>OX453316.1:7958000-8342758 GCA_949710035.1 Crambus lathoniellus | reverse complement strand
GGCGAAGCGCGTTCTGACGAAATTTTTGATCAGTGTCAATCGAGTCGTTGCCGAGCTAACATCTGTATTATGCACAAAGTAACTACGCGGGCGGTCGCCCTCATTCTTACTTGAACATATTAAATCCAAAAAAAAAATATGTTGATGATTACGATGATGGATGCTGATGAATGAATACGAGATGCAATTTATATCTATACTAATACTATAAATACACTTTGTTTGTTTGTAATAGATAAACTCAAAAAATACTGAACCGATTTTAGAAATATTTAGTGTAATTTATTTTCAAATCAGAATCATACATTATTTTTGTTATAAAATTAAAAAGTATAGTGTACTAAAAACACTTTAATACTGTTTTAACAGTATAATTATCAACCCTACATGATAATGAATTGGTGACTCTTCTAAACAAAAAAAAATATTGTAATTGTAAAATTCTTATTATAGGGCTCGTGGTTTTTTGCTATCACATTTTTCCTATACTTACAAAAATTGCATTGTGAATGCATAAAAATAATATAAAATCTCAAGAAAAATATTTTTTAAATTGGCCCATTATTGACGGAGAAATCGGAGAACATAAGTAGTAAAAAGCAAAATTCAGAGCTCCGCTGCGCAGTCCGCTAACGAGCCATCGGAATGGCGCAATCGGAGCCGAGTGGATACGCTGCGCTGCGCTGCGCCAGAGAAATGTGTTTCTAGCCATACTAAATGTATGAAACCGATCGCGCTGCGCCAGCGCAATGTGTTTCTAGCTTAAGTCTATTCTAGCTCCATGCTCATACCGTTTTGAATACTCAAAGCTCATACCCATATCCATATTTCTTAGCCGGTAGTATTCCACTTATCAAATATCTCTAGGATGATTTCAATCTTAAGACCCCAGGGGGGCTACCGCGTAACTTTATGGGTATGAACTTCATACGTTTTTGGGAACTTTAAGTCAATTTTATAAAGAAAATAGCCGCTATCAGTTCTTTGTTTTGTGACGTCGCCGTCGGGTATAACGATAACTAGCTAGCAACGTTGATCAGAACAAAGCAGCAAAAATCTATAAAGATAAGGAATTCAAATGACAGTTGAAGCCCATACCCATATCCATATTTCTTAGCCGGTTGTCAGGTTGGCCGACCATGGTCGGCGACCATGACCAATACATAGTACATTGACTAAAGGTGTGCGTTATATTCGATAACGCATATAGCTTATAAAAATATAACTATCGCATCTAATATAAAAATATAACTTATTCTGCTATTGCTTTATTAAATTATATCAAGCAGGGCGCCCGCCGCACGCCATCTAGATGAACAAATGAAAAGACAGAACTGAACGAATGAACTGTGTTCTCCTTCTCTATCTAGCCGTTATTCCAGCCGCACGCGATGCAAGTATTGCTCTCTCTTTTCTTGGTAATCAAATCTATCAAAATTCAACTCTAACAAATAGAAATAGAGTTGAATTTTGAAAGTTGTAAAACCAAATAACGCGTTATATTTGAAACAGTTGAGACAGACTCTAATGTCTTATCAATAAGGACTAATATCATAAATCACGTACGACATGCGATTTGAACGAACATGTTATTTTTCTGCTATAACATTTATTACTGTTACTAGCTGACCCGGCGCGACTTCGTTCGCGTGGCCCTACCCCCTACTCCACACTACCCCTACCGTACCCCTACCCTACCCCTACCCTACCCCTACCCTACCCCTACCCTACCCCTACCCTACCCCTACCCTACCCCTACCCTACCCCTACCCTACCCTACCCTACCCCTACCCTACCCCTACCCTACCCCTACCCTACCCCTACCCTACCCCTACCCTACCCCTACCCTACCCCTACCCTACCCCTACCCTACCCCTACCCTACCCCTACCCTACCCCTACCCTACCCCTACCCTACCCCTACCCTACCCCTACCCTACCCCTACCCTACCCCTACCCTACCCCTACCCTACCCCTACCCTACCCCTACCCTACCCCTACCCTACCCCTACCCTACCCCTACCCTACCCCTACCCTACCCCTACCCTACCCCTACCCTACCCCTACCCTACCCCTACCCTACCCCTACCCTACCCCTACCCTACCCCTACCCTACCCCTACCCTACCCCTACCCTACCCCTACCCTACCCCTACCTACCCCTACCCTACCCCTACCCTACCCCTACCCTACCCCTACCCTACCCCTACCCTACCCCTACCCTACCCCTACCCTACCCCTACCCTACCCCTACCCTACCCCTACCCTACCCCTACCCTACCCCTACCCTACCCCTACCCTACCCCTACCCTACCCCTACCCTACCCCTACCCTACCCCTACCCTACCCCTACCCTACCCCTACCCTACCCCTACCCTACCCCTACCCTACCCCTACCCTACCCCTACCCTACCCCTACCCTACCCCTACCCTACCCCTACCCTACCCCTACCCTACCCTACCCTACCCCTACCCTACCCCTACCCTACCCCTACCCTACCCCTACCCTACCCTACCCTACCCCTACCCTACCCCTACCCTACCCCTACCCTACCCCTACCCTACCCTACCCTACCCCTACCCTACCCCTACCCTACCCCTACCCCTACCCTACCCCTACCCCTACCCCTACCCTACCCCTACCCTACCCCTACCCTACCCCTACCCTACCCCTACCCTACCCCTACCCTACCCCTACCCTACCCCTACCCTACCCTACCCTACCCCTACCCTACCCCTACCCTACCCCTACCCTACCCCTACCCTACCCCTACCCTACCCCTACCCTACCCCTACCCTACCCCTACCCTACCCCTACCCTACCCCTACCCCACCCCTACCCCACCCCTACCCCACCCCTACCCTACCCCTACCCTACCCCTACCCTACCCCTACCCTACCCCTACCCTACCCCTACCCTACCCCTACCCTACCCCTACCCTACCCCTACCCCTACCCTACCCCTACCCTACCCCTACCCTACCCCTACCCTACCCCTACCCTACCCCTACCCTACCCCTACCCTACCCCTACCCTACCCCTACCCTACCCCTACCCTACCCCTACCCTACCCCTACCCTACCCCTACCCTACCCCTACCCTACCCCTACCCTACCCCTACCCTACCCCTACCCTACCCCTACCCTACCCCTACCCTACCCCTACCCTACCCCTACCCTACCCCTACCCTACCCCTACCCTACCCCTACCCTACCCCTACCCTACCCCTACCCTACCCCTACCCTACCCCTACCCTACCCCTACCCTACCCCTACCCTACCCCTACCCTACCCCTACCCTACCCCTACCCTACCCCTACCCTACCCCTACCCTACCCCTACCCTACCCCTACCCTACCCCTACCCTACCCCTACCCTACCCCTACCCTACCCCTACCCTACCCCTACCCTACCCCTACCCTACCCCTACCCTACCCCTACCCTACCCCTACCCTACCCCTACCCTACCCCTACCCTACCCCTACCCTACCCCTACCCTACCCCTACCCTACCCCTACCCTACCCTACCCCTACCCTACCCCTACCCTACCCCTACCCTACCCCTACCCTACCCCTACCCTACCCCTACCCTACCCCTACCCTACCCCTACCCTACCCCTACCCTACCCCTACCCTACCCCTACCCTACCCCTACCCTACCCCTACCCTACCCCTACCCTACCCCTACCCTACCCCTACCCTACCCCTACCCTACCCCTACCCTACCCCTACCCTACCCCTACCCTACCCCTACCCTACCCCTACCCTACCCCTACCCTACCCCTACCCTACCCCTACCCTACCCCTACCCTACCCCTACCCTACCCCTACCCTACCCCTACCCTACCCCTACCCTACCCCTACCCTACCCCTACCCTACCCCTACCCTACCCCTACCCTACCCCTACCCCTACCCCCCTACCCTACCCCTACCCTACCCCTACCCTACCCCTACCCTACCCCTACCCTACCCCTACCCTACCCCTACCCTACCCCTACCCCAAATTTCACATAAACCATCTACTAAATAGTCCGACCAAAGCCTAAACATTTGGTTTGGATTGAATAGGTGAGCCCGTTCTCGAGTTATAAAATTACAACGAAAAGTGGCATTGATTTTTATATATTCTGATAAGTAGCTTGATATCTTTTCTTTAGTTTACACAAAATCAATTTCTGAACGCACGCATGAATATGAATTTGACAACAAATAAATATGTCAATCCTTTTCATTTCTGACACTATTCTATATGCCGCGTACACACCGCGCCAACGAACGCCAACGAATGGGTTTCGATGCCCTTCGTTGGTCCTGTTTGGACGGTTTGGCGAAGGCCAACGATCGTTCGTTGGCGTGTGCCGGCGATCCGGAGCGTGGCGGTAACATCAAAGGAATTGAGCCATTAGATCGAACTCGGTGTGGACGGCGGCCGAAGGCCAACGAACGAACGCTCAGTTGAAGAATAGTTTCTACCAAAAGCGAGAGCGTTGAGTTTAATCTGTGCGTAATCTCTAGCGAAACACCAATCACAGCGCGTGAGCGTGACGTCAAATGTGAGGTGATTATTTGTGTTGTGAATAATTTTTCTGTTCTTCTAGATTTCTAATTGTTTTTCTAGCTTTTGTTTGCAAAAAACACTGTAAAAGTTTGTGATAATAGCCAAACAAACCGTTTCAAGAGTCATCGAAAGTGCCCATTGAATAATACCTACCATGGAACCAGGCACAGCCTTCTCTATTGTGAACCGCTTCACGAAAGCCGATAATCGCAAATAAATCGCAATGTCCGGCGCCCCGCCCCCCAGGCAGGAGTAGACATAATAATGGTCGGCAATTTATTTGCCTGCTGAATTTAGGACTGTGAAGAAAACATCCGTGTAAGTTTGTCAACCACTACATTATTTATAATATAATCAAATACCTACGAGTTTAAAATCATTGCGAAAATAACATAACCTCAAAAGTGTAACTCGTTATATTTTTAACTACTTATTATTTTTGTTATGTTCATTCAACATAAAATATTAACGTTCCCTGTCTTTTCAGGTCGGCAAGATAATCTTACGGTGATGCTGCCGTTGGATATACTTCGGCGCGATTTGAATGAATTGATTTGAAGGTGTGTACAGAACATAAAGTCCGCTCGAAATCGTATGCAGCGATAGTGGATGAAAAAGAAGGAAAAGTCATCAGCGTCCAAACATGCTGTTGCTCTCCAGATGTGAATACACAGGCGCAGTGAAAAACCATCCAGTACTGACACACAGTGCTACTGGAAGAAATCCAAATTAGCTCATGTTGGAAATAATTTGAAATATATCACGGCTGAAATGATGATGATGATGAAGGAAATATCAGCCGGTATAAAGACCATGTTCTTAGCAGACTGCTTCCAAAACATGCTGCTACAATTTCTACAAGCTGCGGCAAACTAAAATGTATCCAACTGTGAATTACTTAAAATACAGCTAAGATTATGAGAAAAGTGAAAAGTGCAAATGTTATTGTGTAATGAGACTAGTTTTATTTTTTTCCAAAAGTGAATAATTGGAAACAAAAATTTACCCTATATAGTATGAATGAAAGTACAAAATAAAACAAAATGTAATAAAATATTTTTTTTATTCAATTCAATGTAAGCCCTAAATATTAAATAATTCATAAAAACACTAACAAAAATTTTGTGTTTATGTTAGAAACACTTTGGTCTTGATAGTTTCATATGTTCTTTGAAAGCAATTTGAAAGGAGATGTTGATATGGTAGACTAGACCGATTAACATTTGAATAAGTACAGTAGCTAGTTATGTGCAAATAAACTATCAATCCATCTATTGATGATTCTTTTGATTGCTGCGATTTAGTGTGAGCGCCCAATATTGATTTTTACAAGCGTCATCAAACATATCATTCAATTTATAATATTATAGCAGGCTGAGTAAAATATAAATTGGTATTTATAATGAGTGCATAGTTTATTAAAATTCAATATTTAATTGTATACTTAAATATTGTTTATACTCAAGTAATATATTTAAGTATTACTAGTTACTAATTATAAATGCGAAAGTACCTCTGTCTGTCAGTCTGCTTCGCTTTCATGCCTAAACTACTAAACTGATTTTGATGAAATTTGGTACCTACAAAGATAGAGTTGACCTTGCGAAAGGACATAGGCTAATTTTTATTCTGGAAAAGCTTGTACTCTGTTTTCTATGCGGGCGAAGCCGCGGGCGGAAGGCTAGTATTAAAATTAAAATAAAGCCAAGCTCACCAAAAGCTCACTGATCTCTATTATTATTATTACACACTGGACAGGCTGTCTACATACAAATTCCTTGGTGTGTAAATAATAATTTAATAATAGAGGTCAGTTGCCAAGCTGGACAGTGTTGCCAGCGAGGTCTTGTCAAAAGATACACCTAAACTCTGAAATGTACAAAAAAGTAACCTTCTGGCAACACTGGGCACTGGAGCCGGAATCGAGTGCCAACGATCGTTTGCTCAACGTTTGTTGTTTGTGCTATAACTTTCGATAGCCAACGAACGTGCGGCAGCCAACGCTGTATATCCTTCGTTGGCGTTCGTTGGCGCGGTGTGTACGCGGCAATACAATGATATTATAACGTCATTGATTCTATAATTTTAAAATCTAAAATACGCGATAAGTGGCATTGATTTTTATATATTCTGATAAGTAGCTTGATATCTTTTCTTTAGTTTACACAAAATCAATTTCTGAACGCACGCATGAATATGAATTTGACAACAAATAAATATGTCAATCCTTTTCATTTCTGACATTATTCTATACAATGATATTATAACGTCATTGATTCTATAATTTTAAAATCTAAAATACGCGATAATCCGATTATTGGGAATATATGTTGTCGATTCGAAACCTTTATTTAATTACATTCTTTAATTTGAGGGGAGAGTTGACCGTATCGACGGGATGAACATCAAATGTTTGACAGGTACGAAACTCAGGAACAATTTGTATGGGAAAATGTTTTCTCTTTTATTTTATTTTTTCGTCAATTTAACAATGTTTTTATTAGTTATTCTGCTATTCGGGACGGAAACAAATCCAACAAATCAAAAACCATGGCAATCGGTCCAGCCGTTCTCGAGTTATAAGTGTTGTAACAAACACGACTTTCTTTTATATATATAGATTAGTATATTTAACTAATGCTGTCCTGTGGAATTCTTGATCGCGAACTCACGCTCGCTCGGGGCTTAAAAAGTACTTAAGAATTCTGTTTTTAATAGCGTAATATGAATTTATTCGTGTTGTTATTTGTAAAATAGTGGAAAAAATAATAAATAATTGGTTTATTAATAGTAAGTAATTGATCATTAAGTAGTGTAAAAACATTAATAACTACTTTTAGTTTAACATAGGTTATAATAGGTTAAAAAACCGAAGCATTTGAAACTTTACGTAGAGATGAAATTGACGCTAAGAGAGAGATGCGTTAAAAGTTAAACCACCAGCGGCCTTAAATTACCATTTTAGTGACGGCGTACTCACTTGCCCAAAATGCTTCAGAACTTTCAAAGCCAAAATTGGCTACAACAGTCACATGCGAGCACACCACCGCGCGGAGCAAGTAGACGCCACTGGCTGAGCCTACCCAGCACCCAGCAGTCGCTGTAACCGAAATCGGCTCAGAATCTATTATTATAATAGGTTATTTATTATATTAGGTACTTAATACTAATATATTATAGCATTAAAAATAACCTAATATATTAATGTAGCATAACGATATGCTATAATATACGAATATAACATAATAGCACACCTTTAACATTGACACTTTTGAAAGAACCTTTTTAAACTTGTTCGTTCTAAAGTGTCGATGTACACACGGTGGCACATCAGACTATACATGGTGACCTTGAGACCGCCTTTATGCCCTACGTAATAAAAGCTGTTATCGCAGTTCAACTGTATAACTTGATGTGCTGTCGTGTGTACAATGTATTGGTCATGGTCGCCGACCATGGTCGGTCGTCTACCGCGTAACTTTATGGTTATGAACTTCATACGTTTTTGGGAACTTTAAGTCAATTTTATAAAGAAAATAGCCGCTATCAGTTCCTTGTTTTGTGACGTGTCGGGTATAACGATAACTAGCTAGCAACGTTCAACAGAACAAAGCAGCAAAAATCTATCAGAATAAGGAATTCAAATGACAGTTGAAGCCCATACCCATATCCATATTTCTTAGCCGTTAGCCCCCCAGGGGGGCTAACGGCTAAGAAATTCTTATTATCTTATCTTGATAGATTTTTGCTGCTTTGTTCTGTTGAACGTTGCTAGCTAGTTATCGTTATACCCGACGTCACTAAACAAGGAACTGATAGTGGCTATTTTCTTTATAAAATTGACTTAAAGTTCCCAAAAACGTATGAAGTTCATACCCATAAAGTTACGCGGTAGCCCCCCTGTACTGGGGGCTTTAAAATAGTGGATCAAATACGTATTGGTCAAAGATCTTTGATAAGTGGAATATACCCTAGTCTACATAGTCTGTGTGAATTTCCGTTTCCGTTTTGTTTTGCTTTCGCGTTTTTTCCTAGCTGGATTGGATGGCGACGCGACAGAACAAAGCAAAATAAATAATAACATAAAATTCCTGAAATACATAATTCCTGAAATTGTTGGGTGTCGAGTAAGTTAATTTTATTTCTTTTACTGAAATTTTCCAAGTTTACCGTATTTTCTTTATCAAGAGAAGGGACTCTGGCTATAGTGTTGTTTTATGTCCGATTATCAAAATATTTATCTATTTGGAGTCATTTTCATTTGTATTGGTATTTTACGAATTGTATTACCATTAAGTGTGTACTGTTCTCTTCGCTGAAGGTGTTTTTACAAGGACCCTTGAACAATATCCGCCATGTTTTTATTTTGAAACTGCTGACCCTTGTAATTTTGTCGTTTGCCTACAGAAAAGGTAAATTTGAATTAAATGGTTCTGTTCTGATGTAGGTACCTACACATTATTTTTGTAATTCGTCGAAAGTGCCGCCTTAATTTAAGTTGACTAGGTAGGTACCTATTTCGTTTTGTTGTGCAGTTA
Organism: Crambus lathoniellus; assembly: GCA_949710035.1. Taxonomy (NCBI): domain Eukaryota; kingdom Metazoa; phylum Arthropoda; class Insecta; order Lepidoptera; family Crambidae; genus Crambus; species Crambus lathoniellus. The sequence continues at coordinate 8,333,664 of OX453316.1, read as the reverse complement.
GGCACGCGTTCGGCGTTTCCCAAAATTTGTGATGACCGCCATATTTTGCTGACTGACCTCATTGAGTTATAATGCTGACCTTTTGTACATTATAATTTTTATTCAGGCATGTCTGATAGAGGACGAGGTCGAGCCCGTGGGCGAGCGGGGAGGCCCCAAGAAGCCGCTGGTCCTGCTCCTCGTAGGCCAGGCGAAGCCCCCGGGCTCCCGCCGCAGCAGCAGCAGCAGCAGGCCGGCCCGCGGCCGCAGCCCCCGTCTGCATGGGGTCCGCCGACCATGGCGCCGCCGGTTCGAGCTGGTGTTCCCCCACCTACCGTGCAGATTGGCCGGGCCTCTCACCGCACTACTCCTTCCACGCACGACCATCCCGGAGATGTTGATATTCAGCAACGTATGCAGAAGATTGACCTAGGTAATTATCTTACTTTCTTTTTAAATTAACTAATATTTAACCAGCCCTCATCTGCCTGGAGTTCGCCGACCTTGGTGTCGCCAGTTCGCGCTGGAAACACACTGCAATGCATGTTGAAATCCAGCTACAATGCTAAAGAAAGTAGGTCAATAAATTTCTTGCTTTATAAACTAATATTTAACCAGAGATCGCACAATTTTCCTACCGGTCATTATGTCAGTGTCAGTAAGTATATAAATAAAATACTAGGACCCTTTTAATCAGTTTATTTTAGTTTTATTACAGCTATAAAAACAGTTGCAAGTTGCAACACAGCAACGAAAGGTATCCTGTTTTCAGAACCTTCACATTCAGTGAGGAAACACTATTTGTATAAACAGCCACCTATTTGACAATGTTTAGGTAATTACAACAAACTTGAATCATTAGCATATTTGGCAGTGTTCCTTTTTTTTTACTACATTGAGATGAGGAACATTATCAGGGGTTAGAAAATGCATATCAATGAGGTATTTTTGTATTAGTTTAATTATCAACTAAAAGTTTGAAGCATAATATAGACAATGATAATATAAACATTTGAGATTTTAAATTATTTTTATGCTTTCATAATGCAATTTTGTAAATATAGGAAAAATTGATAGCAAAAACCCCAAGCCCTATAAGTAGCTTTCAGGCGGGATCCGAACCCGCGCCTTCAGGGATCTGGCCCGATGCTCTGACCAATTAAGCTACTGAAAGGCTTACATAACTCGTCGAATGTTGATATCATGTTACGCTGTAGGCCAGCGTTACTTCATCAATGAGAGGTAACCCTCGCATCCGAAAGAAACATTTTTGTCAATCAATTAAGATGAAACAGCCATTAAATAGAGATTTTAATGGCTGTTTCATCTTTCCTTTTTTTCGTCAATGACATTTTCGGGAACCGCTAGCTATAGTCTTAAATCAGAGTCTTATGTAATCATCAAAACCTAACAGCTTTGTCCTTTCCTTTGTGTTTCATGAGTTTCAAGGCAGCTATTTTGTAAAAAATACTAATGGGAAATATTGATAACTAAGTTGATTTTAATTTTCCTGATGTTCCTATCCTAGCGTTAAGGTATAATTGAGTCAATTACAAAGGCAATGTTGTCATTTACTTTTCATCCCTCCTCCTTATCCATTGACATTCTGCTGCTGATGATGATTATAATTTTATTGTATACAACAGGTCAGGGTGCCGCAGCGGGGCCTGCAGGAGACGCGGGTGGTGGTGTAGTCGGACGCGGCTCCCGCCGAGGAGGCGGCAGGGTGCTGCCGGAGCAAATGACGGTGCTCAAGACACGGCCCACCCATGTGACCTCCAAGAAAGGTAGGGACAGTTCAATAAATGGGGAGAAATTGACAAAGCTTTTTGTAGATGGCGTTTTTGTGATTGGAGTCCATTTTCTACCTAATCTGTGGGATAATAATGTACTCTTTGGTTGATGATTGGTTAAAAGATTTCATCAATTTTGACAGCTGTTATGATTGGTTGTATGAAAACTGCCATCTAATATCACCTACGCCCTTTGTCGTGATAAAAAGTTAGTTTTCTTCCCCATTTCTACACCTATATTTATTTCAATAAGTATTTAATTTAATTTCTGTATCCTTGGGGGAGGCCTATGCCCAGCAGTGGGCGTCGTACGGCTGAAATGATGATGAAACAAAAAACATGGTTAACACAAACATTTGTGGTTGTTAACAGAGTGGACAAGAGAAATGTACTAATCCAGCAAATTGCTTACAGAAAAACATTATTACATCTCCAGGAACATGTTTGATAATCAATATTAGTACACACAACCAAACAATGTTTGTTTTCACCATGTTCTTATTTGGTCATGCTTGTGTACAACACGCCTTGTCATTAATTACTTTTATTCAATCAGGCACATCGGGACAACCAATTGATCTGTTGGCCAACTACTTTACCGTGGAGACCACTCCACAATGGTGTCTGTATCAGTACCATGTAGACGTTTCCCCTGAAGAAGACAGCACTTTTGTGCGCAAGGGTTTGCTTCGTGTACACAGCAAAACTCTTGGAGGGTAAGGACAGGACAGTATAAAATGTATTTTCGGTACAGCCTGATTCAAACTTTTTGGCGTGTCGGAATGTCGAGCGAGCCTATGCGCATTACACAATTTGTAAGCATGCGGGGGTGGAGTGGCTTCTCAACAACCATTAAGATTGAATTGCATTGTACTTGTGAAAATCTTTTAGTATTGTTGTTACTTTTAATAATTATTTCAGTTTCTAAAATCAAACAAATAACATTGTAGGTACTTATTTGATGGGACTGTACTCTATACGGTGAAGAGACTTCACCCAGATCCAATGGAATTATATTCAGAACGTAAGACTGATGGAGAGCGTATGAGATTGACTGTTAAGGTAAATATTGGTTAAATAGTTTCCAAAAATTTATACTTACCTTGTGTCAAATATGAAGTTTTATTACCTTAATATTATATTGCTTTTTCAGCTGATACATGATGTGAGCCCTGGAGATTACCACTACATCCAAATTTTCAATATCATCATCCGCAAGTGCTTCAATCTGCTGCAATTACAACTTGTTGGAAGGGATTTCTTTGACCCTGCAGCTAAGGTTTGTTGTTACTTCTTAATGTTTATCTTCTAGCATGCTTTGGTTTTACTTGTATTGACATTGTTTGTTGATATCATATAAGGAAATCTCTACTCTTTACATTGTCTAACAGTCTAATGCAGGTAAATTCTATTTTAGGTGGACATACCTGACCACAAACTGCAGATCTGGCCTGGGTACAAAACCACAATAAACCAGTATGAAGATCGTTTGTTGATGGTCACTGAAATCGCTCACAAAGTAAGAAGCAGAATATTTATTTAATCTACATACAAAACTCATGCCTGTTTTCCATGGGGGTAGGCAGATTGCCACCTGCTAAGATCCTTGCACACTTCTTTCGCTTCATCCATCTATCCATCAATCTTTTATACATGCCCAGCGATTTAACATAAAAATACAAAAAAATACTGAAATGCTAACTTTTGTTCTTCCTTCAGGTATTGCGTATGGACACTGTCCTTCAAATGTTGAATGAGTATGCTGCCAACAAAGGAGCACATTACAAGAAAATCTTCTTGGAAGACATTGTTGGTAAGTTATCCTATTTTTTGAATTTTTTATTCCCTTTTGTTGAAACTTTAATTCAATAACTTTGTTTTTAAACTTTATTTATATCACAGGTAAAATCGTTATGACTGATTACAACAAAAGGACTTATAGAGTGGATGATATTTCATGGGAGGCTACACCTCGTTCAACCTTTAAAATGAAGGAAGAAACAATAAGCTACATGGACTACTACTATAAGGTAAATATTGGTCTAAATTATTAAAAAAAAGTAAATATTTCTTTTATTGTGTTGAAATATTGCATTTGATTAAGGTGGAACTCGGTCTTGAAGTCCCAAGGGAGGTTAGCTTCTCCAGTACAGTTGTTTTATCTCACGAGCGCGGGTAAGCCATACTTGTAGTTGTAATGCGTATAGACACGCGTTTCTGTGTGCGTCGGCCGGCGACTTGGCCAAAACTGAGCGCTCCCGAGCTTACGCAGGCAAAGACAGTGTGCTGTGCTTGTACATTTGCACACACACCCGAGATAAAGTATCTGTGATTCTTCTCCTTTCTTTTGCTAATTTGTCATCTCAATCCACAGAAATACAACATCCGGATCCAAGACGGTGGCCAGCCGCTGCTAATATCTCGCTCAAAGCCGCGTGAAATCCGCGCGGGAATGCCTGAACTAGTGTTCCTGATTCCTGAACTGTGCAGACAGACCGGCCTGTCGGACGCCATGCGCGACAACTTCCAGCTCATGAAGGCCATGGATGTGCACACCAAGATCGGGCCCGATATGAGGATCAAGAAGTTGTTGGCTTTCAATCGTCGTTTGACTCAAACTCCTGCTGTTGTGGAGGTAAGTGTCACAAGAGTGAGGTTGAAGGATCATGTCACCCATTATGGTACTGAATGAGCGTGACTCGAAGACAAGCTGGTTGCCATGACAACTCAAACAAATAGGGGATTGGAATGTTATTTATTTGTTTAAAATGTTTTTAGAAATATCAGAAACACGACGTGTCGTTTTCAAATGTTTTACATGTTTTCGGAAATATAAGAGTGAGCATCATCATCATCTAGAAAGACACTCTTGTTTAATGTTGAGACGTGCCTATTCTATATTCTTCTCGTCTTGAGTAGAATTCGAGTGATGAAAAGGTGTTCTGTAGGGCTAACATGCTTCAACGAGATAGCACGAGATAGTTTGTCGCGCGCCTTCTAACCAATCAGCAGTCACGCGCGCTGTCTACGAGCAATCTGATTGGTCGAAAGTAATGCGACAAACTAAAGTCTATTTATTTCAGCATGTCTTATAAGGTAAACAAACATGACGTCACAATCAACTATAGTGTTAGGCACAAAATGATCAATTGAATTCAATTCGTTTTCTATTCGATTTTTTCGATTTTTTTATATTAGTTTAACGCTTATTCATAGTTTTCTTTTTCGCTGACTGTTATTATCATACAGACGTGCACTGAATACAGGGACCTAGGTAAAAAAAAATACATACAAAAAATATATTTATTTAAAAAAAATACAAAAATATAAAAATACTTACTACAAATACTGAATCATTTTAAATCGAAAGACCAAAAAGACAGTACAGTGCCAGTGATCAGTACTCCGGCACTAATGAAAACACAAGGATGCTGGATTAGCGGAGAATTCGAATTAGAGGATATAATCCATAATGTGAGGAACATACAAAACCCGCAGTGTATAACAAACTCACGTCGCATCTCCGTCCACCGGAGCGAAAACAATACATAAAAGAGCATGTGCGTCAAGTTAGCAGCCTCACAACAGAATTAGATGGTTTTGATTATGTCAAAAAATACTGTATAAATAGTGTTAAATAGTGATGTATATTAAATAAATAGTGATACTTTGATTCAAAAGATATTTGAGTATCTTAGTGAGGCTGCTAACTTAACGTCAAGTTAGCAGTCACCTCAAGAAATGCAGTTCGTATCAATGTGATTTATATGTCAAAAAATACTGTATAAATAGTGTATCGTAAACGCAAAATTTCAAAAGTAGTGCTTTAATACAAGCCGAGATATTAGGGTCTCTAAGTTGGCTGCTAACTTGACGTTTCTTGCGATGGAGATTCCAGGGAAACAGGTACAAGTTTTAAATAAATAAATACTCGAAAAAATACTGTGTGAAATAGTGAATCTTAGGATATAAATAAAAAAAGAATTCTTCTTTGCTATTTTCAAAAAATCGAATGTAAACTTCTACCATACATTCAATTTTAGGTACAGTCGTGTACAGTTTTCTTTAGACGTACTGATATTGTCAAATTTTTTATTCCAGTCATTTCAAATGACACATAATCTATCGTATATCGAAACATAATATGTCAAGCATTTGTCATTTGTGACTCGAATTAATTTGGCGAAATCCGGAAGGACACCGCAATGCATACAAGAAGTAGACACGAATCAATCTCATAGTTTTGGATAGCGTTAGACGTTATAAGTTATGACAATTAATTTAACACGTAAAATAAATATTAACTTTAACAAAGTTAAAATAAATGAATGAAACAGAATCACTATTTTTTACAGCATGTTATTTTTTCTTGTCGTACATTTGGAAATGCCCCATCGCTAGCGCAAACGAGTCACTGGCGTAGTAGGTACAAAGCAACACCGCGAGATGGCGTGATTTTGTTTACTTACGTGATTTCGATTCGGTGACATGACATTGGAGAAAAGTTTGTTTGTTTTAAAATTGGTGAGCAGTGAGTACATTTGTACCAAAAGAAGTGATATCACGTGCAAGTTTATATCCTATAATAACAACCTACAGTTTAAAAGTACGTAACTTATTTTCTATTTTGGTATTTATTTATTAAAATGATATAGGTTAGCTCTTAGTCATTCAAAACTTCTCGTATTTAGTACCTTCATAAGTACCAAGCTAATCTTTCGTAAAGTTACTACTTAGGAACTTAGTTACTTAAGTATATTCTTAGTGCATTAAATATTAAAGTTACTTGATTAGTCTTTTATGACTAGGTATTTAAATCTGTTCAGTTATAGCGGTTACTTTTTTCAAATGACAACCGATTTTGCGCAGGGTTAGGATACCTGCTTTCTGCGCTCGAGGTCTCGGGATCGATTCCCAAACAAGATAAATATTTGTGTGCATAAACATATCTGTTTTTCTTGGTCTGGGTGTTATAATGTAGGGCAGGCGTACCGGTTTTGGCCACTGTACCGGTTTTGGCCACTTTTTGCTTTAAAAGTTTTCTAAACAACTTTTAGCCATTTTTGATAAAGGCAATTAAAATAAGGTATTTTAAGGTAATAATAACAATCGTTAGAATTCCTTTTGTCATAAGATTTTTTTTTCAATAAATTCCATTTTCTGTTTGAAAAAATGTTTTGTGGAAAATGAAATATTTAGAAAAAATCGACCCGTCTCACAATCAGCTCCGATGGGACTCGAACCCACGACCTTTCGCTTTCCGGGCGACTGCTCTAACCACTGAGCTACGGAGTCGTTACGAGAAGCGTCGAATTTATCCAATACTTCTTACTCGCTGTATAGTCAGCGTTAATTTCATCAATGTGGAGATATTACTACCCTCACACGCGAAAGAAATACCTTTCCAGGTATTTGGCAATCGCTAAAGATGAAATTACTATGACAAGTTATTTTAATTTTTAGTTTTTTGCATTCACAATGCAATTTTTATTACTGAAAAATGGAAAATGAAATATTTAGAAAAAATCGACCCGTCTCACAATCAGCTCCGATGGGACTCGAACCCACGACCTTTTGCTTTCCGGGCGACTGCTCTAACCACTGAGCTACGGAGTCGTTACGAGAAGCGTCGAATTTATCCAATACTTCTTACTCGCTGTATAGTCAGCGTTAATTTCATCAATGTGGAGATATTACTACCCTCACACGCGAAAGAAATACCTTTCCAGGTATTTGGCAATCGCTAAAGATGAAATTACTATGACAAGTTATTTTAATTTTTAGTTTTTTGCATTCACAATGCAATTTTTATTACTGAAAAATGGAAAATGAAATATTTAGAAAAAATCGACCCGTCTCACAATCAGCTCCGATGGGACTCGAAACCACGACCTTTCGCTTTCCGGGCGACTGCTCTAACCACTGAGCTACGGAGTCGTTACGAGAAGCGTCGAATTTATCCAATACTTCTTACTCGCTGTATAGTCAGCGGTTCGAGTCCCATCGGAGCTGATTGTGAGACGGGTCGATTTTTTCTAAATATTTCATTTTCCATTTTTCAGTAATAAAAATTGCATTGTGAATGCAAAAAACTAAAAATTAAAATAACTTGTCATAGTAATTTCATCTTTAGCGATTGCCAAATACCTGGAAAGGTATTTCTTTCGCGTGTGAGGGTAGTAATATCTCCACATTGATGAAATTAACGCTGACTATACAGCGAGTAAGAAGTATTGGATAAATTCGACGCTTCTCGTAACGACTCCGTAGCTCAGTGGTTAGAGCAGTCGCCCGGAAAGCGAAAGGTCGTGGGTTCGAGTCCCATCGGAGCTGATTGTGAGACGGGTCGATTTTTTCTAAATATTTCATTTTCCATTTTTCAGTAATAAAAATTGCATTGTGAATGCAAAAAACTAAAAATTAAAATAACTTGTCATAGTAATTTCATCTTTAGCGATTGCCAAATACCTGGAAAGGTATTTCTTTCGCGTGTGAGGGTAGTAATATCTCCACATTGATGAAATTAACGCTGACTATACAGCGAGTAAGAAGTATTGGATAAATTCGACGCTTCTCGTAACGACTCCGTAGCTCAGTGGTTAGAGCAGTCGCCCGGAAAGCGAAAGGTCGTGGGTTCGAGTCCCATCGGAGCTGATTGTGAGACGGGTCGATTTTTTCTAAATATTTCATTTTCCATTTTTCAATAATAAAAATTGCATTGTGAATGCAAAAAACTAAAAATTAAAATAACTTGTCATAGTAATTTCATCTTTAGCGATTGCCAAATACCTGGAAAGGTATTTCTTTCGCGTGTGAGGGTAGTAATATCTCCACATTGATGAAATTAACGCTGACTATACAGCGAGTAAGAAGTATTGGATAAATTCGACGCTTCTCGTAACGACTCCGTAGCTCAGTGGTTAGAGCAGTCGCCCGGAAAGCGAAAGGTCGTGGGTTCGAGTCCCATCGGAGCTGATTGTGAGACGGGTCGATTTTTTCTAAATATTTCATTTTCCATTCTTTAGTAATAAAAATTGCATTGTGAATGCAAAAAACTAAAAATTAAAATAAAATGTTTTGTATGAAAATTTTAAGAAATTTGTTTTGGATGAAATCCTACTAATATTATAAATGTGAATGTTTAGATGTTTGGATGATTGTATGTTTGTTACTCAATCGCGCCAAAACGGCTGAACAGATTTGGCTGAAATTTGGGACTCAGATACTTTGTAGCCTGGAGAGGAACACATGCTACTTTTTATCCCGGAAAAATATCACATTCCCGCGGGATAACGTCGTGAAGTACACGCGGGCGAAGCCGCGGGCGGAAAGCTAGTACTTTATAAACCTTTGTTACAAGCTTTTATTTAACTTGCAGTGTATGTATGCATGTATGTCCGTTCGTCAAATCTTGCGAGCTAAATTTGACCCACTTACCAATGTCCGATTGAGCTGAAATTTGGAATTCACCTTTAGTTCCGATGACAATGCAATTAAATATATAATCAGTATAGTTATCAATTCAGAATTCTTGCAAATTTTCAAGTACTATATTCTTGTTTTGTTGTGATGGTTACTTGACACTTTGTAAATGTAGGTAGGTACCATAAAGTTATAATCAGCGAGCATTCAGCGAGCGCAATCTTCATAGAGTGCGTGTCAGATAACTCTGCAACTGGGGCGTTTATGGCGCTAGTTACAGTACATTATTTTGTTCTAAGCTTATGGAAAATATTAGTATTCGATTTTGACCCCGCGCAGACTTATCTGGCGCACTCTCTAAATTCAACTAGTAATAGAACACACGTCCCAACCCGACAGCCGATTTGAATTGGTTATTTGAGAAAGAACATGAGTCCATGTCACATAATTGCTATGGAGACAAAAAAACAGTCTGTTTAAAAAGTATGCTATAATATACTATTTACATAAATTTGAGATTATCAATGGAATATTTTATAACGAGGGACTAAACGAAGCCATTATATACCAGAGGTGGTTTGGCTCCCGAGCGTGCGAGGGAGTCAATGAAACCGAGGGTATATTAAGTTGGCGTTTAGTCTCGAGGTGCAAACTGTACTTTTCACTTCGAGTGCGAGAAAACTAGTCAATTTAGTACAAAAACATTTAACAAATTCTGACATTTTCGCGGTCAGTAGTAGTAGTAGTAGAAATATTCGCCCTTTTGTAGGACAGGCCAAGACATTTAGCCATACTGCCAATTATTGAGTATTATTTAATTATTATAGTTTATGTTTTCATAAGAATGTAGGTGTGTTACATTCCAGTGCTCCTTGGAGTTTTTGGCGTCAAGTGTGTCAAGCCAACCTTCTCGATAATTCTTGCTGAGGTTAGTCACCACACCACTATAATAAAACACTCGGCATCACTTTACCGAGATAGCGCCTATTTTAATCATTCTACATATCGTTCAGTTGCGTAGACACAAAAACCACACCTATCTTGAGTCACAAAATCCACTATGAAACAAATTGCGATTAATTAAAATATCCACTCAACCTAACCCGCCAAAATGGCGCCAAAAACTCGCAGTAAGTTTTTTCCGCTAAACCAGTCATAAATTGACAATTTAAAACACATGGCGCCACCTTCCTTGCGGAAAAACCATGAAACAAAAAACATCTTAACATTTTCGCAATGAAGATGGTCCACACTTCACAATTAATAGTATATTCACTGGCTGTTTGAGTTTATCTAATGTCACATGAAGGAAATTAAAAAAGTAATTACATTTTACTGCCTAGGGACTAAAGTGGTTATTTAGTCCCGCTTCGTAGGGCTATATTTGCGTACTTTTAGAGCATGAGAAGTGAAAATTATTATTATTTATATTAAAACATTAATTTAAAGTCCCTGGACTTAGGCTTTTTCTCAATTACTTAAAAAAATGACATTTAATTAAAAATGAAGTTTCCCTGTCAGTTACAGGCTACTCAAAATGGATTTGAAGAATTTTTCGTCATTCTTTTATGACAGGTACCGTTCAATTTTTTTCAAATCCAAGACCTTTTTTACCATACTTTTATTAGCTTCACTTGTAACTAAGTCACAATGTAAGAAAATCTTGGAATTCAATTAAAACCTACTTCTAATCGTCGCATTGATTTGAAACTTTGCAAGTCTATATGAATCCGATGACAATACAATAATTTGCTACCATCGAGCTGATCTGATGATGGAGTCAAGAGGTGGGCAATAGAACTCATCAACGGCTGCTAGGAAACCCCTCGACTTTAGACTCATTTGTTTTGTTCTGATGACACCTATTCGCTACACTTGATGGTGAGGGTCTGATGATGGAGCTGGGAGGAAGCCAGTGGCACTTCTTAATGACCACTAGGAAACCCCTCGAGTTTGGGCTCCGTTGTTTCGTTCTGATTAGACTTATACGCTACACTTGGTGGTGATGGTCTGATGATGGATGAGCAGGGAGGAAGCTAGTGGCACTACTTAATAACCAATAAGAAACACCTCGAGTTCTGGCTCATTTGTTTCGTTCTGATGAGATCTATTCGCTACAATGGATGGTGAGGGTCTGATGATGGAGCAGGAAGGAAGCCAGTGACACTCCTTGATGACCAATAGGAAACCCCTCGAGTTTGGGCTCATTTGTTTCATTTTGATAAGACCTACTCGTTACAGTTGGTGGTGAGGGTCTGATGATGGAGCTGGGAGGAAGCCAGTGAAACTCCTTAATGACCACAAGAAAACCCCTGAGTTTGGGCTCATTTGTTTCGTTCTGATGAGACCTATTCGCTATACTTGGTGGCGAGTGTCTGATGATGGAGCAGGGAGGAAGTAAGGGTTGGGCTCGCGTATCCGTTAACTTATAGACTCCACTTGAATTTGTAAAACTAAATACATACAATCACGCCTTTGAGTTATAATGTTTACGGGGTGGACAGACACATGAATAGACTGTGAAATCCATTGCCATCCATCCATGGCTTGCCATTTATTATAACTAAAAACTAAAAAATAAATATGTAGTTTAAAAAACTAAAATAACACACTTTTATAGGAACAGAATAAAAAGTACAAAATAACCGTCTATTCAGTACCTAACTGAAATTAAAAAGTGTGGTGCGCCCTTTGCAAAGCATGCATTTCATTCAAGTACTTAATATTGACAACGCGCACCACGCTTTTTAATTTCAGTTAGGTACTGAATAGACGGTTATTTTGTACTTTTTATTCTGTTCCTATAAAAGTGTGTTATTTTAGTTTTTTAAACTACATATTTATTTGTTAATAGGTCTTTTTCTTTACGAGCCCGTTGCATTGCATTGGCAAATCCAGGTGATTTCTGTGGGTATTTGATAAGAAAAAGTGATGTGATACAAGGCCTTGTTCAGTGATGTGATACAAAGCCTTGGCCAAGACCAGATTTGGTGTAGCTTTTTGATTTTTTGATTTGATTTAATTTTGATTTGGTACGAACGTGTGTAGCACGGATTATATTTGCTTTACAGCAAAGTTCGTCCGCACCAAATCGGCGGTTAGGTCTGGTCTGGACGTGTGTAGCGGCTATAAGAACGAACGAACTATAAAAAAAAGGAAAAAACGCGAAGTTGCTATATTCAGACTATATTATATTATTAAGTTGCTATATTATATAAATAGTTCACTAAAGTCAACGACAGATGGCTCCAAGTTAATACAACCATAGTCTACCTACAGAAAAGAAAAAACCTTTTTTTCTTTATGTACTATGTTTATCAACTTTGATAGAAACTTAAATGTGTCTTGTTCTTTAGTATTTATTTTTGAAATACGTACTAAAATTTACAACTGAAAATCAGCGTTTGCTTGCGTTGCATTGCAAGACAAGCAGAGATGGGCAAATGCCCGGTTAAAACCCGGCATTTTGAAAATGCCCAGGTTAAAACCCATTTATGCCCATTTCTGCCCGAAAAGTTGGGCGGAAACTGTATAATAAATCAGTAATAACAGTTAACCAATATTATGAAATTTTACATGATTTACAAACTCATTACTTAAATAATGCTAAGTAATATTAGAGTACGTACATATTTGTTAATTTTTAACCCCCGACGCAGCGCAAAGAGGGGTGTTATAAGTTTGAGGCCTATGTCTGTCTCTCTGTACTGTACGTATATTCGTAGTGGCTAAACGGATCAGGCGATTTTATTACGGTTTTTTTAAATTGAAAGCTATATTAATCGAGATGGTTATTAGCCACGTTTGAAGAAAATCCATATTGCCATTTATGGAGATGGTCAACTGCCTGCCGAAACGGAAAAAGATACAGACATGGTGCTTTGCCTTAAATAATGTACACCCTGGGCAAATTTTGGTGCAATAAGAAAAAACAAAATGGCGGCCAAAAAAAATGGTCGCCAGAAATTAAGTTGCTCGATTTGGCTGAAATTAGCGATTTCAATGTGGTTTTTTTTTGTGTAATTTAAAAAGCTGATATATAAATAAAATTAAATAAATAAAAACCCCCGACACAAAAAAACCTCAAAGAAAGTCAGAAAATAAATTTTCTCTCGGTCGGGGCACAAAATGAGAGAGAGATTATAAACAACTAGCAGTTGTCCGCGGCTTCACCTGCGTGGTCAAAGAGAATTAATAATATCAATGCCTTAAAAAATACATGGCACATGTCTGGTGCAAGGATATAAAAGTAACAATTCAAAAATTAAAAAAAAAATACCAAGTATACCAAGTATACTGACATTATGTTTGGATTTTATATTTAGGTAAGTACAATAATTATTGAGTTCAAATCATGTTCAAACCACTGTGGGGAATTGCGCAACGGTTAAAGGAAGACTGATGTTGTCTTCCGGGATAGGTGTTGTTAGCCCGGGGACAACTGTTCGCTGGTTTTTATGTCGGAGTTCGTATATAAGCGATCTTGGTGAATGAACTTCGTAAGCGCGATGTAGGTTCTTCACTTTGAAGCTCCGTGCCATGTTGATTATGTGCGCGTCGTCTAGATGTCGCCACAACACATAATTATGTATGAATTGATGCAAATCCGCATTAAGTAAGTAGTGTATCATAGTGGAAGGGGGCCTTTCCGAGGTAAAAAGAAACCTGGATCATTCTCCACCTTTCTACCACCTCAAAAAGTAGCGCAAAAATCCGCAGCACGGTTTCCATAGTAAAAGACCAGTCATTACTGGCAAGACACACTGGTCAAAGACTTTCGTCTTGAGACATTGAGGTATTTCGGACGCAACTATATGCCGGAGCTTCCCAAACGCTGCCCATCCAAGCTGGATTTGACGAGAGATCTCTTTCTCAAAGCTGGACTTACCTTACTGGACCGTCTGTCCCAGGTAAACATAGTGGTCAAAAACTTCGAGTGTAATGTTTCCAACATTAACTAGAGCAGGTGCAGGATAAGGGGTATTTAGTATTAACCAATCCAAATGTAACCATAACCATCGGCTTGATTTCCAAAGTACAATATATTTTTCAACAGCCATACTGTGATAGAATAGACCATTGCGAAAGTTACATAACCTCAACGATCGCACACCAAGCACGCTACCCTATTGCTCTATTTACCAAATTTCGTGAAAGTCAGATCAGTGGTTTACGCATGAGAAGGTAACAATACCTAGACAAAAAGACACATTCTCCTAACTCTTGAACTACCAAAATGCAAAAACTCAAGTCAATACTTTGCCACTAGGTACGTTTGTGTGTGTGTTTTAATGTAGAATAGATCCTATGCCAGCTCAATCGTGCAAAGAAAAAGTCAATAAGTCAATAAATTTTTATTCATATAGATTAAATAAAATTAATGCTTAAAAAGTTCTTAATAATAATACCCATGCTACATTGAACAAAGTAAACTGAAAAAAAATATATCCTACGGGAACCGTACTGCAGACCAGTATCCTACATATCAATTTCCATACTTCTTAGCCCAGAAATGAGGAAGTTTCCATATAAATTTTAACCTCTTTATCAATAGGCGGCCCTATTGCTATATAGCAATCTCTTCCAGGCAACCTTGGGTGAAAGAAAAAATAAATCAAAAGGACAGAAGGGAAAAGGGTGCATAAAAAGAATAGAATAAGTATACACTAACAAATATTGAAAGAGAGAAAGAAGATAATATTATAGAAGTTAAGGAGTAAGAGAGAGAAAATGACTTCTAACTTGATCTCTAAAGGATTTAATAGTCTGAGCCCTTCTGATACCTACTGGAAGCGCGTTCCACAAACGCACAGCATGGACAGAGAAAGAGTAGGAAAAAAAGTCGGAAGAATGACGTGGAATTTTAAGGGTGAGGTTAGAGGAAGAACGCAAAGTACAGGACGTAGATGAAGAGTGAAAGGAGAAGCAGTCTTTAAGATAAGGAGGGGAAGTAGGCATGAAAAGGATAGAATAGAGAAGTTTAAGTGTGTGTAAGTCCCTGCGCCGGCGAATTGGGAGCCATTGGAGTTTGTTACGGAAGTGAGACACATGGTCGTATTTGCGAAGGTTAAATATAAATCTAATGGCAACGTTCTGCAGACGCTCTAACTTATCAAGTAACTCTTCCGACAGGTCAGTAAAACAGATATCAGCGTAGTCAAGGATAGACAGCAGAAGCGATTGTGACAGAGTGATTTTGGTACTGGTCGGCAAAAAGTTACGAAGCCGGTTAAGTGAGCCATATGCTGCAAATATCTTTTTGATTGTGAAACCGTTCACCAACAAATTATTGATCCATGAACTGTCCACCAATAGAATCTTTAACCCATGAACTATTTGCCCAAAGAACACTTTACCCATGAAGCGTTCGTCAACAGAACGTCACACCAACGAACGTTTGACCAATAGAATCTTTGAACCATTAACTTTTCGCCCAAATGACATGTGATCCATGAAATGTTCGCCAGTAAAACGGTTCGCCAATGAAAATTTGACTAGCAGAATCGTTGCTAAATTAGAAGAAATATTGAATGGCTGTACAAGTGAATAACTTAATAATTCCCTCAAATTTTGAATGTTCTTGAGAAAATTTAAGACGCATATAATTTTATTGATTAACTAGCGGCCGCCCGCGGTTTCACCCGTGTGGTTCCCGTTCCCGTGGGAATATAGGCTGGAATAACACATAGGGTACTTCCTTATGTGTATGTGTAAACTCTTAAAATTTTCGCAAAGAAGATGGTCCACCCACACTTGACAAAATAATATACTGGCTGTTTAAGTTTTGTCTTTGTAACTCCAAAAACTCCTTTTCACGGTCAGTTTTTTCTTCTAAACCAGTCACAGATTAACAATTTAAAACACATGGCGCCACCTTGCGGAAAAACTATGAAACAAAAAAATTCTTTAAAATTTTCGCAAAGATGATGGTCTACCCACACTTGACAAATAATATACTGGCTGTTTGAGTTTTGTCTTTGTCACATGAAGAAAATTAAAAAACTAATTACTTTTCACTCCCTAGGGACTAAAATGGTCACTTTAGTCCTACTTCGTAGGGCTATCACAGAATAATTGGCGTACTTTTAGAGCATGAAAAGTGAAAAGATTTTATTAGCGCCGTGGCATTGCACAAATAACACCTACCGAGTTACACAAATCAATGTTTTTCTTAAGAATTCTTTTTTTTTGTAAGCGTTTATTAATGGTAACAAATAGCACAGGATAGAGAGAAGTGGGCATCCTTGGAGGAGGCCTTTACCCAAGCTGGGGACTACGCTAATTAAGTTTTTCTTATTTTTTTATTATTAAGATTGTTAATAATAAAGGCCTATGCCCAGCAGTGGGCGTCGTTCGGCTGACATGATGATGATGAAGATTGTTATAAAAAGCATTAAGTATGTTAAAGATATTTAAAAAAATAGTTAGGTAACATTTATTAGGTTTTAAGTTGAAATGTTAGCATGGTAAATAAAGCCTTTTTTTATTTATTTTTTTATTAAATATCATTTTGTATAATGCTACTTTTATTTTTCTCTAAAGTGAATTTATTTTTCTCTAATGCGACTTAAATGTATAATTATATAAACGGGCAAAATGCCACGGTGCCACAGAATATAATATAATAGTATGACGGTGCTAATATATTTAATTAATAAAATTATATGCGTCCTAAATTTTCTCAAGAACATTCAAAATCTGAGGGAGTTATTAAGTTATTCACTTGTACGTACAGCCATTAAATTTTTCTTCTAATTTAGCAACGATTCTGCGAGTCAAATTTTCATTGGCGAAACGTTTTACTGACGAACATTTCATGGGTCACGTGTCATTTGGGCGAAAAGTTAATGGTTCAAAGATTCTGTTGGTCAAACGTTCGTTGGTGTGACGTTCTGTTGACGAACGCTTCATGGGTAAAGTGTTCTTTGGGCAAATAGTTGATGGGTTAAAGATTCTATTGGTGGACAGTTCATGGATCAATAATTTGTTGGTGAACGGTTTCACAATCGTCAATCCTCAAGAGTACGTATAGGATTTGAATTTCGTGCTATTTCCGAAATATTGCCATCTTGAATATTTCGGAAATAGCACGAAATTCAAATTGGGTTGAAATTTGACATACGTCATCTTGACACATGTAAAATTAATCGTGGAGCGTTTCACAATAAAACAGCGCATAGAAGTTATAGAAATATTTCACGAAAATTCACGATCACTCGACTCACACGACAAACACTCGTCGAAAGGTCGAAAAATATCGTAATTTCAAGAAGAGGTGATGTCAAATGGCCACCGAGATCTTGCCATCTGATGCCACTGGATTTCTTTCTTTAGGGCTACGTCAAAGATAAAGTCTACACCAACGATCCCCAAAACATAGACAATAAAGACAAAATATTCGCTGAGTTATTGGTGAAATAAGTAGCGAAATGTGTGAAATTAGCAGCGAAATGTGTGAAAGTGTCATGAAAAACTTGCACACAGCAAAAATGCCCGTGGCGGCCATTTAGCAAATATTCTTTTCATATAAAATTGTACAAGTCTCTTCAAAATAAAATAAAACTACGAAGAAATTCCAATCCATTCGCGTCTTATTGAGACAAATCATCCTATACCTACTTTTGGGACACCCGTTAAATTTTAACCCCCTTTCTACCCCATTAGGGGGAAGTATTTTAACTTTGCCTACGCAGATCATCTTTAATCCTGACCAGTATCCTACATACCAATATTTATATTTCTAATTCTAAAAATGAGAACTTGAAACCCTCCCTTTTTTTAGGTAGTTTTTTAACTTCGCCTACGTAGATTATTAATTTTAATGCGGTGATGTGTGTCACCTTTCGATTTTATATAGATAGATTATGTTAATCATAAATAAAATAAAATATTATACTTATAAGTTCATTCTCCATTTTATTATTAAAACATTTTAATACTACCCTGTTAAAATAACAAAAATGTACAATTTTCTGGTATTTTAACAGACTAATATTTTTTGTCTTTTGGTAATATTCATGTGCATTATAACCAAAATAATTAAAATACTTACACAGGTAAAAATACTTTTCATCCCATCGATTCGAAAAGCGATGATTGTTTATCTAATAACAGGGTCCAAAACGATTCATTTTTTACCTGTTATGACAAGAGGGAATAAATGAGATTTGAATTTTGAACAGCTTTATAACAGGGTCCAAAACGATGAGATTTGAATTTAGAACATAATTAAAGAAGCATTGGTTGGAGGGTAGCAAAGGGTGAGCAGTACTTAAAAAAAAATTCAACTGAATTTGTTTGACTTTTTTCGGGACCGAGAAATTTTCAAAAACGGAATTTTATAAAATTGAGAATATCTCGTAAACGGTGAGTCGTAGCTAAAATATAACAAAATTTTCAACCCCCCTACGGCAACCCCGGAGATACTTATAAGTAATCTGATGGACATATATTTTTTTTATTTAATTTGTTTTTATTTCAAAACTCAATTTTTTTTTCTTGCCCGACTAGCGCTATGATGTATCCGAACGACAAAGAAAGGAAGGTAGTTTGAGTTGTCTTTACTGCTTTTCTTATAGAGGGGGATGAAAAGCAGAGTGTATTACTCGGCCCCAAAATTATTTTCACCTCGGGCGGCGTATATTGAATCCCTCGCTGCGTTCAGGATTCTACTTTAGAATCCCTCGCTGCGCTCGAGATTCTACTCTAGAATCCTTCACTGCGCTCTGGATTCAAAATAGCGCCCTCGCCGTAAATATATTATTTTGCTCCCTTGTAATACAATCTACTATTAAAACATTGTTTACGCCCACAAAATGGGCAGTAATGGGCATTAACCCGGCGTTTTGGGTTTTAACCGAGTTAAAACCCGGGCGGGCTGAATGGGTTAAAACACAGTGCCCATCTCTAAAGACAAGTAATATGACGCTGAGCAGTGTATATATTCTTTGGCTGAGCTGCGACATGCTGCGACCATTGAGTACTGCTGCGGCACGGCACACACACATTTTTATTTTGAACTTTTTGTCTTATTGGGTCTAATTTGTGTTTTCTATTCTTGTTCGTAATACAGTGCTTCCTTCTCTTATACCTATGTGAATATGCCTTGTATTTAATGAATATGTGTGTCAGTAGTAAGAATCTACAATCTCTATTTGGTGGTAAAATATATTTGTGTGGTTGCAGACTTGATGCAGTTGAAGAGCTAGACTGTAATAAATTAACTGGCAAACGACCATGCAATAATTATGCATTAAATGAAATGAAGCAACTTAGAAACACGTCCAATAATAACTAAAAATACAAAAATAAATTATATTAAAAAAACCTTTTATTTAAAATCAAGCTTTTATTCAAATGTCCTAAAAAGAATAAAATAAACTTTGTATCAAGTCAAATCCAACAAATTTATTACATTAAACAATTTATTTGTTTTAAAAGCTTGTCGCGGAGATTTTATTGTTACTGGGCTTGCACTAAACACAAATGCTTTAACTTATATTTGACATATGAAATTAAATAAAGCGACAAGCTTTTAAAACAAATAAATTGTTTAATGTAATAAATTTGTTGGATTTGACTTGATACAAAGTTTATTTTATTCTTTTTAGGACATTTGAATAAAAGCTTGATTTTAAATAAAAGGTTTTTTTAATATAATTTTTTTTACAATAAAATTGCTGTTTTGCAGTTGACTGGTTTCTAGCGCATTAGAATATATTGATGTTACCTGGGTTTGGTTTTGATTTTTCGCAATACTTACAAAAGTTTTACTATCAGCACAGAATAATATTTGTAGCAGAAGGCTCACTTCCGAAACACAAACAATGAATTATCAATCTTTTCCACGCGACAATTAGGTCTAAAATAATTTGCACCCGCACGCCTGCCTAACTAATTTACCGTTAATTACAAGCGAAATTGAACCGTAGCTGTACGTAATACGGTTCTATTACTCGGAAACGCTTAAGCCAAATTGGTTTTGGGTGGTCTTGGTTGCCGCACTAGGGTCGACTCGACTGCAATGTTACGACGAAGTAAGTAAAAGGAATAACAAATAGCGCAAATGATTTTTAAATACAGAAAGCTTAGAATTTTTATTTTTACTTCTTTGCATTCACAGTTTAATTTTTGTTACTTACTTACTAAAAAAAAAATTAAAATGAAGTAGGTAGGTACTAGAAAAAGTCGACCGTCTCACAACTAGTTCACAACAAAATGTAAAAATAAAAAAATAATTGAATCATTCCATTCAAAGGATGAAAGGGTGGGACATTATCGAATTAATTTTGGAACTTACTGATTTGATTAAAGTCGGTGCCAAGCCATTACCTACCTACCTATTGTTATGTACTTCACACCACTCTGCGCATGAGATATTGTGTATTATTGTTTCACTAAATATTTTCTTTCTGTTGAAATTAATATAAATAGAAAATTTATCTATGTTCACACAAAATTGCTAACGGGTGGCAACACTGTTAAAAAACTTCCCTTGTAACTTTTGACGTTCTTGTTATGCACATCGTGGCTGAAATAAATAGTTTATTCTGCATAATACGTATTGTTTCAATATATCACCCATAACCCAACACTTTCGGCTTGACACCGACTTCAATCAAATCAGTAAGTTCCAAAATTAATTAGATATTGTCCCGCCCTTTCGACCTTTGAATGGAATGATTCAATAAATTTTTTACTTTAACGTTTTTTGGAAAGTGAGTTTTTGTCGGCAGTTTTTGTTTGAAGGCGGTTTAATTTTTTTTTTTTTTTTTTTTTTTTCCATTTTTGATGTAAGAAATCTAATGCGCAAGCGTCGCATAATGTGCAATATTTAAAACTGTAGCCCATATCTAAATTAAAACACTCAGACAAGCACCATCCTCCAACTTTTAACTGTTATGCAGTTTTTTAATCTTCCACCATCAGCTAACCTAAATAACTTAAAAGAATACAACTAAAGGTCTATTCATGCATATGGTACTTAAAAAACATGCTTTAACTCCTAAGCGTTAAGTAGTTTTACCTTCCATCATCAGCTCACCTAAATAACCTGAAAGAATACAACTAAAAATCTTTACGTATCAACAATATTTGAGGAGTTGTACCTTCCATCACCAGCTCATCACCATGAGATGATGACTACCAGATGCAAATACTTAAAAAAGTTTAGAAAATCTATAAAATACGTAAATTACCATAAAATTTACGGGTTTTCCTCGATTTCCCCTGGATTCCACCATCAGATCCTAACTTGGTAACAATGTGACCACCTCAGGAGTTTACTCTTTCGAATAAAAAAATAATCATGGAAATTGGTCAATGTTCGCGAAGATATTGACGTGTAAAGCAGGAACTACCAGTCAAAAACTATGTGTTTTTTCAGGATTGTGAAAAAACTACTGAACTGACTACTTTGAATTTTTCATGGAACCACACATAAACTATTTTCTTTCAGATAAAAAAAGAATTATTAAAATCGGTTAACAACTGGCGAAGTTATGGTAAAACATACATAAAAAAAATACAGTCGACTTGAGAACCTCCTCTTTTTTTAAAGTCGGTTAAGAAGTGGGTAGAAATATATTTGTTTAAATACCTAATCAATAGCATTAAACCGAATAAACGTATGTATTGACACAATCAAAAATATATATTTCACTTTTTTGCTCGATAGTACGCACTCCACGATTGAAATAAAGTTTGAACCTTATTAATAAGGAGCAAAGTTCAACATTGATCGTCAGCATATATTCAGATTATTATGTAGAAGTTTACATTAGATTTTTTGAAAATAGCAAAGAAGAATTCTTTTTTTATTTATATCCTAAGATTCACTATTTCACACAGTATTTTTTCAAGTATTTATTTATTAAAAACTTGTACCTGTTTCCCTGGAATCTCCATCGCAAGAAACGTCAAGTTAGCAGCCAACTTAGAGACCCTAATATCTCGGCTTGTATTAAAGAACTACTTTTGAAATTTTGCGTTTACGATACACTATTTATACAGTATTTTTTGACATATAAATCACATTGATACAAACTGTATTTCTTGAGGTGACTGCTAACTTGACGTTAAGTTAGCAGCCTCACTAAGATACTCAAATATCTTTTGAATCAAAGTATCACTATTTATTTAATATACATCACTATTTAACACTATTTATACAGTATTTTTTGACATAATCAAAACCATCTAATTCTGTTGTGAGGCTGCTAACTTGACGCACATAAAAGAGCGAGTAAAACAATGTACTTATTGGAGTGAACGATATTGTAATATTGTATTGGATTACTGGACGAGCCGTATATTAAAGTACCGGATTACTGAGATTGTACTGTAGTTCTATACAAAAATTCATCACAATTAATCATTACCGTAACGAGATGCAAATAGTTATTAGTCTGAATCACTTGATTCATAGGAAGATTCAGATTCTTCATTTAGGTTAATGGTGAATACGGTATTTTACTGTTTTTTTTTTATTTCTTTAAAATGTTTTTCGAAATATAAGCTACACAAAACAAGTTTTCATTTTGAGTTATCTTGAATATTTTCAAAGATATAGGACTTCAAACTTTATAATTAGACAAGGACAGGACGCTATCTTAGTGACGTCAGTGGGTTAGTAGCGTCATAGTCACGCCATAGAAGATTTCGTTTTAGAAAGAGACAGCTATAGTCAACATTAAACAGACTATAATTCTTTTATTATAAAACAGATTCAAATTATTTTTTCACATTTGGTATTCTTAATTGCAATATTTTTTAACGCCATCATTAAATATCTACATTTCAACAACAGTAAAATACCCTATTGTGGTGTTACTTCGTCAGTTGCTGTGTCTATTATTCCATCGAGTCTCATCATCTCGTCTTCTTTTTTAATAACATGCTCGATACATTTTTTCCATAAATCCGCACCAATGCGAGCTAAACCCTCTTTCATTAAATTTTGAATTTCAGCTATCTTATAGTTGTATTATTTCGCCCTACGTATGATTTTAACTGTGCCCATATAATTTATAATATTATATTAGGATAAGTAGGAAGTAGCATTAATTAATCCTTAAAACTAAATTAAACTAATTTAAGGCAATTGTGAAGCGCAGCAAAGCGATCGCCTTAGGTGGTTATCTTATTTTTATTGTGAAAAAACAAAGAATTAGAAAAAAAATCGTGATGCGCTTTACAGAATCCATCTATCCACCAAGTTGAAACAGTGTAGTCTTAAAAGATTTGCAATAAAGTGGCTGTGACATACGGACGGACGGACGGACAGACTAATAAACAAGGTGTAAATTTTACCGCCTTATTTTTTAAGAACTGTTTAGAATGAGATTTCTTTTCGACTAATTCCGATTTGTTAATTGACCACTAATAACTGCCCATTCAGTCATATTACTGCTCAATATTTATTTATCTGCCCATTTTAATATTTCTTACTAATCATTTTGATTTAGTTTACTTAGTTTACTGCTCAGTTTTTATTTATTTATTATACTTTCATACTATATACTTACACATATATTCATACTATATACATACTATATACGTTCCCGAGAAATACTCAGTAAATACTTTATCGATATTATCCATTGAAATTTTGTTTAACTTCAATTCGTTCATTCTTATACCCCCATCACTAGTAAGTCAACTGACAGTTGTCAAAATCGGAACACAAATTTTGATCAACATATGGTTATTTTGATTATTTTGCAGGATTCTGTTTGTTTCGGTGTGGATTGACACACGTGCTTACGCGAATTCCGTAAATCACTTGCTTTTTTCATTGTGTTTTGGAACATTTGTTGTGTGTACATTGTTATTTGTGCTACTAACAATATATTCAGGTAAGTATTTCCCTACTCACACCAAAATTACTGAGTGATTAGTTAGAAGATGTCGGACGAGGAGCCCCCTGACGGGGGCGGACGCGGGGAGCCTTCCTCTGACCTGGTAAGGGATGGCTCCCAACCATTATTTACACCGGAGATGACACATAAAATGGATACGGATGGTCCCACTTCATTAAAACGTCCCGCACCAATAATTGAACGCGAAGTTATCTTGGCTAAGAGAAATACCAAACCATCTGAATCCATTCAAAATACCTATGTGAACCCCGAGTTCGAGGGAGACTCCCCGCTTACCTATACCTCAGAGGACAAGGGTCCATTCATTGTCCATATTTCACGGAAAGAGCCTGATCCATCAACAGGGCTTACAATGCGTACTTTAAAGCTGGCTCAACTCCTCCACAAAAAGAATGTTCAAGGCATTGTTAATGGTGGTATTACATCGGCCGGCCGCAATAAAGTTAACATCGAATTTAACTCTGCCGAAATGGCAAACAGATTTATCAACAACAATCCCTTGGGTGATTCCTTTGATTGTCAGATCCCAAAATTTTTGGGGGTAATCTTTGACTCTAGAATGACAGGCGTGCCACACCTAGGTTACATCAGCAATAAGGCGGAAAAAAACGTCAATATCTTAAGATCTCTGTCAGGAGTGCATTGGGGATCTCACCCAACCAGTCAAAAGTTGTTATATAACGCGGTCGTTCGGAGCCACTTTGACTATGGAAGCTTCATATTGGAACCGTGCAACAAAGCCGCGCTGATCAAACTAACTCTTATCCAGTCAAGATGCCTCCGGATCATTGCAGGTGCTATGAGATCGTCCCCATTGAATGCCCTCCAAGTCGAGTGCCTCGACCCTCCATTGAGCCTCAGACGTCAAATGATGTGCGATAGGTATTTTATTAATATATCTCAATACTCAAATCACCCCCTTTTAGACAAATTGCAAAATTTAAGCAATCTTACAAATTCTTCCCAATACTGGACTCACAAAGAATCCCCCCCTTTGGTAAAAAGTTTTAAGAAGTTCTCTGATCTCCCAGCTACGATATCGAAATTGCCTCGAAACTCTCTGTTTGAGGTCCCCTTTGAGGCCCTCATATTTCAACCCACCATCCATCTAAATTTCGGTTTAACAAAAAACACTCCTGATGCTAATAAAACTTTCCAAGACATTTTAAGTAAAAACTGGGAAGGCTGGTTCACCCTATATACGGATGCATCAAAGCTGGAGGATGATGGAAATGTGGGTATAGCAATTTGGCTGCCGGCTGGGCAGGACAGGATTGTTCTTAATTTTAAATGTTCCCCTCTTCTCAGTGTAAACACGGGAGAAGCCTTGGCTATTCTCGAGGCTGTCCTATTCGTCCAGTCCCACAGTTTAAGTAAATCAGTTATATTTTCAGATTGCCTCAGTTGCCTCCAAGACATAGCAAAACCACCTTTCAATGCTAGGCATAACTTTAGTGTTATCCTTAAAATTAGAGAAGTCCTCCTTCAATGCTCTAGATCAAGCATGGATGTTGTCCTGGCCTGGATTCCAGGACATAAAGGAATTGAAGGCAACGAGCTCGCTGATATGTTCGCTAAAAATGCCATCACATGTGGAATAGAATACCGCAATGAGTGCTATGCACGTGACCTCCGCCTTGGCTCTAAGTCCAAAATGAAAGAGAAATGGAACAATATTTACAAAAGATCCCTTGAAATGAAAGGTAGACATTATGGATCTCTACAACCCGATATCCCAACTAAACCCTGGTTCTACCGCCATAAATCTATCCCAAAGAATGTAGCATCCACAATCATTCGATTAAGACTGGGCCACGTATGCACCCCTTCGTTTTTGGCTAAAATTAGAGTTAAGGACAGCTCGCTCTGTGAATGCGGACTGGATGAAGGAACCCTTGAACATATATTTTTCCACTGCCCGAAAATTACCATCCCACTGTATGACATTCTAACCAAAAATGTGTGTCGCCCTATTAATATAAACTTCCTACTTACTCAGGTTCACACGTCCATCGCATACATTTTGTGCAAATTCCTTAAGCAAAATAAAATAAAACTGTAAATTAGCCCCCCCCCCCCCCCCCCCTCATCCCTCCCCCGCTTCATATATTTCTATTTATTTTGTTATATATTTGTGCCTTGTTGTGGAGTCTTGTGTCGTTGTGCATGTGTTGTATTTGACCAATGTTTCAGACTCAAGGAAAACTTCTCATTTGAACAAACCGTACAGCATCGCTAAAAACCGAACAGCATCGTAATACACTGTGTCTTTTTACTCGGACATTGGCAGAATCGTCACGAAAAACGAGACGCAGCCATTCACCATAAAAGTTGAAGTTGAAGTTGATTATTTTGCAGTTTTCGACGGGAATTATGTGATATTTACTTTGGAAAAGGATGCAGTGTAATATGATTAATGAATGAATCACTTGTAGTGTGAATAAATTTGAGTGATTTCTTTGGAAACACAAGATATGTGTTCAATGTCAGGTTTGTTTACGTTATAAGACATGCTGAAATAAATAGACTTTATCTCGTGCTATCTCGTTGTAGCATGTTAGCCCAACTGATCTTTGTACATTTTGTAAGGCGGCTGTGACAGTTTATTGAGAGCTTTGAGCCTTTCTTCCAATACGTTTTGAATCTTGTGTGAAACATTCGCATTCGTATTTGCATTCACGAATATCAGCGGCAGATATTCGCATTCGCGAATGTTTAAAAATTAACATTCATTACATCACTAATTCTTACTTTAATATTATAAATGTGAAAGTTTAGATGTTTGGATGTTTGTAGCTCAATCACGCCAAAACGTCACGTCTGAACGGATTTGGCTGAAATTTTGGACACAGATACTTTGTAGCCGGGAGAGGAACATTAGGCTTCTTGAAAAATATCACGTTCCCGCTTGATAACGTCGTGTAGTCCATGCGGGCGAAGCCGCGGGCGGAAAGCTAGTTTACTATCTATTGTGTTTAGACAATAAAAACCTTTACTTTTACCTTATAGGAATTAGGTACCTGGTCGCTGAAACTCTCAAACAGCCTAGTCAGATTGAAAGGCCGTCAGCTCCCGACCGAGAACATTATTCAAGGCAATGACGCGAGATTCCCTGCTGGCGACACCACTGAAGGCTGGACCAGGGACATGAGGTAACTATCTGGAATCTCTTCTTCTTCAGCGCATTCCCACCCACCGTTATGCATACGCCTCTCCAATTTTCATCCAAGTAGCCCTGAGGGCCTAGTGTTTTTCTATTTTCGATATCGCCAGTAGAAAAAGCAAATGTATGGGATTGACATAACTATCTGGAATCTCTTCTTCTTCAGCGCATTCCCACCCACCGTTATGCATACGCCTCTCCAATTTTCATCCAAGTAGCCCTGAGGGCCTAGTGTTTTTCTATTTTCGATATCGCCAGTAGAAAAAGCAAATGTATGGGATTGACATTAGCAATTGAAATGTCACGTGACCGCTAATGTCAATCCCATAAATTTTCTTTCTATTTGTCACGCCTTATCCTAAGCCTAAAATACTATTCAGATACTGCTATAAAAGTGGCGAGCTAAAAAAAATAAAAAATGTTAATTAAATTAAAATTCTTACTTTTTCTCTTACTGCATCTATTCGTTGAAACATAGAATAAGACAGTAAACATGTGCTTGTTTCTTTCAGTATACACCACAAATATAAGTGCAAACATTTTAGGGGATCATTCAAAGTGTACATCAATGATTAGCTTTAATAGTGCTAAATGTTCAATCATAATTAATGGTTTTTAAAATTACAGATCCAAGAACCTGCTCACGATCGCGCCAGTTCACTCGTGGGTAGTGATCACGCCGGAGCGACAACGCCGCGACGCTGAAGCATTCGTCGAGCTAATTATGAAGACTGGAAACGGGTGCGGCTTCCGCATGCCGAGGCCAGAAATAGGTATGTAACCTTCGATCAACAGAACTAGGTGTTATCGAAGTATGTAACGTAAATATTATAATTTTTAATCAATTTGGTGGTTAGTTTTGTAAATCGTCATCACTTTTGCAGAATGTCATCAACACATCGGAATAGTGTCATAAATTGTGTTGATGACATTCTGCTATAAAAAATGCGAAGCTTGGATTTCCATGGTTGCAGGGTTGAAATCCAAAAAGCTACTATACTGCTTTGTGGTTTATTTCTAGTACAATTTTTCTTATAGGTTTAAGGTTACATAGTCGTTAATTATATCTTCATTATGTATTGTTATTTTACTTGTAAACCTAATATAGATTACTTTGTTTTTCTAGTTACAATTCAACGCGACGGCCACATGGACTACGCTAATATGTGCGAGAACGTAATCGCCAGGAAAAATCCGGCACTAATACTTTGCGTTCTTGCTCGCAACTTCGCTGACAGGTAAGATTCATTCTACTAATATAACAAATGCAATACAGAACCTAAGGGCTCGTGCCGCGTGCCGGCGATATCGCGCGACTTCGGTCGCACCGACTCGCAGCGACTTGATTGAACGCGTATAACTAAACGGCTTAGTGCAGCGTGCCCGCGACTGGCGACCTGTGCTAAATAGACCAGATGCTAGTCGGCGCGACCGAAGTCGCGCGATATCGCCGGCACGGTGCACGAGCCCTAAGGATTAATGGAATGGATGTTAGTTACTCAATCACGACAGAACAGCTGAACATAACTAGATAAAGTTTTGTACAGACTTAGTCTAAAATAGCGCAAGCCTCTTTTTATCCCGATATTTCCACAGAAACGGAAATCGGGTAATATTGTGTGGCGCAGCTAGTTATAATTAAATTCAATAATTTTATAACATCTGTCTTCTAAACTAAACACTAGCATGGCATCTTCCCAAAGATGCTACAAGCTGCTTTAAGGTTTATAAAGGAGGACCTCCTAGTTCTATATCGAAGCAGCCTAGCAACTAACTATATACCTAGTTGCTGGAGAAAAGTTAGGGCCGTCTTCATACCGAAACCAGGGAAGGCCACGTATCAAGAGGCGAAGTCCTTCAGATGCATCAGCCTTTCCTCGTTCCTACTGAAGACACTAGAAAAAATACTAGATAGACACATAACGTCGTTGCGCTTGCCAAACTCGGTATGTAGTTAAACACTACTTTAGAGGAGACACAAAAAACTAGTTTTCTGTGGTAATGATAACTTTATTAAAAATGTATTAATGCCACATGGAGAAAAAAAAATCATGTCTAATTATTAACTATATAATAACATCTGACGAGGCATAGATTAAGCGAAATATTTTTTTTTATGATTTTTAGGCACATATAGGATTTGGTTTGACCCTGTAAAATTATACATGTGAAAATAATGCACATAACGGATTAGTTTTATGTGGAATATAGGCAAATTTATTTGCGTCATGTGCATCACGAACACCTTATAATTAACTTTTCACTGAATTACTGAAGTAAAGTAAGGTACAACATAAAAAACACATTTATACGATCGGTTCAAACCAGACTTTAATATTAAGTAAACACTTAGGTACTTATTTCAACAACAAGACGTGTTGATTACAAGAGCCATTGCCAGTAATCAGTGTTTTAATGTCTTGAATGTCTTAATAAGAAAAATTTGTAACTGTATTACAATCGTTAACTCACACAAAATACTTTGCTTAAAATTATGGCACTATTCGAAATATCTGTGCCAACAATGCTTGTGTCTAAGCCAACAATACATAACATAAACAAAAACAACCACAACAACTTAATTATCTTAAAATGGCACTGTTTAGGAACTTGTTCAATATTAATAACTAAATTACTCCAAAATAAATAGACCGTCTAAGCACAAATTGATAAGTTATTAAAGACACTTTCCAGAGTGTCTAAACTTGTCAGAATGCTTAACAATAATTGAAGCAATATTCCAGAAAATACTTAATAATATTTTTTGATTAATTACTTAGGTATTAATACTTTCACTTTTTAATTAAAGGCTCGAGATCAGTCTTATAAGTAGGTGGTACATTAGAATAATAG
Organism: Crambus lathoniellus; assembly: GCA_949710035.1. Lineage (NCBI taxonomy): Eukaryota > Metazoa > Arthropoda > Insecta > Lepidoptera > Crambidae > Crambus > Crambus lathoniellus. Next base: position 8,303,575 of record OX453316.1, on the reverse strand, counting down.
GTATTATCTTAATTGATCAGCCTTCTCAGCATTATCAGCAAATTGTATGCAAAGATATTGATTGAAAGAGTGATGCCTGAAACTGTTCAGAGTATTTGGGATGTGCAAGCAGGATTCAGGAAAGGAATGGGATGCATGGATCAGGTCTTCTCCTTGAGGTGCCTGACCGAAAAACACCTGGCTAAGCACAAAAAGGTTTACTGTGCCTTTGTAGACCTAGAGAAGGCCTACGATCGAGTCGAAAGGAATGAGCTATGGAAGGTGTTGTCTGAATACGGATTGGAGAGCAAACTGATTCATGCACTGAAATCTCCCTATGAGGATTCCCGTGCATGTGTCAGGGTTAACGGCGCGTACACTGACTGGTTTGGCATCTCTAGAGGGGTCAGACAGGGATGTGTTGCGTCGCCATGGCTCTTCAATTTGTTTTTTAGACAGTTGTATGAAAGGCCTGAGAGAACGTGACTGTGGAATTATGATGAATGGGACCCAATTCAAGTGCCTCCTCTATGCTGACGACCAGGTAATACTTGCGTCTTCTGCGGGGAAGTTGCAGGAGATGTTGTCCGTTATGAATGATGATTTTGTGAGAAAAGGGATGAAACTAAATGTATGTAAGACGACAGTGATGGTTTTTGAGCGAGATGAAGAAATGTCTGACAGTACGGTAATGATAAGTGGTGAGAAAGTGGAGCAGGTGCATGAGTTTGTATATTTGGGCAGTTTCTTTACAAGGGATGGAAAGTGTAAGGAAGACATAGAAAGACGAGTGAAGAAAGGGAATTCAGTGAACGGCGCTATACACTCAGTTATGAGTAGCCAAATCATAACTGAAAAGGCGCGAATGGCTATTCATAACGGAGTGCTGGTGCCGAAATAGATGTTCTAGAGTCGAGTGAACACTATCCACCTCCATCATGGTATGGCCTTTCTCGAGTATCCTTTGTTCAATTTCTACATTTTGATTTTGTTTTTTTAAAGTGACCAGAGCTGAAGACAGAATGTTTGTACTCTTTAAACATATGGGACTTTGACCTAAAAGAATCTTCAACATAAACTCTACTAGTACTGGATCGGCAATAGTGGCTGGGCACCTTTGGCAACAAAGTCAGCCACTCTTTAACTGTAACAGATTTTCGAGGAACGTCCTCAGCAGAAGCATTGGCGCAATGTTTTCGTTTTTTAGTTCTCACTGAAGGGTTAGTTTTTCCAAATTATCTGCATTTAATTATTTTACCCAATCGGTTAATGTATCGTTTTGCATGTCGATTGTACTAAGTAAAAAGTTTTTGCATACCCTCACATGCTCATCATTATCATCTCATCATCACCTGGTAAATAATAGCTTAGTCAAATCCTAATTGTTTTTTCGATGAATCTGACCTAGAATTTTTGCGTCTCTTCAAGATGGGTCAAATACGTATAATTTTTTTTAAGTAAGTAAGCTTTTTAAGCTTGCTATGAGTCTAAATTCCAAAAATAATTAAAAATATGATCTCTTTGTTCTTCGCCTAAGGCTCCACATAAATAACTTCTAGATGTTTTTAATACCGTTGATTCATGACTACATGACTTTATTTTTTTTGCTTTCTTTGGTTTTGAAACAAAAGTAACCAAATGCTGATTTTCATTCTGATTTCTTTCTCTTTTTTTCCCCATGTACTGCTTTCCTTTCACTATTTGAATCTTATTATACTGTCTGGCTTTCTTTTTGTCAAAATGATGATGATTGCAATTTTGATGTGTTTTTATTATCAACATCACGCGGGAAATTATCAGCTGTAATCGATCTTATTAACGTATCAATAGTTATAAATCCAATTCAATCAATCAATAACGCCAAAGTGCCATGCTATTTATAGAATTTAAGTTAAAAGCCACTTACCTGCCTATTTGTATATTTTTTCCTCCAATGAGTATCCAACTAACCTCAAAAACTAGCAAGCACGTAGCCTGCAAAACTCGATATGTGCAATACAAACCCTTTATGTGCATTTTATTTACATCGTACAAAATCGGTTTGTATTTATAGTTCACTTATCGAGTTTTTCTTAGAAGTCAACGTACATAAATATTTTTGCAGATCCAAAACTATGCTGTACTTTTACAAACCGAGTTTTGCAATTGATTCCGCCTTAGAAACTAGTGCCATCTAGCGAAAAAACGAAAAATCGAAAAAATGCACATATCGGATTTGGCAAGCGCACCGACGATAAGAGAAACCATAGGCAAAAGTAAAAAAACCACTACATGACAATCAACATGCCTATATGGAAGGGAAATCCATTGAGACAGCCCTCCACAACATGGCAGTCAGAGTGGAAAGATCAATCACAAACAAGGCAGTCGTGGGACAAGCAAATCATGGAGGCACTAAACAGAGAAGGCCTAACAAAGCAAATATCAGGTTGGATCACTAACATGCTACAACACAGATCCATACAAGCAGAACTAGCAGATATCAAATACACCATCAAAGCCAGGAGAGGCTTTCCCCAGGGAGGTTGTCTGTCTCCACTGCTTTGGTGTATCTTAATAGATGAACTAGTAACTAGAATCACTGCTATGAATATATACATCCAAGTGTACTCGGATGATGGCCTGTTACTTGCAAAGTTCTAAGCGTGGTCAGAGATATAATGAGAAGTGGAATTATGACAGCACTGAGATGGTGCTTTGAACAACAAGGGATTGAAACTCAACCCTAGTAAAACCAAACTGATGTTGTTCACTAACAAAAGAAAGATTGATAGCATGATCCCAATTAACATTGAGAATGTAGAACTCGAGACAGTAAAGGAGTTTAAATACCTCAAAGGACACACATAAAAGAAACCAGTAAAAAGGCAATGACAGCTCTCATGCAGTGCAGAAGAGCCGTTGGCAGGAACTGGGGCATGAAACCCGAAGTGGTCCAATGGATCTATAGGGCAATCATCCTACCGAGAATCCTTCACGGAGCACTAGCATGGTGGCATAAGGCAAAACTAGAATACAACAGAAAAGAACTCACTAAGGTACAAAGACTAGCTAGCGTCATGGTATCGGGAGCCATGAGAACAACTCCCACGGCCGCCTTAGAAATGATACTAGGCCTTAGTCCAATAGATCTTGAAATCGAAAAGAGAGCTACAGAACAATGGTTTAAGCTGAAAAGCACTAACCTTTGGATAGGAAGGCACAATGACCATGGTCACGCTGAAATAGGAAAAAAGTACGAAGAAAAGCTTTCCATGATACTGGTTAACAATGACCTAATAAAAAAGGAAAGGATCTTCGACAAAAAGTACAGAGTAAGCATCAGATCCAGAGAAGACTGGAAACTAGAACATGACAATCTGGATAGCACTGCAGTATGCTACACAGATGGGTCAAGAAAGGAATCAACTGGACTATCGGGAGCTGGGGTACACATAGCTAAACCCAACACTATAAGAACTACTTTTAATCTGGGTAAGTACGCCAGCGTGTTCCAGGCGGAAGTATTCGCGATACTGGAGTGTGCGAACATGATTAAAAGTGAGATAGGCAATTATAACGTAGGAAAAATAATAATATATAGCGACAGACAAGCTGCCATCAAGGCCCTTGACAAAGCGGAGACTACCTCAGCCCTGGTGAAAGAATGCAAACAAAGCATTCAGGCACTTGCCAACTTGGTTGAGGTAGAAGTTGCCTGGGTACCCGGACACGAAGGTAACGTAGGCAATGAGGAAGCCGATGAATTAGCCAGGGGAGGAGCTGATGAACCCTTCATTGGCCCTGAACCAAGACTACCAATCGCATATAGAATTACTAAGAACATTATCGGGATCAGAACAATCAAAGAAACCAACCAAAGATGGATGAGAAGAAAGGACTGCAGACAGTCTTAAGATTTTCATCAAATCGGTTGACAAGAAGAAAACTAGAGAACTCCTGAAACAGAGTAGGAGAAATATAAGAACGATTGTAGGTGTACTTACTGGGCACTGCCCACTAAACAGACACCTATCAGTGATTAAACGGACAGAAGACCCGATCTGTCCGCAATGCAAAGAAAGAGAAGAAACAAGATGTATGCATCACTGCGCTGGGAGCTCTTTGGAACGGACAAGCTTAAGGAAGAGGATCTAAAGAAGTTAACGATAAGTCAACTCAACAGGTACTGTAAGCGCACAGGTAGGTTCGAGGGTCCGACGCCGGTGGGGTAAATGATAACCCGCCTCCCCCCCTGATTTTTCAGTTTTTAGGGGACTTGGGGAACTGGGTGAAATGGTCCCGACCTAGGTGACTGATCACCCGTCCGGCTTCGCTGGCGTCCCTCCTATAAATAATAATAATAAAAAACTAAACACTATGGTCCTTGAAATCATTTGAATATTCCACATGCTTCTTTAACACCTTTGATATTCCACTCACGCAGTTTGTACCATTGTAATTGTAACAGAACCTTGAGGAGGTTCCATGATAATATTACAAGAGTAAAGGTATAATAATAGGTCTTTACATATGAAATTGCCGTTTTTTTCTTTTGTACATATAACTTAACAACTTTTATAATATTAGAAATATATAATTTCTTTAATATTGCGTTACATTAAGACCGTATCGAGCAACTTTTGATAATTTAATAACCACGATATTTGATTATTTACATAGAAAAAACTTATTCCGAAAGTTACGACTATTTTTGTTTCCAGAATTTCGTACTTTATTAGTTGTAACTTAGTGAAAAAAAATTTTTTTCTCTTAACGAATGTGTCATTTAGTAGTTAAAATGTCCATAAATACGTGTGTAAAATTTTGTAAATTTACATAATATTAGTCGTTAAATAATAACAAAAACGTTAGTATGGAAAAAAAATAATTACAGAAATCTCCATACAAAACGGCAATTTCATAGGTAAAGACCTATTATTTTTGACGCATCGTCAGTAAATACAACAATAAGGCAATTAAATTTCTCTTTTTTATATTCATATTAGGTATGAAGCGATAAAAAAGAAATGCACAGTAGACAGAGCCGTTCCTACTCAAGTGGTGTGCGCCAGAAACATGACCTGCAAGTCTGCCATGTCTATTGCTACGAAAGTAGCTATACAAATCAATTGCAAGGTAAGCTGTGCATTGTTATTGTAGGTATGTCATTTTAAATAATAAAACATAGCATGAGAAAATTTGTATCTGAAATGTTTTTTAATAATACTGTTTAATCTGTGCTTAATTAAACTATAAGCAATTTATTTAAATTTTTTACTTTTTTGCATTCACAATGCAATTTTTATGATAGAAAAATAGAAAATGAAGTATTTAGGAAAAATCGACACGTCCCACAACCCGCCCTGATGGGACTCGAACCCACGACCTTTCATCATCATCATCTATCCGGGCGACTGCTCTAACCACTGAGCTACGGAGTCGTTACGAGATGCGTCGAATTTATCAAATACTTCTTACGCGCTATATAGCCAGCGTTAATTTCATCAATGTGAAGATATTACTACCCCCACACGCGAAAGAAATACCTTTCCAGACATTTGACAATCGCCAAAGAAGAATTAACTATGGCAAGCTATTTAAATTTTACTTTTTTTGCATTCACAATGTAATTTTTATGATAGAAAAATGGAAAATGAAGTATTTAGAAAAAAATCGACATAGATTTTTTCTAAATACTTTATTTTCCATTTTTCTATAAGCAATTTGTAATAAGTAACGCTATGTTTTTTTTTGTAAATGTCATTACCCAAGAAATGTTGCCAAGTTTATTGCGCCTGTTTTTCTCGTCAGTTACAAGTCTTGAATGGTAGGAAAATGTCGACGATTTAAAAGTACATTTGTATCATGTTTATTTGAATAAATATTTGTTTTTAACTTAATTTTTATCTAACAAATACTAGAGAGATTCTTGACAGACACACTTATCGCTTTGAAATTAATCAACATTTCCAACATTACAGTTGGGCGGCGCCCCCTGGACCGTAGTGATCCCCCCCAAGAACATAATGGTGGTCGGCTACGACGTGTGCCACGACACGCGCTCCAAGGAGAAGAGCTTCGGCGCGTTCGTGGCCACGCTCAACCAGCCCATGACGCAGTACTTCAGCAGCGTCAACGCGCACACGTCGGGCGAGGAGCTCAGCGCGCACATGGGGTTCAACATGGCGTCCGCCGTCCGCAAGTACCGGGAGAAGCATGGTGCGTACTAGGTCATAGCCCAAGACCGCACCAATCCCACCCAACCAAAGTATGAACAGCCAAATATGGACTTAATGTCGTTCACTGTAGATGCATTTTACAGTAACAATATAAAATAGAGGACAGCCCGCGGTCCGAAAGCTTACCGCCGTCAGACTGCTCGGTAGTTGACGCCATGCGCTGACTGCTAAAGCCCCGTATTCATGGTAAACATTTGTTTAGCAACAAAGTTGAATCAACGTGTTGCGGAGTTGCTGGCAACACTGCGTGTTGCAGAGTTGACAGCATCATGTTGACAAGCTCTCGCCCGACAAGCGTAAACATCAGTTTAGCGACAATTGTTGACGTGTGTGGACGAGTTTGCAACAGTTTATAAACATGGCAGTAGTGTGGAGCAATGATAAAATAATGCAATTAATAGAATTATTTAACACTACCTCCTCGGGCAACATTTTAACGCAGACTGGCGTGTGGACAACCTGTATTGATTTAAACATAGTTGCTAGCAACATTCTCGCCGCTCACCAACAATGTTTAGCAACTGTTGCTAAACAAATGTTTACCATGAATACGGGGCTTTACGGTCGCCGCGCCGTCGGTCGCCGCCGCGCACCTAGGGAATAGCAGTCGGCGCGTGGACAGCTGGGAGTCTGCTAGCTGTCGCCGCGTGGACTGCTGGGTGCCTGCTAGCTGTCGCCTTCGTTTAGAGCGGTGTTGGGTTGGAGCGGTGCGGTATAAGTTGGTTATGACCTTGATAGCGCGTGACGTCACCCGGTCGGAACGCACTACTAGCAGCGTCAACACGAGCAACGCGATAGGTTTGATTGAACTAGGAAGTTTTTGTTCTTTTAGTTCATTGGTATTGATTTTGAAATTGAAGGATATGTCCTCTAAATTAAAGATAAAGAAAGAAATAAGAATAATAAATACTTGTATGTAACTTATTGACTTGATCAGGTGGCACAGTGTCTTTTGCACGCGAGTCAGCGACTTATTATATGAAATTCTAATGATTATATATCATCATCATCATGTCAGCCGAACGACGCCCACTGCTGGGCATAGGCCTCCTCTAAAGATCTCCACAACGATCGGTCCTGTGCTGCCCGCAGGATTATTATATATATTACCAAATTATTACAATAAAATTAAATGTAACAATTTTCATTTTCTAGGTGTTCTTCCCAACCCGATTTTGGTGTACCGCGATGGAGTTGGAGACGGGCAAATCGCATACGTTCGTGAACTTGAGGTATGTAACGCCGCAGTATCTATAATGTTAAAAAGTTTGACCTAGGGAAAAATGATACTCTTGATTTTAACTAGGTCAATAAATCATTTCAAGGTGTGAAACTATACCTAAATACAAACAACTTTTACGTTGTGGCCAGCCACAACACGACATTGTACTTTGGACTGCCGATGTTTTTTTTGCGTTTTATTGGTTACTAGCGGCCGCCCGCGGTTTCACCCGCGTGGTTCCCGTTCCCGTGGGAATATCGGGATAAAAAGTACATATAAACCTTCCTCTTGAATCACTCTATCTATTAAAAAAAAACGCATCAAAATCCGTTGCGTAGTTTCAAAGATTTAAGCATACAAAGGGACATAGGGACAGAAAAAGCGACTTTGTTTTATACTATGTAGTGATTTAGTTGGAAATTATTAAATTAATTCTAGAAAAATAACTGCCGCACTCAGAGACGTCAATTAATTTAATTGGCATTAAATTATCATTCCTTCTCTATTCAATACTGGACATAAAAAAGAGACAGATAGAGATTTAATGATGATCAATTAAAGTTAATTTCATTTCTGAGTGCGGCGGTAAGAGTGTATTCTGTCATTACATTTTTCTATTATAATTAATTAAACATACGGTTTCCGTTTTAAATAGGTTGCCGAAATAAAGAAGACGCTGGCCGAAATCTACCAAGGGCAGGACGTAAAGTTCGCCTTCATAATAGTCAGCAAGCGCATAAACACGCGCATTTTCGTGGAGACGGGCCGCGGCGGGGAGAACCCGCGCCCCGGGACAGTCATCGACGACGTCGTCACCTTGCCAGAAAGGTTACGATCATATTTATTTAGAGCCTGCGCGCACTTGTGATTTTTAGCCGACCGATAGCTCGGCCATAGTTTAGTCCCTTTAGGCGCATTTGGCCCAATTCGCGATTGTTCCAATTCACATTATTTGCAGTTGGCCTAATTCGCTTTTGGTCCAATTCGCGTTTGATCCAATTCGCGGTTGGTCCAATTCGCGATTGGTCCTATATAAAGTGTATTGTGATAAGGTACAAAGAAATATAACCATGCATATTTGATCAAACATAATAATAATAATAATAAATAATAAATCAGCCTGGGTCGTCCCACTGCAGGGCAAAGGCCTCTCCACATATGATAGATAATTATAATATATTATATAAATATACACTTTTTACCTACCGGGCGGGACCTTAGCCACATTATAGATTCCGTTCTATAACTTAAGAAACATTATCCATCTTGGCCTAACCGCGAATTGGACTAAGTGCGAATTGGTAATTTTTTTGAACATTGGACCAATTGCGCCTAAAGGCGGTCGATCGATACGATAGTTTAATCGTCAATGCACGCACTTGTTTGCCATATAACTCTATACTGAATCCGAGAACGATCAAAATATCGCCCAATTAAAAATCACAAGTGCGCGCTGGCTCTTACTTCTTATTCGGATCATTCTATGAAATAGTGTGCACCTCGACTCGACTGGTGTCATGTTGCATGATGTCCTTGGGGCTCGTTCAAGAAGACAAGATTGGGGTGATTTCGGACTAGATTGATGATGGAGAATGCGACACGGGCATCTGGCAAGGAGAGGACGCGGCGCGGACAAATTTCGGTGACAGCCGTGAAAGGGGAGCCACTTGCAATACAAAATTAGATATATGTGACGCACCAACTGATGCACAATTCCCACGCGCTGCCTTTCCATAATCGATCGCTTTTAGTATATTATCTGAAAATCACAGTTGACAGCTTGTTGATAAGGTTTTTAACTATTATTTATTATAGGTAAAATGTGATAGTAAAAAGCCACGAGCCTTATAATTAGCTTTCAGGCGGGATTCGAACCCGCGCCTCCAGGGATCCGGCCCGATGCTGTCCGATATTTATTAGTGAAATAATAAGTATTTTATCTGTACCTTGTGTTGCAGGTATGATTTCTACTTGGTGTCCCAGAATGTGCGCAACGGCACCATCGCGCCCACCTCTTACAACGTGATTGAAGACAACACAGGACTGTCGCCAGATAGGGTGAGTAACTTAATAACAATAAATTAAACAAAAAAAAATAGTTCTTTATTCGTGTCGATGGCAGAGTGAAATTAAATCTTCCCTGCCCATAATCTGGCTAATCAAACCGATTTGAACCGGCGGCTTCAGTAGCGGACTATAGGTCATAAAGTGTGCAGCTGTTCAGACACCCCGGGGCATCGTAGGAGATGGGACAGATCTCCTTGCTAGATTGTGGAGTGAAAAATAGTTTTATTGGCGATTGTTCGAAGTACAGAACACAAGTGGTTAAAAGAGCATGTCACGCATTTTGTATCATATGAAGGGTGAATAGCAAAAAGCTAGTGGCCATGACAACTTGTTCAAAATTGTACACGGGTAAAATTTGTAAAGTGATACCAAATAAACGAATGTTTCCTCAAAAGTATTTTTTTCTTACAGATTTTAGAAATATGTGCACTTCATTAATAGCTTATTTATGTCTTCCAAGTTTTACATATGGCATTAGTTAACTGAAATATAACGCGTTTGTGGAATAATTACGAAAAATGTTCAAATTTTTGTTTGCTGTTTTGATCAAAAGGGTTTTTCTATGCTTGCTCCACCTATTTACTACTTCTACCATCTTGTGTTTTGTGTTTGGAAGAATTTAATGACACTTGTTATTCACCAGTCGTAATATAACTAGAAAGTTAAAAACAGCTGCCCACATATTATTTAATTTATATTCATTTAATAGCTTTCTTTCTTGTCTGCAGATGCAATTATTGACATACAAGCTAACGCACTTGTACTACAACTGTTCTTCGCAAGTGCGTGTGCCATCTGTGTGCCAATTCGCGCACAAGCTTGCATTCCTGGCGGGTAACAGTCTCCACAATCAACCTCATCATTCGTTAAACGAAACGCTGTACTTCCTTTAAGTGTATCTTTGTGACATGGTATAGTTATGCTAAAAGAGTTAACAAAGTCTTATCATAGTCATATCGTAATGCATAAGGACGTACGCTGTGGCTGAATCAGACGGTATCACGGCGCGTAGTAAATTCAACAAAATTCAAGAGCACCGGTAGCTAGCTATTGTTATATAATAATATAGTGTTTTGCTGAATTTACTACGCGTCGTGATCCCGCCTGACGCAGCGTACGCCCCAAGAAAATGAAGAATTTGTTTTGGTCGAATATGTTAATGATCTGTGTTTACTAAGCGCGCAAAGATGAAACTAGTCTGCTATTTTTAAATCGAGGTCTTTCAAAGTATTTGAAAACAGTACTTTAGCCAGTTTTAGCATAACTAACCTCTTCAACTTAATTTTAAGTTCAAATTCATTAATTTTTTTCATTTATTCTGCCATTTTTTTATTTTTAGTTGTAGATTTATTAAGTCCGTTATTAAATGTTCCTTGACTGTAATATAGCTTACCATAACCTGTGATTAGTTTACGGGTTTCTATTATTATTTGACAGAACAATTTAATGAATGTGTTCCTCGACACGGGCCCCGTGAGCACAGCATGTATTTGATTTGTGACTGCTGTGTACTGTTGCGGCCCTCCCCGGTCCAGTAACGGTAGTACTCAGTTTGTAATTAAAAACTTTTACCACCGTTAGGATATTTTGGATATTTTTATTTGTATGATTGTTAGGCGTATAGAGATCAAGCATGTTTGATATTTTGAGATTGTGATATTTGAGGTGTGCTAGATCTGGTAAACAATCTGATTGTTAATTAATTTCGAACTATGGATAAGATAGCAGCTCGCTGCTGACTGCCAGTAAGGCATTTATTTTTATTTTTCAATTCTTTTGAAACTTTAAATGAAGGCCAACCAAGCCATAAGTCTGGTGCTGATTGTCCTCTGTAGCAACAAAGGGTGGTAAAAAATATTTTCGAAATTTCTACATTTATATAGGTAGATATTTTCCCACCAATTGTTGCTACATTTTTGTTATTATTACATAAGTCTTAAATTGATTCATTGTGTAATCAAGAGAAATAAACAGCTTTTATATTTTGAAACCAATCTGTTTAATTTAATTCCCCTTACGTAGGTACCGTGAAACCAGGCAATTTTGCCATGTCCGTATGGATTGAGGAGCCACGCAACTCGCCAGGGCTCGTTTTTTAAACTCCCACTCGTGTTTTAATACCCCTCATTATGCGACAGTCACAAACTACTATTACAACACTTTTGTTGTGGCTCCTCCTCAATCCATACACAATAGAGTAAAGGACACCGTGTTTTTGGTCCTAATTCAAGGAATTTTTAACAATGAATCGGTTGTCATTTATTATTGTAATAATAGAAGATGTCTATTTGATGCTGATGAAAGGTAGTGGGTTCGAGTCCCATCGGAGCTAGTCGTGTGTGAGACGGGTCGATTTTTTCTAAAGATTTTCATTAAATTTCACACAAAAGAAATAAGTTGAGTTCTAGTCCATGGAAATCGTACATTTTGCCTTGCGTTAAATGAGGTAGTTCTGATTTTTTTGTATGTTAGTAGTGATGAGATAGTAATGACAAATCCAAGTTTTCCACCTCGAAAGCCCTTCGGATCATTGTTAAATACTTAAAAATCCAATAAATTTTCAGTTTTTGTCAATTTTTCACCATCAAGGACCGTGTGCGTTACCGCCGCAAAAACTTGTGCTTTAGAGAGATGAGACCTTATCAGATAATTAGTGTGTAGGGGGCAGGTGCAGGGGTTCGTTGATACGCCGGGTAGGAGAATTAATACTCAGGAAGACTTTTCCATTTTACTTTTATTTTAAAGTAATTACTGTACTACTGAACAAGTGATTTCATACAAATATGCGTTTCTTATATTCAATCTGCCTAGTGACAAATAGCGGCTATTGGCTTTATCAAAATACACAATTGACCAATCATTTTATATAAAGTGTGCACACGGCACCAATTTTTGCACACGGCACTATTCTTAACATTTCTCTTTCTAACGAACTATTGCTATCTCTATCCAAACAAACCAAAAGACTGAATCTGATTGGTTGACATTCTTATTTGATTTCTAACTGTTTTCTCAGTACAATATAACATGGTTAAGTTTACTTACATACGTAATTGCACAAAAATGGTAATCTAAACATATGATCGATAATAAAATACAATAATCGTTCTAATCTTAAACAAAACATAATGGAAACAATAGGTACACAATATAAACAATAGAAAAAGTGCTTAACTAATTAGTAAACAAAAGAAACAAAGGTATTCAACTAATTATCTTATTCTAAACTACTTAGCCTATTGTTCTGCCGTCAACATTCCACCCCCTGGTTGAGGGTTTAGCCCAACCATATCATGCCTCTGTAGGCAGAACTACTACTTTCACTGCGGGGCGGCGTAATGTTCCACGGCAAGTCCTAATATCTACAACCCTAACTTGGCCATCCGCTCCAGGGTAAACCTTCACCACTTCTCCTCGAGGCCAGACGTTCCTGGGTAGCGCGGGGTCGACGATCAACACTAAATCTCCAACTTTCAACGGAGTCACTTCCTGCGTCCACTTCGAGCGTTTCTGAAGTGTCGGTAGGTATTCCGATACCCAACGGCGCCAAAATATGTCGGCCAGAGCTTGGGCCGCTTTCCACTGTTTCCTGGTGGTCAGATCTTCCTTCGTGAAGTTTCCCAGTCTGGTGGTCGTCGAAGCAGTGCCCAAAAGCAGATGGTTCGGGGTCAATGTCACTGGGTCATTGGGATCCACAGAGACGTGAGTCAGAGGCCTACTATTGATAGTAGCTTCCACCTCAGCCAATAACGTGAGTAGCACTTCTTCTCTTGATGCCCTCGCATTCAAGGTTACTTTCAGCGCGGTTTTTGTGGAGCGCACTAACCGCTCCCAACATCCTCCCATGTGCGGTGAAGCAGGTGATATGAAGTTCCACCTTATACCAAGTGTGGTGGCTGCTTCTTCCAGCTGATGGACTTCTAGGTTCTTCCACGCGTTCTTCATTTCCCTGTCGGCTCCTATAAAGTTTGTACCCTGGTCACTGTAGAGTACTTCGGGCTGACCGCGGCGCGCGATGAATCTTCGGAGAGCCATGATGGCTGAATCGGCGCTCAGCGACGAAGCGACTTCCAAATGGATTGCTCTGGACGTCAAGCAGGTCAGCACAATTCCCCATCGTTTCTCGTGTCGACGTCCTATGGTCACTTCCATTGGTCCAAAATAATCGATTCCGCAGTGTGTGAACGCACGGCGATGATGCGCTAGTCGGGCCGAAGGCAAGTCCCCCATCTTCGGTGGTGTCGGGAGTGTCTTTCGGATGACACACATGGGACAGCTTCTCGCGACCTTCTTCACTGCAGGCCTCATTCTCAAAATCCAAAACTTTTCTCTCAACATATTCACTACCGCTTCATTGTTGGCATGATGAGCCAATCGATGGTAATGTAAAATAATTAGCTCGGTCAGTCGATCCTTCGCGTCCAAAATGACAGGATGTCGTTCATCGAAGGGAACATCAGCTGACTGGATCCTTCCTCTCACTCTTAACAGCCCATCTTCCATTATCATTGGGTCGAGAACTTTCAGCCGGCTTTGTTTCGGTAGTTCCTTTCCTATCTTCAGGCTTTCGATGTCTGTCCCGAACGCTGTTTCCTGGGACTGTTGGATCAGCACCTTTTCCGCCTCTCGTATCAGGTCTCCAGTAACCTGAAATTGCTCCTTCAGCCTTAGTCGCCTGATGAAGGCCAGCACACGCGCCATCGTTCTCACTGCACGGATCCATGATGAGAAGCGCTGAATTTCTAGTAGCGGTCGTGAGGCTTCTCTGATGGTATGGACTCGACTTGGTCGTAACTCGCTGGTTGCTTCGTCAGCGGCACTCGAACGGTCTTCTTCCGGCCATTCATCTTCATTCTTCTTCAGGAAGTCTGGACCGGAGAACCAGATTGACCTGTCTGGTGTCCATCCCTTTCTGGTTGCTTCATCAGCTGGGTTTTGAGCTGTCGGAACCCATCTCCATTCCTCACTTCTGGACTTCTCGTCAATCTCCGCCAAGCGATGAGCCACGAACGGTTTGTAATCCCTTGGGTCCGACCTGATCCAGTGCAGGACTGTCTTCGAATCTGTCCAGAATACTCTTCTTGTAACGACGAAGCTATGTTCTTTTTCCACCACGTTCGCCAGACGACAGGCCAGAACAGCTGCTTGTAATTCGAGCCGTGGCATTGAGACCATCTTCATCGGAGTCACCTTGGCTTTCCCTGAGACATGAGCTACTGCCTTATTCTTGTCCACGAAGTACGCGACGGTGGCATATGCTTGCTCGCTCGCATCTCCAAAGACGTGAAGCTCAACTTCTTCTTGCAATCCATAATGTCTTGGGATCTTCAGTGTATACAGCACATGGAGACTCCTGATCCACTCTTTCCATTCTTCATAACAGTCTTCTGTTAGCTTCTCATCCCATTTCACGCCAGTTTTCCATATCTTTTGCATTAAAATTCTGGAACTTATCGTCACCGGGCATATCAATCCTAATGGATCGAACAGGCTCATTATGAGTTTTAAAAACTCTCTTTTGGTTGGCACTTCTTCACCACTGGCAATCTCCTTCTTTATCTTCTTGAAAGACACGTCAAAGCTCAGCGTGTCATCACCAGTTTGCCATACCAATCCCAGTGTTCTTTCAGTTTCTCCACCGAGTTTTGATAAGTTCACACTTTGCGGCGCTACGTATGGTAGTTTCTCTCTCAGCTCAGGGTGATTTGTCGTCCACCCCCTGATGTTGAAGTTGCCCTGAGCGTGAATGTCACTCACTTCCTTTATCATCTTGACGGCGTCTTCAACATCCTGGACACTGTCGATGTAGTCATCCATATAATGCCTTTTCTTGATGGCATTGACTGCTTCAGGGAACTCTTCTTGGAACCTTTCAGCGTTCCTGTTCAGCACGAAGATTGCCGACGTCGGAGAAGATGCTGCCCCAAATATCATGGACTCCATCACGTAGATCTCTGGATCCTCATCTCTTTTCGCACCTCTCCACAGGAACAGCTGTGCTCCTTGATCTTTCTTCCTTATTTTCACCCTCAGGAACATATCTTCAATGTCTGCGGTGATAGCGATCGGCTTCTGGCGAAACTTGAACAGGATCCCCAGCAAAGAGTTCAACAGGTCTGGACCACTCAACAGCTGATCGTTCAGCGACGTTCCTTTGCACGTTGCCGCTGCATCAAACACCAAACGTAACTTTCCAGGCTTGTTCACGTTCGTCACACCAAAGTGAGGGAGAAACCACGTATGTTCCGACGGTATTGGCTCTTCTACGCGTCTTGCGTATCCTTTCTCGACCAGTCTCTCTACTTGAGCACAATAAGCAGTCGCGTAGTCCGGGTTTTTATCCATCTTGCGTTCAATCCCTCTCAGGCGTTTTTTAGCTTCCTGGTAGTTGTCTGGTAACTGCACGTTGTCCCGTCTCCACAGCAATCCTACTTCCCAACCTTCATTGGTAAGTCGCGCTGTTTCGTCCAATATGGTTGCCGCCCTTTGTTCTTCGAAGTTTTCTCTCTTCTTGGCGATGATCCCCATATTTTCGATGTCGAACTGCTGCTTCACAAGCTCGTTCAGCTCTGCCATGCAGTTCACGGAGTCAGGCTCGTCGTTCTTCATCTCCACTGGGCCGTGAATCACCCACCCTAGCTTGGTTAGGGAGGCCACTGGTCGTCCAGATCTTCCTCGCTTTATGTCGCCGCCCACTATGATTTCCCAATTGTCCTGCCCTATGAGGACTAGTGGGACAGCATCACTCATTTCTTCAATTCCTAGTCCTTTCAGATGATCACTGCTCTCGATCACATTCCTTGGCACAGTCTGCGGCGGCAAATTCATCTTCTTGATGGTCCTCATCTTCAGAATGTGGGGTTCTTCATTTGGTCCCCATACTGTCACATTCACTATCCTCGACGAGTCATCTTCTATTGCGTGTCCGCCGGCACTCAGGATCTGGATCGGTGATCGCGGACCTCGTAGTTGCGTCGCAAGCGTATCGTCAATCAGCGATACCGTGGCGCCGTCGTCAAGTAGGGCGTAAGTGTCGACCAGACGATCCCCGTTCTTCACCTGTACAGGCACTACCTTCAGGAGTGACTTAACACAGCGTCTGTCCCCGAGGTTAGTGACACGCTCAGTCTGAGTGGTCTCACTAGGTTGGTTACCCGGTCTATCCACATGGAGGAGCGTGTGATGGCCATAGTTACACTTGGAACACTTTCTATATTTACACCTTAACCTACTATGACTACCGAAACACTTAAAACATAACTTATTGTCTTTAACAAAGTCCCAACGTTCGTTCACAGTTTTATTACGGAAATTGTCACACGAAGCTAACCGATGTTCACTATCACAAAGCACGCACTTTAGTTCACCGTTATGCACATTCACTTTAAAAGCACTTTTAGTACGGTTACTTGCAGCTGGCTTCTGCAGCGGTGCCGGTTTCTGCGTAGCCGCCGTCGCCGCTCTGCTCCCGATGATGTCGGCAGGCAGCACGAAGGCCGCGGTGTCGGCGAGCTCTTCCAGGAAGTCCACGAAGACGGTGAGCGTGGGTGACACACGAAGGTCGACTCCTCCGGCGATGGCTTGACTTCGAGCGAACTTCGAGTACTCGTGGCGCTGGGTCGGCGTTAATTTCTCCAGCAGTTCGCTCACTAGTTGCGGGTTGTTGATGAAGCCGTCCGCCTTGATATTCCTGAGGGTGGAGATACAAGAGCGAACGGTGGCGCTGAAGATGCGTAGGCCATCGCTGTCGTTGTCGGCGGTTCTGGGGAGTGCTCGAATCTTCGTGATGGTGCTCTTCAACAGGAGGTTCGGATCACCGTAGGTGCGTTCCAGGCATCGTATTATTTCGCCAGGGTCGGAGCTGGTGCGGAGGAGGTCTTCGACTAGTTGCTTCGCTTTGCCGTGTATCGCCGATTGTAGTCTTGCGATGTTTTCTGCCGGCCGGAACTCGTAGTGGAAGGTGGAGTCTTCATATTTCTTCCTGAAGGAAAGCCAATCCGCCGGGTCCCCGCTGAAGTTCGGTAGCTCGTAGAAGGCTCGCGGCATAGGGCGTGGTTTGGCCATATCTTTCAGGGCTTCGGCCAACTCTTCAATAGCCTTCCCGGACCGTCGACGCTCTCTTGATGACTCGCGACCGGCGTACGGCATCCTCTCGCGAATGGGTTCAAACGATGACCTCTGGATCCAATCGTTGACTAGGTCTTCCTTGGGCGGTTCGACTCTCTCCATGACCTCTTGTTCCTCTTCTTCTTCCGCTTCCAGTGCCGCCAGCTGCATTGCTCTCTTTTTCTCCGCGAGACGTTGTTGCGCGGCGCTCACTTCTATCTCTGCTTCGTACTCGATGCGTCGTCGTTGGGCTTCTCTCTGCGCGCGACTGGAACGAGACGTCGCTATACTTGGTGCTCTCTGTTGCGCTCGTACGGTGTTCATGCTTGGCGTAGGATCAGATTCCGGGTCTGCTGTTGTGAAGTCCACTAGTCTTGTTCCAGGGCCGGACAACGGTATGTGTTGGATGTTGCCTTCGCTGATCACTCCACGGTTGACGGTAGACGGCGATTGGGCTGGACGGACGAACGTGGCTACGCCCGAGTCTTCAGCTTCAGTGTTCCCGGGTTCGCTCTGGGCCGTCGTCATTCCGCTTCTGAGTTTGCTTCTGGTTGGTGGTGGAGCCATTGTTGATTCTTCAAAAAAGTTCTGTGGCAATCTTCAAAATTTTCCAAGTTCTGTGGCAATCTTCAAAATTTTCCAAGTTCTGTGGCAATCTTCAAAATTTTCCAAGTTCTGTGGCAATCTTCAAAATTTTCCAAGTTCGGAGAACCTTTTTATCCACGGAGAACCTTTTTATCCACGGAGAACCTTTTTATCCACGGAGAACCTTCTTATCCACGGAGAACCTTTTTATCCACGGAGAACCTCCTTATCCACGGAGGACCTTCTTATCCACGGAGAACCTTCTTATCCACGGAGAACCTTCTTATCCACGGAGAACCTTCTTATCCACGGAGAACCTTCTCATCCACGGAGAACCTTCTTATTCACGGAGAACCTTCTCGGAGAACCTTCTGTGACTGTTCAGGCATATATCGTGGTGGGTCTTCATATCCATCAGCGTCCAGGAGAACTCTTCACAACTTTCGTCCCGGACTGAATGCTTCGAAGTCCTGGGTCTTCATATTCTTCAATGTTGCGAGTTCTTCGTATCTTCCAAATCGTGGGCGCTTGAGGGTCTACTATGATCCCGGCGTATCCGGCTTCTTCGAAGGACCAGATTGTAGGGGGCAGGTGCAGGGGTTCGTTGATACGCCGGGTAGGAGAATTAATACTCAGGAAGACTTTTCCATTTTACTTTTATTTTAAAGTAATTACTGTACTACTGAACAAGTGATTTCATACAAATATGCGTTTCTTATATTCAATCTGCCTAGTGACAAATAGCGGCTATTGGCTTTATCAAAATACACAATTGACCAATCATTTTATATAAAGTGTGCACACGGCACCAATTTTTGCACACGGCACTATTCTTAACATTTCTCTTTCTAACGAACTATTGCTATCTCTATCCAAACAAACCAAAAGACTGAATCTGATTGGTTGACATTCTTATTTGATTTCTAACTGTTTTCTCAGTACAATATAACATGGTTAAGTTTACTTACATACGTAATTGCACAAAAATGGTAATCTAAACATATGATCGATAATAAAATACAATAATCGTTCTAATCTTAAACAAAACATAATGGAAACAATAGGTACACAATATAAACAATAGAAAAAGTGCTTAACTAATTAGTAAACAAAAGAAACAAAGGTATTCAACTAATTATCTTATTCTAAACTACTTAGCCTATTGTTCTGCCGTCAACATAGTGTGTCGTGAGGAGAAATTTGTTTACTAATAGCAAAATTTGTGTGAATTGTAGTTTTTGAGATATTTGACAAAAACAGTTTTTGCCAGGGTCACGTTTTAAACGTTACCCTGGCAAAAAAAGTTGTTTTAGCTCGGAACTAAATACATGAATAGATAGCTTTTGTTGCGTTGTAAATGTTAGCAAACAGCAAAAATTGTGTGTGTTATGGTTCTTGAGTTATTTGAGTTTTTGCTGGGGTAACGTTTTGAGATTTCCCATATCTCAGAAACGGTTCAACACAGAAGTTTGAAAAAAATACCAGTAAGAGACCTGAATTTGTTTAAATTTGTTTAAACATTAGTTTTTGATTTGGTTGTCGTAAACCAACGTAATTAAATGTTTTCGAAAATCAGAAAAAACTGATTTGTAAGTAAACTATTACATTTACAACCAAACAAACAGCTGCAAAAAATACCCGTGGTAGACACTTATTATGTCTAGAATTTTAGATCTTGTAACTTTACACGATTTAAAGATAAAGATAAATTTGATTAATTTTAGACTGGTCGTACTTTAGAGATCGAATACACAGTTTCCATAACATTATGGCACATGGCATACATTAAACAAATTTAAGTAATTCATGAACATTCGTTCCTGTTAATTTTAGCTTTTAATTACAGCTATCATGAAAGATATATAAAAAACAAGATTGAGACAGCAATTCTTTAATAAGCCGACCAAATTGTAAAGGTCACTTATAAGCGACCGCACCATACGTACGGGATATCTGCGTAAATTAGCAGCTTAGTATCCGATGTTTTGTACAGTTACGCAGAAAAACTATTGGTAAAGTATTGATTCTACTAGTTTTCTATTTTATAAGTAAAAATCATGTTTATTAATAGTAGTTTTAAATAATTTAATGATTTACGATAGTTATTAGTTTAAAGGCAAATAAATAAAGGTTGGTCCGTAGTAATCTATATCTACCTAAGTAGGTAATAATCTCAGTAAGCAATTTATAGTGTGATTTATTTGTCAGTACCAATCATGTACCAATAAATACATTTATAGTAATTTGTTGTTTCTCTTTAGTCAAACCAATTGTTTTATTTTTATACCACAACGCAACGAAAACGCCACGCTAAACTTTTTTTACTTTCGCGATGCAAGTCGGTTCTCACCTCGTTCGCCTATCGCAAATATTTACCGTTTTAAAGTCCATTGAGCGTTTTCACATTGGATTGGACAATAACGGTAACGAAACGATATCGGCACGATATCGTCGGACTGGCAGTTTGATACAATCACTACTAAATGCTTTCACACTGTGTCGTTCGTTACCGTCAACGATATTGTCTGTCGTGCCGATATCGGTGTAGTATCGTGTCGGTGTCGTTATCGTCCAATGTGAAAACGCCCATTCGCTTAGATAGTGTCGCCCTTTTATCGCACCGCATTGGCACGTGCCGCGTTTTGTCAAAGGTTGCCGCCGCATAAACAAAAGAAGCCGCGTGCGGCGTACACCCGCAATTGAATTGGATTTTGGGATTCGGCATTTATTAAATTATATTTTCTTAAATAATCTATGTTTATTATAAATACAGGTGGTAACGACGGTTGTGACTTGTGACAATTCAGGCGATGATGAGTAATCATAATAATCATATAAAAATGATTATTATTATTATTATTATTATTTGTAAATCACTTATTTAACTTCTTTTTATATAAAAACTAGCTTTCCGCCCGCGGCGTCGCCCGCGTGGTATACCCGACGTTATCCCGCGGGAATGTGATATTTTTCCGGGATAAAAAATAGCCTTAGTTTCTCTCCAGGCCACAACGTATCTGTGTCCCAAGTTTCAGCCAAATCCATTGAGCCGTTTTTGCGTGATTCAGTAACAAATATACAAACATCTAAACATCTAAACTTTCACATTTATAATATTAGTAGGAAGTAGGATATACAAATTTTCATTAAGATTGACTTTGGTACCCAACTTGAGTGTATTATTTTATATCTGCATTTTAAAGCAAGAGCCACAATGCCGTGCTAACTTTACACAACATGTCAAGCCAAGCCATAGTCATATTTTGACACGTGGACTGGAAGGTGACTATTGCTTAACCAACCTTGTCGTGGAAGTGGCACCAAATCACAAATTATATAGATTAGTCACCAATTTGTAACCTATCACGTGTTCTACAGGACTTCCGAAGTAAACGCGCTCTCTGAAATGTCAACGCAGCCGTGCGTAATATTGTCTTGACGCGAGACGAGATGGGAACGCTCGCTCTTCCGACCCAGCCAACGAGTTAGTCTGTGTCGTAAACAATAAGTCACACCAACACATCAAAATATGACTATAAAAATGCGTTTAATGCGCGTACTCGTGCAAGTAATAACAGTTTTGGTTTCATCGAAATCTGTCCAGGATTTCCAAAGTTACAGCGTTGTAAAGTTTCACCAGCTTTTGTAAATTTGCTTTCCTTGCGCGCTATTGCGATGACGTCATGTCGCAGTGACATCTCCGATTGCGGCTGCTGCAGGTGATTTCCGTCCCACTGTACCTACATAGAGTCCGTCCGTGCTCAATTTTCGCGCAACTGGTGCGTTTTTGGCGCTAGTTACAGTACATTTTCTTCGTTCTAAGGTAATTGATTAGTATTCGATTTCGACCGCGCGCAACCGCACTCTATAACTGTCACCTACTACTGTCCATTCCACTTATCTGACGAGCACTCTAGGAACAGTTTTTACGGGAAAATGTTTTTTAACAATTTTCCACGCAATTTTTCCATATATATTTCTTACCGTTAAATTAAACTTCCCCCTGGAATACGACGGACATTTTAAAACTAAAATCGGCCCAGCCATTCTTTAGTTTTTGCGAGACTAACGTACATTTTATATTTAAAGATAATATGACCAGCGAACTTTTGTACGCAACTGTACTAACAAAATATCCATAACATCCCGTTAATTTAAGATGGTTACGCTTATGTATGCGCGGTCGCTTTTACGTGACCTCTACAATTTGGGCGGGTTACTAGAGAATTGTTGTCATGTTCTTGTTTTTGATATATCTTTCATGATAGCTGTAATTGAAAGCTAAAATTAACAGGAACGAATGTTCATGAATTACTTAAATTTGTTTAATGTATGCCATGTGCCTTAATGTTATGGAAACTGTGTATTCGATCTCTAAAGTACGACCAGTCTAAAATTAATCAAATTTATCTTTATCTTTAAATCGCGTAAAGTTACAAGATCTAAAATTCTAGACGTAATAAGTGTCTACCACGGGTATTTTTTGCAGCCGTTTGTTTAGTTGTAAATATAATAGTTTACTTACAAATCAATTTTTTCTGATTTTCGAAAACATTTAATTACGTTGGTTTACGACAACCAAATCAAAAACTAATGTTTAAACAAATTTAAACAAATTCAGGTCTCTTACTGGTATTTTTTCCAAACTTCTGCGTTGAACCGTTTCTGAGATATGGGAAATCTCAAAACGTTACCCCAGCAAAAACTCAAATAACTCAAGAACCATAACACACACAATTTTTGCTGTTTGCTAACATTTACAACGCAACAAAAGCTATCTATTCATGTATTTAGTTCCGAGCTAAAACAACTTTTTTTGCCAGGGTAACGTTTAAAACGTGACCCTGGCAAAAACTGTTTTTGTCAAATATCTCAAAAACTACAATTCACACAAATTTTGCTATTAGTAAACAAATTTCTCCTCACAACACACTAATTATCTGATAAGGTCTCATCCCTCTAAAGCACAAGTTTTTGCGGCGGTAACGCACACTCAAGGACCTGTGTTACGGCAAAAGTTACTATGCACGCTTTAAAGTACACTAAATTTGCAATAAAAAGAGAATAATTTGGGTTTTGTAAGTCAAATAGTTTTTAAGATACGGCTATTTAAAAGTTTACAAAATTTCAAAAAAAGGTAGTATTACAGTTTTTTTACGTCCGTATGGATTGAGGAGCCACGTCAGATTTTTAAGGATAGCTATCACCCTTATTTAGTAGCCATGCAGATAATTTTGTAGGTCAAATTCTGAAATTTGTAGTAAAATACAACAAAAGTTATATCACTGCAAAGGTGGCTCCTCAATCCTGATGTTAAGATTGAGGAGCCACCTAGAACTCGTAATGTATTGAATGTAGGTTGCTGAAACTTGTGTATCAATTTGTAGCCATCACGTAGGATATCTACTAGAATTTTGAGCACTTTAGTTCTAAAATTCAAGAAACTACAACACTTTTGTTGTGGCTCCTCAATCCATACACAATAGAGTAAATTTCTATGAATATTTGCAGTCAATTCAGATATTCGACATAATGATAATTTAGAAGGAGGTAAATTCTATTGCCTACAATATGAATGAAATACTAAAACATAGTGATTTCCGTAAACAAACGTATATTATTTGGCTCCTCAATCCTGACGTTTATTTACCTGAGATCACAACGAAATCAAAAGCCAGAGACTCTAACGTTTAGTAGGCGTGCATACTAAACGGCTACATACAATTCATTGCTGTATTCGTTTTAATTGCTGAAAAATAAAGCTTTTTGGTATTGCTCAAGGATCCGTTTTGAGGGGTGACCATAATTATGTGAATGAAACTAGGATAAGTAATTTTTATCAACATTTAATATTTTTTTTTTTACAAAATATAGGTTAGCGAATGGATGAGTACCTATTGGGTCTTGTGTGCTCTTACGAATTCTGGATTCATAGTCATCGTAACACAACACCTCATCCTTTGCTAGAATATGACATTTGTAGTGACCCATGCTAGTGATACTAACTCTGGGAAAGAATTCTATAGCGCCCATTAATGTGTATGAGCTGCCTAGAACTATTATAGATTCTGGTATCTCCTTCAAACATTTTTTTTTGCAATCATTCAAATCGAACGAAACCGTATTTGAAAGTGTTTATTAACAGACTGTTACTGTTGTTTGGTTGTTGCAAGTCTTACATGCGTTTTTATCTTCTGCAATACAAATAGCATCTTCTTTCACCGTTGATGCCAAATACAGAAAACATATTAGTCTCGCGACAGTAAACACACGGCTGCGTTGATATTTCAGAGATTTTTTTTGTGACACAATCCATCATTTTTTTTCACAAATAAAGTAACCACGTAAGGCCTTTTTCTAACCTATCATGTGTTCTACAGGACTTCAGAGGCAAACTTGCTCATACTTGTCACCTCAAAATAGCCTAAAATACACATTTTGCAATCTCATATCTCACAAACTAGTTATCTCCGCGCTCTGAGAGTGGTGTTATTGGAAAGGGGAGATAAAAATCTACATTATCTGTACAAAGACTCTACAAAAAGCCTGCGGCTGGATACTAATACCAACCCTTCCAACACGATGTATTGTCACAGAATATACAGGGCGTCTCAAAACTATGCCACATAGAGGGAAAGTACACACGGCAGCACATCAGACTATACATGTTGACCTTGAGACCGCCTTTATGCCCTACGTAATAAAAGCTGTTATCGCAGTTCAACTGTTTAACTTGATGTGCTGTCGAGTGTACCTTAAATACTGAAGATATCAAATTTTACTGAAAGGAGACTTCATTTTTTCTTTTAAAAAGAAAACGAACTGCATTCAAGGAATTTTAAATAATCGCATGTCTGAACTAGGAATCGAACCCGCTAAATGTAAAAAAAAAAATCTTTAATTTTATTGTACCGATCGAAAGGCTCAATTATACCTAAGCATTTCTTCTAAGTAACATAGCATCTTAAATTAAAGGAAGACTATGAAATTTTACATTTAATGTTGAATAACAAGTTTTTGTAGCGTTATGGATAGCCTTTTCTGTGAATGTCGTGCGTGCTCAAAACAACTGACTTTAACATTTCAATATTATTACTAACGAGTGAAGATTGGAGCAATTATACCTAATTTCCCTATCATAAGTGTTTGATAAAGTTATAATGTGCTAAGTAATATCACCTCGGTTGGTTTTAAAAATGTTTGAATATAATTTGGTAGAGTCTTTTCCATGTGGTATAGTCGTGGGACGCCCTCAAGGCGCTCTCAGGGCGTCCAATGACTATGTCACATGGTGGCATAGACCGCACCAAATACTGTAGATAGAACATTTTATTAAAATAGGACTTTATTTTTATTTACAATTATACGAACTGCATTCAAAGATTTTTAAATAATGATGCATGCCCGAACCGAAAATCGAACCCGCAGCAAATTATCCAAACTTTTTTAAACCTATCGAGGTGGTGTAACTTATCACATTATGAGTTTATGAAACACTTATGATAAGGAAATTAGGTATAATTGCTCCAATATTCACTCATTAGTATGTAATATATTGAAATGTTAAAGTCAGTTGTTTTGAGCACGACATTCACAGAAAAGGCTATCTATAACGCTGCACAAACTTGTTATTCAACATTAAATGTTAAATTTCGTAGTCTTCCTTTTATTTAGGATGCCATGTTATTCAAAAGAAATGCTTAGGTATAATCGAGCCTTTCGATCAGTAAAATAAATTTAGAGAAATATTTTTTTACATTCAGCGGGTTCGATTCCCAGTTCAGACAGGTGATTATTTAAAATTCTTTGAATGCAATTCGTTTTCTTTTTAAAATAAAAATAAAGTCTTTTAATAAAGTTAATAAAGATATTTTCCCAGCGGACTCGCTGTCACACCGTTTTGTCACACTGGTGTGACTACGAAGAATTTTTTTCTTATTAGTCACACAATTTTTTTCTTATTAGTTAGTTTCAAAATATCATACTTGACGTAAATCACTTGATAATTTGATACCACTTTGATACAATATACTTACGTTATGATATTAAATTAAATATTATATTAAAATATTATAAGCTGAAAGTACCAGGGTTGCATAGCTGACCAGGAGTTATTTTAGATGTTTCGAGTTTTATAGGCAGCAGCATTTTAAGTAGGTATACTCGTAATAACTCCTGGTTGCAAACTCCTGGTAGGCTGCCCTGATACTTTTTGTTCAATATTTTTCCAATATGCCTAGTCCCTAGTACTTCATTGGGGAAAAAAAAATCTCCCGTACTACTACAGCCGTTAGTATCAGTAGTAAGGTCTGGTAGTCAGGAGGGTAACGAAGGATATTGTATAGCTTGTATCTGACTGTACATAAATAAATGTGCTGACTGTACGTAAAATCGGAAGGTGCCAACTCGCGCGCGCTCAAGCATAGTTTCCATTAGTCGAGCAGCTCGGCCCAGTGAACTGGGCCGAGTAACTGAGGTACTACTCGACTCGGCTTCCACCGTTTACATTGGTCAAGTAATTGCGCCCAGCAGGGTTGCCAGATGTACATTTAAATCGTATTTGTACGATTATTTACAACATTGTTCGATCCCAAATTTTCAGAAAATTTTGGATTTTGTATTAAGTACGATTATTATACATATATTATATACTTAAACATATTTTTTTATGTTTAATATACGATTCTCGATTTTTCGCACCTGGCAACCCTGGCCCAGGAAACAACTCGGCCGAGCAACTATGCTCCGCGCGAGACCACTCGACTCGCTCAGTACTCGGCCCAGTTTACTCGCCCTATCGTTTACATTGGTCGAGTTAGCCTGCTTTTTGTTCATCGCTACTCGACTCGGCCGCCTACTCGACCAATGTAAACTATGCTTCACGAGTTTCACACTCGCGAGTTGACGAATAAGTCAGTTTGCAATCCATGTTATAAAATATGCACATCATCATCATCATCATTTCAACCGTAAGACGCCCATATGCACATACAGGGTATTTAATTTCCCCGCACTAGTAGTGTGACAACAAGTCTCATGTTTTGGTAGCTTTCTAATATTCACACCAAACAGTGTGACTACGAAGAAAAAAATGCTTCGTAGTCACACCAGTGTGACAAAACGGTGTGACAGCGAGTCCGTTGGGGATATTTCAATTTTTTTTTTTGTGAAACAATCCATCAGTTTTTTTTTTCACAAAAAAGTAACCACGAAAATTAAGGCTTTTTTCTAACCTATCATGTGTTCTACAGGACTTCCGAGGCAAATGCGCTTATCCTTACTTATATTATAAATGCGTCTTTGTCTGTCTGTGTGTTACACAATCACACCTAAACTACTAAACCGATTTGAATGAATTTTGGTACAGAGATAGTCTAGAGCCTGAGAAAGGACATAGGCTACTTTTTATTTCTGAAAAATATCACATTCCCGCGGGATAACGTCGTGTAGTACACGCGGGCGAAGCCGCAGGCGGAAGGCTGGTACTAAATAAATAACCTAAAATACGATATTTTGCAATCTCATTTCTCACAAACTAGTAATCTCCGCGCTCTGAAAGTGGTGTCATTGGAAAGGAGAGATCTACATTTTTCATACAAATAATCTACAAAAAGCCTGCGGTTGGATACTAATACCAACCCTTCCAATACGATGTATTGCTTTTGCAAATATTCTTGCGAGTATATTGATACCCAACCACAAAGTAAAATTAGGTAATTGTACCTTACCTTTTCTTGTTATAATTCCAGGTCTGTCATATTTTGTGATCAAATTAATATAGAAATAAAGTAGCTAATAATAATGTACTTATGAAATTTTGATGAATTATGTATGGCATTTGACAAGACCGCCTCTGTGGTCTAGTGGCTAGTGGTTTACATCACACCACCGATTTCAGACCAAGAGGTCCCGGGTTCGATTCCCAGTAGGGGAATATATTGTATTCGGTTTGGTTGGTGGTAGAAAGGTGGTAGGACTTGTTCTTAGTCCGCCTGGTTCAATTTATTGTACCAACTTGTATATACCGTATTTTAAGCAAATAAACAATTTTATTATTAAATTATTATTTATGAGACATGTATTATTATGTCAAATATAAATTATTTCAAATGATATTTACAATTACTTATAATTATAGTATTTGTTATTAAGGCATCTCATTTTATGGCAAATGAGAGTTATTGCTACTAAATAATTATATCATGCTTTATTAGTACCTAAGTACAAATAAGAATAGTGTTAACAAATATTATGACCAAGGATCATTATGGCAAATGAAATGATTAAAATTTTGTAAAAACAAATTATTAAATGTTGATAAAAATTACTTATCCTAGTTTCATTCACATAATTATGGTCACCCCTCAAAACGGATCCTTGAGCAATACCAAAAAGCTTTATTTTTCAGCAATTAAAACTAATACAGCAATGAATTGTATGTAGCCGTTTAGTAGGTATGCACGCCTACTAAACGTTAGAGTCTCTGGCTTTTGATTTCGTTGTGATCTCAGGTAAATAAACGTCAGGATTGAGGAGCCAAATAATATACGTTTGTTTACGGAAATCACTATGTTTTAGTATTTCATTCATATTGTAGGCAATAGAATTTACCTCCTTCTAAATTATCATTATGTCGAATATCTGAATTGACTGCAAATATTCATAGAAATTTACTCTATTGTGTATGGATTGAGGAGCCACAACAAAAGTGTTGTAGTTTCTTGAATTTTAGAACTAAAGTGCTCAAAATTCTAGTAGATATCCTACGTGATGGCTACAAATTGATACATAAGTTTCAGCAACCTACATTCAATAGGTACATTACGAGTTCTAGGTGGCTCCTCAATCTAAACATCAGGATTGAGGAGCCACCTTTGCAGTGATATAACTTTTGTTGTATTTTACTACAAATTTCAGAATTTGACCTACAAAATTATCTGCATGGCTACTAAATAAGGGTGATAGCTATCCTTAAAAATCTGACGTGGCTCCTCAATCCATACGGACGTGTTTTTTTTAGTTTTCGACATTTGACCCATACATAGTAGTGGGTTTATGGCAAAAGTTAAATTATTAGTTATTAAAGTCCATTAAATTTCCAACAAAATGAGACGAACTAGTAATATCAACTTACACTTGATAGTTCCTGAGACAGCTGTTCAAAGTTATTGAGGTAAGTAAACAATTATGTAATACAAGGGTTTGCAAAATGAAGAACGCCCTAAAGAAAGGAGGATCTAGGAGGTGGTGGGATCAATTATGTACATTGTATGTATATTTTTGATGGACCAGGCTCGTCCTCTGAATAGTCTGAATCCACAGCACACTTTTTGGGGGCAGCTTGCTGAGGTATAATCTCTTCATCGGACTGCTCAGGAAGGTCAAAATCGTCCTTTGTAATGGCTTATCAATCAATGGTTCATCAATGTCATCACACGTCAGGTCTGGTATGTTCTCGCATGATTGGCCAATGCAGTAGCTGCAAACAGCCGAACATTTGAGTCCTGCTTTCCTGCAACCACATCTGCTGGTACAACCTTACATCTTTGGTATGCTTTTAAGGTGATTAAGGTTTGCGTGTCATTAACAGGGTAGAACGGGAACACCTCCCAGATCCTTCTTCCTTTAGGGCTTAGGTACTACCTCTTGCAAACCCTTCTATTACATAATTGTTTACTTACCTACCTCTATAACTTTGAACAGCTGTGTCTCAGGAACTATCAGGTGTAAATAGAAAAAATTAATCTCATTTTGTTGGAAATTCAATGGACTTTAATAACTAATAGAAAACTTTTGGTGTGCTACATCACGGCGCGGCCCACTCTGAAAACCGCAATTCTGACTACATGGTCATTTTGTCCTATTTCTGTCCCAAATTTTCAGAATTCGTCGTAAAGGGGACGAAAAGATATAAGCGATTTAAATGGTCCATGCCAAAGCAAACCTTCATTATGGCACGGACAGGCTATATTTATTGAACCATAACACCTAGCCATGATATGATTAGTATAACATTTTGTCCCTTTTTTATAGAACCCGCAATGCCTGGAATCAAAACGAAATGAAGCGCCGTTCAAAAGATATAAAGGAATGATTTGGTCCATGCCATAATTAACCTACATTATGGCGCGGACTTTTTAACCAGGTCACCTAGAGAAAATCTGCTTATTGGAAACGATTCGTGTACATTCGTCCCAATTCGTCCTAAAAGCCACAGAATTCGTCGTCTTTTGGTTTAGGAGATATTCAGTTTTTTTTATATAAGTACAGTCACGTACAAAAGCGTACAGTAAAAAATTAATTAAAACTATTCCGTTCCGTAATACGCAGTGTTCCGATTGTAAAACATTAAGCAAGTTATTAAAATTTTTATTGTTTTGCATTTACAATGCAATTTTTATTATTGAAAAATTGAAAATGAAGTACCTATTTAGAAAAATCGACCCGAACCATCGGAGCTGGTTGTGAGACGGGTAGATTTTTTTCTAAATACTTCCTTTTAATTTTTCAAACATTAAGCGTCCTATCTTGCGGCTCTTTGCGAAAGCTACATCCTTTTGCACGAACTTTTCGTAGATTGAGGAATGCACGAACAGTCTCTGTGAACATTAAGTTTTACAATCGGAACATGAACAGAATGCGCATTACGGAACGGAATAAAGTTGAGGGCTTGTAAGGGCGTTTACACACGAACAACGACACGAGACGATTTTCTATTAGAAAATTAATTTAATTTACTCAGTGTTGCCAGAACGTACCAAAAAGTACAGTTTTCTGTACCATTTACCATCAAACCGTAAACTGTAGGTGCTATTTTGTTGCATGGCAACTGCAGTTCACAGTTTGCCGTATCTGTCAGCAATTCGCTGTTAAGTTGGTCGTACTGTCTTTATGTATGCTCAATGCTGTGAACTGAACCGTCTTTTATTGGAAAAGACTACACTAGCTGACAACACTGTCGCGCAATTTGTAAATCGTGTCGTGTCGTTGTTCGTGGGAAAAACCCTAAAGCCGCGTTTAAGCCGACACAAAACATGAAGCAAAATGGACAAGACAGGTAGATGTTGCGAAACATGTGTTTGAAACATGTTGTCTGGTCTAAACGGCTCTTAAAACCAAGCCATAAACACCCAACCAAAAAAAGAGTGTTCTTGTCATACGTGCAGTGTTGCCGTTCTAGCTGATTTTTAAATAATTTGCAACTTTTTGTAGTCTATTCGCTAAAAAGAATATTATTATAGTAATATACTGGGTAGCGCAAAAGTAGGTACTTACTGCCACTATAAAAATTACATATTTTATATATGACATCTCCTATTAATCTGATATTGAAAACTGTGTAGTAAACAAATGTAAAATTCACTCAAAATGTACAGGGTACCCCTTACTTAACCCCTGACAGAATCGAGTTGAGATCAAAATTGAATCAAGATAAAAAAAAACACCATTCTAGTAACGACTGTATAGCGCCAATGGAGTAAGTAGTGATTGAATACCGAACTAAATGAAATCGTTATAGGTCTACTGTTTTATAGATTTAAGGTCTAAAATCACACCTTCGATCACAACCAGCTTTGTTGTGATCGAAGGTGGGATTTTTGACCTTAAATCTATAAAACAGTACGAAATAACTAAAATCTATAAAACGGTTCGATTTTCATCTCAACTCGATTCCGTCAGGGCCTCAGGGGTTAGGGGGCAGTTTGTGTGCATTTGCAACGGCAATCACAAGCAAACTGGCTCTGTACTTGTACACGATCGCCCATCATGGTCGGCCAATGGGATCGGCCATCATGTACTGGGAGCTTTTCTTGCCGACCATGATCGGGCAACGTGTACAGGGCCGGTTTGTGTGCGATTGCCGTCTGCGAGCAACGCAAACTCGCCCTGTGCACGATGGGCCATCATGGTCGGCCAACATAATCGGCCATCCTGTACTGTTAAAGTTTTCCGTTCCGTGGTTTACCATAAATTTATTTACCCTGATTTTCTTTCTAATAACTCTCGCTTGCGCTTCGCTTCTCGCCACCCAGCGACTTTGAAATAGTTAATTGTTTGTACATTAAAATTCGGTTTTGGTAAAATAAAACCGTACCTTGAAGTTAAAAACCGTACCTTTTCAGAAGCCAACCGTCCTTTTTTTAGGAAATCATACTGGCAACACTGGTGAGGTGTGCCGCAATATATAAGGTCCGTCTTAAATAGTGCACATAATTTTAAGGGGTCATTGTACTCACGCATACAAACAACTTTTACTATGGTACCAACATTGAAAACACGAAAAAACAATCAGCTGTTCCATAGAAAATTGTAAATCGAATAGATCAAAATGTATGGAACTGCTGATTTTTTTCGCGATTTCAATGTTGATACCATAGTAAAAGTTGTTTGTATTCATGAGTACATTGACCCCTTAAAATTATGTGCACTATTTAAGAAGGACCTTATATTGTGTGCCGCAATTCATCAACTATATTTCCCAAAATAAATCACTTTTTCAAAGTGATTTTACTGTGATAATGATAAAACATAAACGGGCTGAACTTTTATTGGTTTTAAAGCCGAAACCCTGGTGTTCTAGCCATCATTCTGAACAACTTTCACTATGAGACTAACTCTACGGTGAAAAAAATCAGCTGTTCCAATCTAATATCTGTCTCATAATGAAAGTTGTTCAGTTTGATGGTCTGATTAACCCCACGAGATGTTTTAAATGAATAACAAATAACCCTGTATAAAAAAAAAGATAAAAATATTCTTTATTCACTTAGACATAATAAATATGTACTTATGAATCGTCAATATTTTCCTACCACCCATTCAAGACTTTTTTAACTGACAAGAAGAATGGGCGCAAGAAACTTGCCAGCGTTTCTTAGTTAGGTAACGACATTTACAAAAAAAAACATATCGTTACTAATACAACAATTGCTTAGTATAAAAATACATCATATTAAACAGTGATTATGTTATGTGTTACATCATGACTATGCATTGCGGTCATTCAAATAATCGTCTACTTTATAGTATCCTTTGCTCATCAGCGACTCTTTAATGTAACATTTAAATTTATGCAATGGTAGTTCAATTATATGCTGTGGAACTTTATTAAAAAAGGCTATGCTTTTCCCCAGAAATGAGGCTCTGGATTTTTCTAGCCTAAACTTGGGAACGACAAGTTTATCTTTATTTCTTGTGTTAAAGCGATGAATATCGCTCTGCTTTGCAAATGTGTTATAATACTTTTTCACATAGATTATATTTTCATAGATGTATTGTCCTGCAACAGTTAAAATGTTTATTTCTTTAAATAGATCTCTTAAAGAATCTCTCGATCGGAGGTTGTACATGGCGCGAATAGCCCTTTTTTGGAGCACGAATATACTGTGGATGTTAGCGGCTGAGCCCCACAACAAAAGGCCGTAGGACATAACACTATGAAAATAACTAAAATAGACTATTCTAGCCGTTTCAATATCGGTTAAGAGCCTTATTTTCTTAACTGCGAATGCGGCCGAACTGAGTCTACTCGCCAAGGCTTCGATATGAGGATCCCATTGTAGTCGCGAGTCTAATATAATACCTAGAAACTTGGTATTGTTAATGAATTCGACCATATCGCCGTCTAGTCTTATATGAAAATCAACTTGTCTTACATTAGGTAACGAAAATTTTAAACACTTAGTTTTCTTTGAGTTTAATGATAAATTATTACTATTAGACCAATGTGACACTTTTGAAAGAGCTCTATTCACTTCGTCAGAACAGTCATCACCTCTATCTACTTTAAAGACTAGAGATGTATCATCGGCAAATAGCACTGTCTCACATAAATTCTTCGCGTAGTAAGGAAGGTCATTTATGTATATTAAAAACAACAGCGGGCCCAATATTGATCCTTGGGGTACGCCCATAGTAATGAGAGCTCCGGTAGACTCAGTTTTATTAATAACTACCTTCTGAGTTCTTTCATACAGATATGAATGCATAAGGCTTACTGACATTTCAGAAACACCATAATGTTTTAACTTCCTTAATAGTGTTTGGTGATCAACACAATCGAATGCCTTGGAAAGGTCACAAAAAATAGCGATTACATCCTGCTTGTCCTCCCAGGCATCAAGTACATGTTTTAGAAATGCAACTCCATATATGTATATATATACTCCGTATATGTACACACGGCGGCACATCAGACTATACATGTTGAACTTGAGACCGCCTTTATGCCCTACGTAATAAAAGCTGTTATAGCAGTTCAACTGTTTAACCTGATATGCTGTCGAGTGTACAATGTTTCAAGTACCTAGCTATTCCATTGAAGGAAGAAAAGTTTCATACAAACAAACCCTTTTTTCCCCCCAATCCCCCCTCTACTATTCACTTCACTCCCACGGTGGGAGCCCCACCTCCAAATATTAATAATTTCGAAAGAAGAGCAATATAACATTGAAATGCAACTTCATACTGACCTCTATCGAAATTATTTTGTACGCGACTGTACATGTTTTTGATATAGTCTAGGAGCCCAGGATCAAAATATCTTTTAAGAAAATATTTTTGTTTATGACTTAAAAATTAAGGTTTTGAGTTTCGAAAATGCATAAAAGTTACGTATTAACTTTACGTTATACTTTTGTGTTACTAATACACTTAATTATTCTAACACAAACACGCAAAACAAGAACAAGTTACAAACATCGTCACTAAATAGGAAGTCAGCTCCTGTACTATAAAAACAAAATATTAATTCCGATTATCTCCTAAACCAAAGGACGACGAATTCTGTGGCTTTTAGGACGAATTGGGACGAATGTACACGAATCGTTTCCAATAAGCAGATTTTCTCTAGGTGACCTGGTTAAAAAGTCCGCGCCATAATGTAGGTTAATTATGGCATGGAATAAATCATTCCTTTATATCTTTTGAACGGCGCTTCATTTCGTTTTGATTCCAGGCATTGCGGGTTCTATAAAAAAGGGACAAAATGTTATACTAATCAGATCCTGGCTAGGTGTTATGGTTCAATAAATATAGCCTGTCCGTGCCATAATGAAGGTTTGCTTTGGCATGGACCATTTAAATCGCTTATATCTTTTCGTCCCCTTTACGACGAATTCTGAAAATTTGGGACAGAAATAGGACGAAATAGGACAAAATGACCATGTAGTCAGAATTGCGGTTTTCAGAGTGGGCCGCGCCGTGATGTAGCACACAAACTTTTGCTATAAACCCACTACTAGGGGGTCAAAGTTGACGAAAAATAAAAAAAAAAGTAAAAATACTTCCTTTTTTTGTGATTTTGCAAATTTTAAAATAGCCCTATCTTAAAAACTATTTAGCCTACAAAAACTAAATTATTCTCTTTTTACTGCAAATTTAGTCTTAAAGAATGCATAGTAACATTTGCTGTAACTCAGGTCCTTGGTGGTAAAAATTTACATAAACTTAAAAATATCTGAAAATTTTATGGATTTTTAAGCATTTAACAATGATCCAAAGGGCTTTCGAGGTGGAAAACTTGGATTTGTCATTACCATCTCATCACTACTAACATATAAAAAAATCAGAACTACCTCATTTAATGCAAGGCAACAGGCAACACCACTTATTTGGTACGATTTCCCGTTTAGGCGCATAATGTCCAATTCGCAAAATGTCCAGCGTTCGCAAAACGTCCAGTTCGCAGATTGTTCATTTCGCATAATGCCCAGTTCGCATAATGCCCAATTCGCACAATGTCCAGTTCGCAGAACGTCCAATATTCATCATAATGTCACACCATTAATCAGTATTTTTTAACAGATCAAATAATGAGAAATAGTAAATTTAAAAATAAATATAATTTTTCATTATTTGATCTGTTAAAAATTACAATCACCGAAGGACTTATTTGATTTTATTACGTCGATTTTAGTATTGTATGATTTATGTTACTTAAATTAAAATAAATTACAAAAATAAAAACTGATTTTCAAGTAATAACTTGACTAATCATTAAAACCCAATGCTACACTAATCAATAAACATACTAATTGATGGTGTGACGTTATGAAGAATACAGGGTGTTAGGGGCACCTTTGCAAAAACTTTAACCATGCTTCAGGCCATCATGCTGAACAACGCACAGCAAGATTGTTTGTCGGAAATGAAAAAAATATTTCTACTCTCCATACAAAATGTCCCGATTAGTTGCTAAATTTGTATGAAAAGTTGAATTTTTTTTTTTTCATTTCCGACAAAAATTCTTGCTGTACGTTGTTCAGCATGATGGTCTGAAGCCATGGTTAAAGTTTTTGCAACGGTGCCCCTAACACCCTGTATTGGACATTTTCGCGAACTGGACGTTTTGCGAACTGGACATTGTGCGAACTGGACGTTTTGCGAACGCTGGACATTTTGCGAATTGGACATTATGCGCCTAAACGCGATTTCCATGTACTATTGAGTTTTCTACATTTTGTTTCTTTTTTGCACATCCTACACCATGAAGTTAAAGAGCAATGCGAACCAAGATGGCCGTGTGACAGTCCTATTCTCATTTGGATGGCATAGTACTTACAACAGGGATAAAGAAAGCTCTTGGCGTGAACTTGTCCTTTAATTAGCACTATTATTTATTCTGTGCCTATAACGGCCAGAATTTATAACACATATCCACAGATAGGGATAGGTCAAAGCCATCTTCTATCTCACTCGTTGCACTTGTAACAAGCAAAGCCATCTTCTATCTCACTCGTTGCACTTGTAACAAGCCATGCTCCTTGGAAAAGCGGCAACGTTGCAGTAGATGACGTCAACGTGTTCTGTTCCGGTGGCCAAAACTGGAACTAACGTGTTTTGTTCATAATGTCATTTTACTGTCAAGTTGCACTGTCCAACCAGCGCTGCTGTCACCAGAACAGAAAAGATTGTTGATCTATACACTTTACTCTTTGTTCTATATAAATAAACAATCGTGTAGTGTTGCCAGGTTAGGCGATAACTCTCAAATTATGTGGAAGTAAAAATCAACGAACACTCGAAAAACAGTATAGAGGTAAATGCTTGGAACACAATTTTTGACTTTGTAACTTTGTTTGGGCTAATAAGGAGGTAAACATAGCAAAAGTCCCCGCCCGTAGCCCTTTCATCCGGGGGGGAGGGGGCGGTTTGAAGGTCTCATTTTTTTTTCAACCCTATTTTAGGACAAACTAGTTTTTCCTAGGCCAAACTAGTTCATCGCGTTGACATTTCAGAGAGCGACTTTGCCTCGGAAGACCTGTAGATGTAGAACATGACACAAAAAAAATAACCACCATTTTAACCAATCACGTGTTCTACAGGACTTCCGAGGCA
Source organism: Crambus lathoniellus (assembly GCA_949710035.1). Classification (NCBI taxonomy): domain Eukaryota; kingdom Metazoa; phylum Arthropoda; class Insecta; order Lepidoptera; family Crambidae; genus Crambus; species Crambus lathoniellus. The sequence goes on along the minus strand of OX453316.1, from coordinate 8,266,057 downwards.
AACTCGCTCTCTGAAATGTCAACGCGATGAAATATTTTGGCCTAGGAAAAACTAGTTTGTCCTGAAATCGGGTTTGGCCGGTAAAATATATACAGTATTTTACAAAACTTTTAGCCCAAACAAAGTTCCAAAGTCAAAAATTGTGTTCCAAACATTTCCCTCTATATCTCTTCGTTGACTAGGCTAAACTTGATATAATATAATAAAAAAAAATAACTTTCGCCGTAATTCAATTCACATCTTAGATTTCTGCGCGAACTGTTCATTTAAAATAAAACACTTTCTCGGGTTTTGCACGCATTTATTTAACAACTTGGTTAAATTTGCTTGTTACAAAATAAAAAGAAAATCTATTATTTTTGCACATTTTGGATAATTTTTTTATCTGGATGTGGCAAGTCGGAATACTCTTTGGTCATGTCAAGAAACGTTGCTGTTTGATTTTCTTGATTGCTGTTTGGGTGTTTTAATACAATATCTATTGTATAATTAGTGCATATAAATACGTGATCATTGTTGGAAATTACTTATGAAACCTTGGATCTCGAAAGATTTGGATTCCCGGAGGAACACTGCGTCAGCGATGGATTCGTGCGATACCTCGAGCCGACTGGGAGCTTACAACATCAGTAGGAGTGTTTAATAAACATTTTCGTGACTGTGATATAGTTAAAATAAAACAACCCTTAGTACGTGTACCCTTAGTATGTACGCGTATTATTTGATTTTAAGGCGCTATAATCAGGAATTCATCTCATCTCATGCATACAAGAAATTAGGATTAGTAGACGACATTGACATTTATGACGTTGCCAATCCGAGCAGCATGGCCTGTAGGAGCGCAAGCAGCCGAGAAATAATAGCGGGCCATGGATAGGTGCGATCCAGATTAGTTGCTATGCAACGCTTGATATTAACATAGAATTCAGGGTGTTGCTAGGTGTTGCCTAGCAAATCTGGATCGCACCTATCCCTATCTGTGGATAGGTTATAAATTCTGGCCGCAAATTTTTAACTAGTTGTTGCTTCAGTGATTCCACACAGCTATGACTGTCAGCGGTTCAAATTCTATATTACATTGATTGGCGGTATCTGACGCCATAACAATGATGTTTTCAGCATTATTGTGTTCCGGCAGTTAGAGATAAGATAGCCAGTTCCTCAGTGATTGAGGATTCCGGGAGTACTGCGCTTCCACCTTCAGCCTTATCACTACTTAACATCAGCTGTGAATTATGATGTGATGAAGGGTAAGTGCTCTACCCCATTGTGAATAAAAAAATAAATATAAATTATTGGCTAATCTCAAAAGGACTGAATAAAAATCTTTTGTTTGTACATTAGAATTTATTTAGTCAATCTCATCATCCATTAAAGATGACCTGTCTGAAAAATCATCGTCTTCTATAAATTTGTCTTTGGACACCTTGTCATGTTTCATTTCATTTATGAAAAGACTTAAGGCTTTTCTTATATCAAAGTCTTGAAATTTCAGTCGTCTGAAATAAAATTATTAACAAATAATTAAGTATTTGTGCCGTGTAGTGCCGGCACATAAAAAGAATAGCACTACCCCCTCTCTTCCCGTGGGTGTCGTAAGAGCCGACAGAGGGAAAACTGCCAAAGGAGATGGGCAGCAGCGTCTCCATTTAACAGCAGGCCATACTGCGATCGCCAACCCGCCTGCCAAGCGTGGCGATTATGGCAAAACCCCCCGATATGGATACACACAACAAAAATCGGCCCCCAGTCCCCGGCGGCCCCGCTATTCCTAGCTACGGTAGCGGCTATGGTAACGGCGGGGCAGGGGGTGCTAAGAATCCCCGGGTAGGCTCCGGCTACCAACACCGACGACTTGACCTGGCAACCTACAACACGCGCACGTTGAGGCTCGACGAGAAGCTTATAGAGTTGGAAGAGGCAATTAGTAAGTTGCATTGGGATATTATTGGGCTATCTGAAGTCCGAAGAGAGGGGGAGGACTCGATTACCCTTCAATCCGGTAACTTACTATACCACCGGGAGGGCGACCAACAGTCCCAAGGTGGTGTCGGGTTCATCGTCCATAAATCCCTTGTCAACAACGTGATCACCATCGGAAGTGTCTCGAGCAGGGTAGCGTACCTGATACTCAGATTATCGAAACGATATTCGCTGAATGTTATCCAGGTCTACGCTCCGACCTCGAAACACGACGATGTCGAAGTGGAGGCTATGTATGAGGAGATCTCTAAAGCCATGCATAGCTATAAAACCCACTACACGGTTGTGATGGGGGATTTTAATGCTAAGTTGGGGCAACGCTGTGGTGATGAGTTGAGAGTGGGGCAATTTGGATTTGGGCAACGGAACGAAAGGGGCCAGATGCTGGCAGACTTCATGGAGAGGGAGAACATCTACATGATGAACTCCTTCTTTAAGAAGCCCGTAAGCCGCAAATGGACCTGGATTAGTCCGGACGGTAAAGTCAAAAACGAGATAGATTTTATTATGTCAACGAGGAAGCAAATATTCAATGATGTCGTTGTCATCAACGCCGTAAAGACGGGAAGCGATCACCGCATGCTTAGAGGCACATTGAATATCAACGTCAAGCTGGAAAGATCTCGACTAATAAAATCTACGCTCCGACCAATACCGGCTCAAATTCAAAACCCCGAGTGCTTTCAGCTCGAGCTCCAAAACCGCTTCGAAGCCCTTGAGAACAGCATCGATATGGACGATCTATACAACATGGTGGTGGATACTGTCCGCACGGTAGGGTCCAAGCACTACAAAACCCACCGTCCTAAATTAAAGAAACTCTCCAGCCACACTATCCGACTCATGGATCAGAGAAACGAAATGAAACTACAGAACTCAGCGGATGCCCTTCGTTATCGACAGCTAAATAGGCAGATCTCCAAGTCCTTGACAAGCGACCTTCGCCAATTTAATACCGAGCGTATCAAAGAGGCCATTGAGCGGAACAAAGGCTCCAAAGTGTTCGCTAGAGATCTGGCTATAGGGCAAAGTCAACTGACGAGGCTGCAAGCTGAGGACGGTAGTATCATTTCATCAACACCTGAAATCCTGAGGGAGATTGAGAGTTTCTATGGACAGTTGTACTCCACGCAAACACCTGTTGAAAGTAAGGCTACAGAACCTAGAGCCAAGCTTACCCGACACTATACCGAAGATATCCCGGACGTCAGCCTGTACGAGATTAGAATGGCTCTCAAGCAGCTCAAAAACAACAAGGCGGCGGGCGATGACGGAATCACAACAGAACTTCTGAGAGCGGGCGGTAAGCCGATACTTAAGGTCCTCCAGAAGCTCTTCAACTCTGTCATCCTCGAGGGCAAAACGCCAAAGGCATGGGGCAGAAGCGATGTGATGCTGTTCTTCAAGAAGGGTGATAAGACTCTCTTGAAAAACTACCGACCCATCTCGCTTCTGAGCCATATCTACAAGTTGTTTTCGAGAGTCATTACGAATCGTCTCGCTCGCAGGTTCGACGACTTCCAACCTCCCGAACAAGCCGGGTTCCGAAAAGGGTATAGTACCATAGACCACATTCATACGCTGCGGCAAGTTATACAGAAGACCGAAGAGTATAACTTGCCACTATGCTTGGCGTTCGTGGACTATGAGAAAGCCTTTGATTCGATCGAGACCTGGGCAGTGCTGCAGTCTCTTCAGAGGTGCCAAATAGACTACAGGTACATCGAGGTGCTGAGGTACTTATACCAAAACGCCACCATGTCAGTCCGACTACAGAACCAGAGCTCTAATCCTATCCAACTACAGCGAGGTGTGAGACAGGGAGACGTCATTTCTCCGAAACTATTCACAGCTGCGTTGGAGGATATTTTCAAGCTACTGGACTGGAAAGGATTCGGCATTAACATCAATGGCGAGTACCTAACACACCTGCGGTTTGCCGATGATGTAGTTCTCATGGCTGAGACCTTGGAAGACCTGAACACAATGCTCGAAGATCTCAGCAATGCTTCCCAAAGAGTGGGTCTGAAGATGAACATGGATAAGACGAAAATCATGTCCAATGCCCATGTTGCATCCGCTCCAGTTAATGTTGGGAACATTACACTCGAAGTTGTTGACCACTATGTCTACCTAGGACAGGCAATCCAATTAGGTAAGTCCAACTTCGAGAAAGAGATCTCTCGTCGAATCCAGCTCGGATGGGCAGCGTTTGGGAAGCTCCGGCATATATTTGCGTCCAAAATTCCTCAATGTCTCAAGACTAAGGTCTTTGACCAGTGTGTGTTGCCAGTTATGACTTATGGAAGCGAGACGTGGTCTTTTACTATGGGTCTCATAAGAAGGCTCAAGGTTACCCAGCGAGCAATGGAGAGAACGATGCTTGGTATTTCCCTGCTCGATCAAATCAGAAATGATGAGATCCGCAGGAGAACTAAAACGACCGACATCGCTCGAAGGATTGCTCAGTTGAAGTGGCAGTGGGCGGGACACATAGCGCGGAGAACCGATGGCCGTTGGGGCGGAAAGGTTCTCGAATGGCGACCGCGAACCGGACGACGTTCCGTGGGCAGGCCCCCTACAAGGTGGACCGACGATCTGGTCAAGGTCGCGGGAAGCCGCTGGATGCGGGCAGCGCAGGACCGATCGTTGTGGAGATCCTTGGGGGAGGCCTATGCCCAGCAGTGGGCGTCTTACGGTTGAAATGATGAATTAAGTATTTATCAATCGTGAATCAGAGGTTTCAAAATTAAACTCGAATGTCAGAGTTTTCGACAAAGAATTGTTCCGAGATTTTACTAAGACATTAATACCTACTAAGAACCTATTATGTTGCCAGCCTATGAAGCCATTTCCAGACTACTAATAATTATTAGTAGTCTGGAAATGGCTTCATAGGCTGGGCAACATCATTGACCCTAGGGTCTACCCACACGTACCACAATCACAACACGTGGGCGGGGCGCATTTTGTATTGGAAATGAATAGTACAATTCACACGTACCACATTTTACCGTCATTATCGACCGCGTGAGTGATACCGACCACAACGCAACTACCGGCGACGACGCTGCGAACTAGCAGCCGGCCACATCGCATACGACGTAACCACATCACAACTACTAGCGACACCGCAATCACATCGACATTTTGTCGTACAACCACAACGCAACTGCAAAAAGCTGCATCGACACTATTCAGACGTACCACATTTTGTCGCTGCGATGTGGTGTGGTGTGGTTGTGGTACGTGTGGGTCGACACTTGCCGTCCCCGCGCACGAACAACAAACGCCGCCACTTGAAGCTAGAATAAGAAACAAGTAACCTACCGCGGCGCGGCGTCGTTTTCATACAGGATATTTTTTTTATCAGTGCACACATTTTTAAGATCTACTCAGAATCGGTAAGTGAACAACTTTCTCCTAGAAGCATGGCCATGGGTCGAAATAAGACAAAAATTTTTGGTCTTCCCATACTAAATCGATCACGTGATCAGTCCGATTTGTACGAGTCAATTTTTATTTTTCATATGTTCATACCTATGTTTCTAAGGGAAAATTGTTCACTTACCGATTCTGAGTCGATCTTAAAAATTTGTGCACTGATAAAAAAATTATCCTGTTTATTACAACGCTCAATTTTAATTAGTACAAAGATTTTAGGGGATGATAGTGTCCATCAATACAACAATTTTTTACTATGGAGCCAACCACGGAATCGCGAAAAAAGATTCAGCTGTTCCATACAAAAGTACAACATCGACTCAACTAAAATGTATGAAACAACTTATTGATATTTTAAATTATTTTTGTGCATTTACAATGCAATTCTGTAGTAGTACTTATAGGAAAATGTGATAGCAAAAAAAAAACCTAGATCTTTGTACTAATTAAAATTTAGAAGTGTATGTATGAAAACTACAAGAAAGAGGTTGATAGCGGCGTTTTTCGGTGGCCCGTGTGCGGCCAGGCTTAGAAGAATAAAATGGATAACGTAACACTTACGTCTCTGCTTCATGCCTCTTCAACTGTGTTATGTATACGAAAGCTTTGATAATGGCCTCCGTATCTTCTGGATCAGGGTCCATGAGAGCTAGTTCGTTCAAGTTCTTTATAGGAGTCTGAAAACGAAAGTTCTATAACTATCTATCTGGCTCGAAGGACCAGAAACAAGTCAGCGATGCTTAGGGCTTGGGAAAAAATATAATCAAGATCATCATCATCATTATTCTCATTAATTATTTAGAAGGGGGGACGCCAGCGAAGCCGGACGGGTGATCCGTCACCTTGATCGAAACCATTTCACCCAGTTCCCCAAGTCCCCTTAAAGATGAGCAGGTGGAGGCGGGTTATCGTTTACCCCACCGGCGTCGGACGCTCGAACCAACCTAGATGGGTTAGTCGTGGGCCACACTGGAGCGGCGCGTCTTGCGTCCGCGTTGAGCGGGAAAAACAAATATATTGAGACGGACGGGAGGGGCCACACTGGCGCGTCCGGCGGTCGCCGCGACCGGCGGAGGGAATAGTACGTGTTCGCGCGTCCTGCGGATCCGCAGGTCGCCTCCGCGCCCCGCGGTCGCTCCAGTGTGGCCCACGACTTAGAAGAATGGGCCAAATGCGGATTGGTGGGGAAAATGAATACCGGGAACAAAAATTATTATAATACAATTAATCATTTGTTGTTCGTGTTATACTAGCGACCCGTAGATGTATCCTACTAATATTATAAATGTGAAAGTTTAGATGTTTGGATCTTTATATGTTTGAATGTTTGTTACTCAATCACGCCAAAACAGCTGAACGGATTTGGCTGAAATTTGGGACACAGATACTTTGTAGCCTTGAAAGGAACATAGGAGTACTTTTTATCCCGAAAAAATGCCACATTCCCTCGGGATAACGTCCTGTCGGAATCGGAAAGCTAGTTTAAAATACAATCCTTTCTCTTGAATCACTGATAAGATTAAAAGCAGTTGCGTCCTTTGAAATATCTAATTCTAAGCCAACAGACCGCGTGAAGTGACTTCTTATCTATAGATATAAAACTCTACCATTTTGTATTTCAATGGAAATAGTGGGATACATACATAAGTACTTACACAGTTTCTGTCATATGACTTCAAAATATATATATATATTTTTAATTACTTTTAACTATTTCAGCTTACTCTTACCTTAAAACTGTTTTTCACTTGTTCCTCAGTAGCAGCAGATAAGCTCAATATATCATTTTGTATCAAGTAATTTGAGAACTGTCGATTTGTCACAATTTTGAATACGAAAGTTCTTCTGAATTGAAAGATGTGATCAGGAAGATGGAAGGTTCTGTTTACATCCTTGAATATGCCATCGACTACAAGCACCATCGCACTTCTCTGTAAATAAATAAAAACGAGTATGCTTTAGACCACAGGACTGAAGTGAAACTTATAACAAAAAGTATAAATAATCACTACGTGACTTATAAATTTATAAGACTTTGACATTATTGGTAGGTACGTGTACCAAAACCACATCGCAGCGACAAAATGTGGTGCGTGTGAATAGTGTCGATGCAACTTTTTGCAGTTGCGTTGTGGTTGTGCGACAAAATGGCGGCTGTATATAGTAATAAAAAGAAAATTTAGCGGTTAATTCATCCTACAATGAAGACTCAAAAATTGTTCGAGCAGTGTAATAAATGAATGACCAGTAAAATGTTGGAATGGGCAGTTAGATACATAGTTCGGCAGTTCACGGTGAGCAATTATTATTTCTAGATTTTTACTTTTTTATTTTAAAAGTTTGAAGTGAGCAAGTTTGCCGGAAGTCCTGTAGAACACGTGATAGGTTAGAAATTCGTGGTTATTTTTTTTGTGAAAATAATAAACCTACTGCGGGTTACAGAATTCATCTACCTACCAAGATTCATTGTTTATAGAATTGCTTAGGATGAGATTTCTTACCGACAAATTCCGATTATTGCCCGCACGTAACCGCTCGTTTAATAATTATTACCGCTCATTTAATTATTTTCCTGCTCAATTATATATTCACTGTAAGTATAGGAAAAATGTGATAGTAAAAAACCACGAGCCCCATAAGTAGCTTTCAGGCGGGATTCGAACCCGCGCCTCCGGGAATCCGGCCCGACCGATGCTCTGACCAACTAAGCTACCGAAAGGCCTACACGACTCGTCGAATTTTGCTATCACTTGTTACGCTGTAGGCCAGCGTTGCTTCATCAATGTGAGGAAACCCTCGCATCCGAAAGAAACATTTTTACAAATGTTTAACAATCGATTAAGATGAAACAGCCATATTGAGATTTTATATTATTTTTATGCATACACAATGCAATTTTTGTAAGTATAGGAAAAATGTGATAGTAAAAAACCACGAGCCCCATAAGTAGCTTTCAGGCGGGATTCGAACCCGCGCCTCCGGGAATCCGGCCCGATGCTCTGACCAACTAAGCTACCGAAAGGCTAGCTACCATTAATATTTTTTAACGTACCAAAACTGCTATTTACAACTGCCTCTTTAAATCATTACCAATATAAAATATTAGACAACGCGCGGTAAGCGAGCATGCTGTTACTGTAAAGTGCATCTACAGTGCACGATATTAAGTCCATATTTGGCTGCTCATACTTTGGTTGGGTGGGAGCGGTGCGTTATAAGTGGGCAACGACCCTAAACCAACAAATACTCACATCATGCCACATCACGTCCACTGTAAAAGTAGTCGGGTCGTGTATGGTGGCCGGCATGAAGTTTAACGCCTTGATCACAGATGCCTTATTATTATAATAATTAACTCTGTCAATGGGTGGTTTCTTCGGGTTGAAATGCTTCTGGTACTCCAATAGATTCCGTGATACCTTTGCGTATTCAGGCATCAGTTTTGAGTGTTCCTCTGAAACGAAGAAGCCATTAATATAACTATGATGAAAGACGCGATTTTTACCATGTTTATATTTGTTTTCGAGTTCCCGATATTCCGGCGCAGTTGTACACGCCATGATCACGGAGTAACTGAATAAAGTCAATGCGGGTGGATGGTATTAAGAGCAGACGAATCTGACTCCTACCCTCTTTCTTGTTCGTTTATTGCGCTTGATACCCGTACCACTGTTTTCGTTCTCGCACTCAACTCGAACTTGTCCGCGACACACAATACTCACAGTATCACTCCGCGGAACACTTTTTTGATATCAGTCCGCCTGTTGGCAAGCATACATGCGCATTAGCCGTCAGTTCTAAACCGACAGGCGAACTGATCGTCTATGGGGCCCCTAACAGTTCGCCTGCAGTCCTCGGTCGAACAGGCCGCCTAATGTGAAAAAACTGTGAGTGTGTGTGTGTGTCGCCGCTAGCAGGTAAGCAGGCCGTTAAGTACCTGCCGGGGAGGACTGTTAGTGTGTGGGACCCATTTAGTTAGACCAAATTGAAAGTATATATGTAAAAGTTAGCTAGCTACGGTAGCGGCTATGGTAACGGCGGGGCAGGGGGTGCTAAGAATCCCCGGGTAGGTTCCGGCTACCAACACCGACGACTCGACCTGGCAACCTACAACACGCGCACATTGAGGCTCGACGAGAAGCTCGTAGAGTTGGAAGAGGCAATAAGTAAGTTACATTGGGATATCATTGGGTTATCTGAAGTCCGAAGAGAGGGGAGGACTCGATAACCTTGCAATCCGGTAATTTACTTTACCACCGGGAGGGCGACCAACAGTCCATTGGTGGTGTCGGGTTCATCGTCCATAAATCCCTTGTCAACAACGTGATCACCATCGGAAGTGTCTCGAGCAGGGTAGCGTACCTGATACTCAGATTATCGAAACGATATTCGCTGAATGTTATCCAGGTCTACGCTCCGACCTCGAAACACGACGATGTCGAAGTTGAGGCTATGTATGAGGAGAGGAGATCTCTAAAGCCATGCATAGCTATAAAACCCACTACACGGTTGTGATGGGGGATTTCAATGCAAAGTTGGGGCAACGTTGCGGTGATGAGCTGAGAGTGGGGCAATTTGGATTTGGGCAACGGAACGATAGAGGCCAGATGCTGGCAGACTTCATGGAGAGGGAGAACCTCTATATGATGAACTCCTTCTTTAGGAAGCCCGTAAGCCGCAAATGGACCTGGATCAGTCCGGACGGTAAAGTCAAAAACGAGATCGATTTTATCATGTCGACGAAGAAGCACATATTCAATGATGTCAGTGTGATCAACGCTGTTAAGACAGGAAGCGATCACCGTATGGTGAGAGGCACATTGAATATCGATCTCAAGCTCGAAAGATCGCGACTGATAAAATCCACGCTCCGACCAATACCAGCTCAAATTCAAAACCCCGAGTGCTTTCAGCTCGAGCTTCAAAACCGCTTCGAAGCCCTTGAGAACAGCATAGACGTGGACGATCTATACAACATGGTGGTGGATACTGTCTGCACGGTAAGGTCTAAGTACTATAAAACCCGCCGTCCCAAATTGAAGAAACTCTCCAGTCAGACTCTCCTACTCATGGATCAGAGACACGAAATGAAGCTGCAGAACTCAGCGGATGCCCATCGTTATCGACAGCTTAATAGACAGATATCTAAGTCTTTGACGCGCGACCTTCGCCAATTTAATACCGAGCGTATTAAAGAAGCGATTGAGCGGAACAAAGGCTCCAAAGTGTTCGCGAGAGATCTGTCTATCGGGCAAAGTCAATTGACGAGGCTGAAAACTGAGGAAGGTAGCATCATTTCGTCAACACCTGAAATTCCACACAAACACCTGTTGAAAGCAAGGCTACAGACCCTAGAGCCAAGCTTACCCGACACCATACCGAAGATATCCCGGACGTCAGCCTGTACGAGATTAGAATGGCTCTCAAGCAGCTTAAAAACAACAAGGCGGCGGGCGATGACGGAATCACAACAGAGCTTCTGAGAGCGGGCGGTAAGCCGATACTTAAAGTCCTCCAGAAGCTTTTCAATTCAGTCATCCTTGAGGGCAAAACGCCAAAGGCATGGGGCAGAAGCGATGTGATGCTGTTTTTCAAGAAGGGTGATAAAACTCTCTTGAAGAACTATAGACCCATCTCGCTTCTGAGCCATATCTATAAGTTGTTTTCGAGAGTCATTACGAATCGTCTCGTTCGCAGGTTCGACGACTTCCAACCTCCCGAACAAGCCGGGTTCCGGAAAGGCTACAGTACCATAGACCACATTCATACGCTGCGGCAAGTTATACAGAAGACCGAAGAGTATAACTTGCCACTTTGCTTGGCGTTCGTGGACTATGAGAAAGCCTTTGATTCGATTGAGACTTGGGCGATGCTGCAGTCTCTCCAGAGGTGCCAAATAGACCACAGGTACATCGAGGTGCTGAGGTACTTATATCAAAACGCCACCATGTCGGTCCGATTACAGAACCAGAGCTCTAATCCTATCCAACTACAGCGAGGTGTGAGACAGGGAGATGTCATCTCTCCCAAACTGTTCACAGCTGCGTTGGAGGATATTTTTAAGCTGCTGGACTGGAAAGGATACGGCATCAACATCAATGGCGAGTACCTAACACACCTACGGTTTGCCGATGATGTAGTTCTTATGGCTGAGACCTTGGAAGACCTGAACACAATGCTCGAAGATCTCGGTAATGCTTCGCAAAGAGTGGGTCTTAAGATGAACATGGACAAGACGAAAATCATGTTCAATGCCCATGTTGCACCCGCTCCAGTTAATGTTGGGAACATTACACTCGAAGTTGATGACCACTATGTTTACCTAGGACAGACGGTCCAGTTAGGTAAGTCCAACTTTGAGAAAGAGATCTCTCGTCGAATCCAGCTCGGATGGGCAGCGTTTGGGAAGCTCCGACATATATTCGCGTCCGAAATACCTCAATGTCTCAAGACGAAAGTCTTTGACCAGTGTGTGTTGCCAGTAATGACCTATGGAAGTGAGACGTGGTCTTTTACTATGGGTCTCATAAGAAGGCTCAAAGTCACCCAGCGAGCAATGGAGAGAGCGATGCTTGGTATTTCCCTGCTCGATCGAATCAGAAATGATGAGATCCGCAGGAGAACTAAAACAACCGACATAGCTCGAAGGATTGCATCATTGAAGTGGCAGTGGGCGGGACACATAGCGCGGAGAACCGATGGCCGTTGGGGCGGAAAGGTTCTCGAATGGCGACCGCGTACCGGACGACGTTCCGTGGGCAGGCCCCCTACAAGGTGGACCGACGATCTGGTCAAGATCGCGGGAAGCCGTTGGATGCGGGCAGCGCAGGACCGATCGTTGTGGAGATCCTTGGGGGAGGCCTATGCCCAGCAGTGGGCGTCGTTCGGCTGACATGATGATGATGATGATGATGTAAAAGTTACATTATGAAAATTAAGATTCTAAATTATTTTTATGTACACTCCACAGCACATCAAGTTAAACAGTTGAACTGCGACAACAGCTTTTATTACGCAGGTAGGGCATAAAGGCCGTCTTAAGGTCAACATGTATATAGTCTGATGTGCCGCCGTGTGTATTACTTATTCCAAATTCAATTCTGTAATTATATTTAAAACTGTTCTAGAAAAAACTACCAGCCCTGCAGGTAGGCAAAGGCAGGCAGCCTTTCAGGCGGGATTCGAACCCGCGCCCCTAGGAATTCGACCTACGGTTTTATAACTGTTCTTGCAGGGTTAGTGGCTTTTTCTATCGCAATTTTTCCTACATTAAGAAAATTAGTAAGTAATTTTAATGATACAACGTGTTAATGCAATAGTCAATAATCGAAAAGCCCATACACCCCAACTAATTTATTTTAAGTACCTATATTAAATTGAGTGCTATTAATAAAAAAAGAAACTTCCAAGATATTCGTGCTCATAGATTTCCGTGACTTTCGGACAAATTTTAAACTCTACTATTTGACGTAAAGTTGACGTAAGAAAGCACGTGACGGGTCTTGAATGAATCGAATTATTGAATGAATCGACGTATTGAATGAATAGGCAGTTAGTAGACCCAAACATTTTTAGAAGCGGCAAGAAATGAAAACAATTTTTTTGAAAGATTTAACCCCTATGAAAAATGAGTGGAATCGATTCTACTTTCGATTCTAAACAAACTGTTTTCTCATTTTCGGTTAAAGTATTAACACGTTGTATAATATTGAAAATGAATGTAGAAATAAATACCAGATAAACTCGAGACAACAGTAAATGTAGGATGATCGTCATAAAACGTGAACACTTTTTTCCTTTTCCAATCATAGTTGGAGAAGTACAGTGTGAGAAATTTTTCAACAACCATTCTAGTTCTTCTATCTGGTGCTTGATCGAAGGTACCAGACTGAACTATATAATTCCTGAAAAATGGGAGCGGCAGTCCATTTTGAATCAAAGGAACTCCATCCTGAAAAGAGAAAAAACTTGATTTAAAACTTACCTTAACAACTTAAACATGTTAAAAGGTGGGTTCAAGATCAGTATTGTAAATTCTGGTGAATTTGTACTAGATCATGTAGCAACAATAAACTCTACATATAGTATAATAATTTTATAAAAAAATACATAGAAGAATTTATAATAGAAGCTTACCAATTCAATTAATCTGGGAAACTTCATTGTGACACTTTTCACATAGTCTACGGGATCCATCTCTTCACAAAGGGGATTCCCCTCAATCCAGAGCTTTTCAATTCTGCTGCTAACTCTCAACACTTCTGATATTGACGGTATCTGTTAAATACGATACCACATTGTTCAATTCCAGTCCATTTAAAATATATGTAAGAACCACAGAGAAAAATAATAATTGAAATTAACAACTTAGTTCATACTAACATTATTGTGACTTAAGTCTATAGCTGTCAAACTTTTGATGAAAAAGTTTAATATATCCACTGGAACTTGGCTAAAATAATAAAAAAATGTTTAACACACGTCTTATCACAAAATATACATTAAAGGTTATTTCTTATTTGGTGCGGACCATTGTCCATTCACTTTAAGTAAAACTTTATACATTTACCTCAATTCATTGTTGCTCAAATTCAACATTTTTGTATCTCTCCCCATTCTAAGCATTAAAATCTTAAAGTGTGACAAAAGAGTGATTTTATAAAAACATATTTTTTTTTCAACAAACTCTGAAAACGGATAGAAAGAAATATAATTTTATTTTCAGTCATTAGAAAGAAAACAAACTAATATTGGCAATGCATAAAGGACACCTAATATGGGACCTAAAATCTAAAATTTATAGTACAATCCCTCTGACAGTATGCATGAACACGACCAAAGACAACAAAAGATTTAAATCTGCGCTCAATGGCTACCTTGCAAAAAAATTGTATTATGAGCTTTAAATGATAAAATAGACATCTTTAATAGATATGGTAGTTCTAAATTTAATATTAATTATAAGGATATTGACATTATATTGAAATTTTATAAGGTTGTGCCGGGACGTCCTCGTCGGCCAGTGGTACACTAGCCGGAACGTCGGAAGTCACCGCCCAGTATTTAATTTGTAGATAATAGATGAATAAAAAGATGATGTTTATAGGGACTTGACTTTTTATTGTAAAGGTAGTAATAAAGAAACGTATAGGAAGAATAGGAACTGTAACAACAAGATAAAAAATACATGAATAACAAAAAGTAGGTAGGTAGTAGTGGGTATGATGATGAAAACTTACCCCTTTCCAAGGGTCAAGGGTTCCACTTATTTAAAACTAATTAAACAACTCAAACTGATATAAAAAACTGGTAATGCTCCGAGAGCTCTGTACGGCTTGGTGATTTTAATAGAACTGAATCAAAAATGATGAAGAGGACACGTGAAACGAAGATTTTGAATTTGAATTGAAAGAACAGGATAGGATTCGATAAAATTAATGGCCAGTATGTAGAACTAGATGGAGTTTCCAGCCATCATGGAGTTTTTAACCATCCATAATGACTGGTACGAATCGACATCGTTACAAGGTCATGTCTGCAGTGCTGTAAATAGACTTTTCTGCGCCCTGTGCAAGCTTCTATAACTGCGCCATTGTTTTTTTTTTAGATATTATGGGTACCCTAGAATGCAATGCTATGTACAGGCCTACTTTTTCCCTTATTCCTTGTACATTACCAAGTTTGATAACTGGCTTTCTACAAGGAAAAATAATTCTTCCTAGCTTACCCGGTTTTCAAATGGGAATTTTTTTTTCCTGGTAGAAAACCGTAATTTTATTAAGTTTTCTACGAAGATTTTTTTTTCTTCTTAGCTTACCCAGTTATCAAAGGAGAATTTTTTTTCCTCGTAGAAAGTTGTGAATTCAATCACAGCTTTGTACGTGTTGTTCTAAGAATAAGAATTTTTCCTACTTAGCCATTAGATCAGATAGACCGAATAATTACTTAGATGAAGTTTTACTTTAATAATTAGACGATCCAAACCAACCGTTCCATCGGAGCTGGTTGTGAGACGGGTCGATGTTTTTCTAAAATATGTATTTCATTTTCAATTCTTCAATGATAAAAATTGCATTGTGAATGCAAAAAAGTAAAAATTTAAATAACCTCTTTACGATGAAATCTATTTCTATACAAATAAATAAAATTGTAGTGTCTGTTTGTAATATTAAAATAACTGCTTTTTACCACTTACATGCATATGATTAAGTATATTGTTATATACGGTACATATACCAAAATATCATTTTTTACAATTTTTGCCTGTCTGTCTGTCTGTTTGTTCCGGCTAATCTCTGAAACGGCTGGACCGATTTTGACGGGACTTTCACTGACAGGTAGCTGATGTAATAATGAATAACTTAGGGTACTTTTTATCCCGATATTCCTAGGGAAACGAGAACCTCGTGGGTGAAACCGCGGGCGGCCGCTAGTAATTAATAAATAAAATAAAACTGTTGTTCCCTCTAAAATTAAAATTAATCTAAGTAAATAATAAAAATGAATAATTATTCGGTCTTTCTGATATTCTGATCTAATGGCTACGAAGAGAAAATTCTTCTTCGTAGAATACACAACACGTACAAAGCTGTAATTGAATTCACAGCTTTCTACGAGGAAAAAAAAATTCTCCTCTGATAACTGGGTAAGCTAAGAAGAAAAAAAAATTCTTCGTAGAAAACTAAATAAAAATACGGTTTTCTACCAGGAAAATTAATTCCCATTTGAAAACCGGGTAAGCTAGGAAGAATTATTTTTCCTTGTAGAAAGCCAGTTATCAAACTTGGTAATGTACGAGGAATAAGGGTACTTTTTTACATTCAGGGTGATAAAATAAAGCACAAGGAACTTTGTGTTGGTGGACCAATTATCTAATATTTTGGAAGAATATTTAATTTTACAATTAATGAACTACTAATTATATGAACAAATAAATAATATGAATATGACATGGATGGCTAGATGACAGTCTGTGCATAGTCAAAGTAGAATTGGAAAAGATATGGTGGCACATGCTTGGATTGTCCAAACACAGGGGGAGGGCCATAAAACCCTGGGTTCTGGCCACCTATTTAAGCCTGCCATACATGGTTCTAGCAGATTAGCTCTTTTTAGAGATGCATAAAAAAGCTTTTTTCAGAGCTGCATAAAAATCATAGTTTCTGGAAATTGTCATTACTCTGTGTTCTGGCCTGGCAGTCTTGACCTCATGACGTCACTACTTGCCAGTCCACTGTCTGTTGTTGTCTGTGTTGCAATGTGTGCTCCCCATATTTTATTTATTTTATATAACCAGGGAAAATCTTTTTTACTCATTAATTAAAGAATCAAGACCAAAAAAAAATAAAAAAATTAAAGAGGATTGCGTGAATAGAATCGAAACTAGATACCTTATAACCCCTTCATGAATTGGACAGGGTTTCTGTTACACCCTGTATACTTTTATACATAGAAAATACCCAGACCAAGACAAATAGACATGTATATACAAATATTTGTCTTGTTTGGGAATCGAGCCCGAGACCTTTGGTGCAGAATGCAGGTATCCGCACCCCTGCGCCAAATCGGTCATTGAATCTCATAAAATTACTTATAGTACATGGAAATCGTACCAAATAAGTGGTGTTGCCTTGCATTAAATGAGGTAGTTCTGATTTTTTTATATGTTAGTAGTGATGAGATAGTAATGACAAATCCAAGTTTTCCACCTCGAAAGCCCTCCGGATCATTGTTAAATATTTAAAAATCCAATAAATTTTCAGATTTTTTTCAGTTTTTGTAAATTTTTACCACCAAGGATCTGAGTCATGGCAAATGTTACTATGCACTCTTTAAAGTAGACTAAATTTGCAATAAAAAAAGAGTAATTGGGTTTTTGTAAGCCAAATAGTTTTTAAGATACGGCTATTTTAAAATTTGCAAAATCACAAAAAAGGAAGTATTACAGTTTTTTTATTTTTCGTCAACTTTGACCCCCTAGTAGTGGGGTTATGGCAAAAGTTTTTTATTAGTTATTAAAGACCATTAAATTTCCAACAAAATGAGATTAATTATGTCGATTTACACCAGATAGTTCCTAAGACACAGCTGTTCAAAGTTATAGAGGTAGGTAAGTAAATAATTATGTAATAGAAGGCTTTGCAAAAGGTAGTAAGCCCTAAAGGAAGAAGGATCTGGGAGACGTTCCTGTTCTACCCTGTTAATGACACGCAAACCTTAATCACCTTGAAAGCATACCAAAGATGTAAGGTTGTACCAGCAGATGTGGTTGCAGGAAAGCAGAACTCAAATGTTCGGCTGTTTGCAGCTACTGCATTGGCCAATCATGCGAGAACATAGCAGACCTGATGTGTGATGACATTGATGAACCATTGATTGATAACCCACCATCAAAGGACGATTTTGACCTTCCTGAGCAGTTCGATGAAGAAATTATACCTCAGCAAGCTGCCCCCAAAAAGTGTGCTGTGGATTCAGAGGACGTGCCTGGTCTATCAAAATTATACATACAATGTACATAATTGATCCCACCACCTCCCAGATTCTCCTTCTTTTATGGCGTACTTCATTTTGCAAACCCTTCTATTACATAATTGTTTACTTACCTCAATAACTTTGAACAGGTGTCTCAGGAACTATCAAGTGTAAGTTGATATTACTAATTGGTCTCATTTTGTTGGAAATTTAATGGACTTTTATAACTAATAATTTAACTTTTGCCATAAACCCACTACTATGGGTCAAAATGTCGAAAACTAAAAAAACTGTAATACTTCCTTTTTGAATTTTTGCAAACTTTTAAATTGCCCAATCTTAAAAACTATTTGACTTACAAGAACCAAATTATTCTCTTTTTATTGCAAATTTAGTTTACTTTAAAGCGTGCATAGTAACTTTTGCCGTAAACCAGGTCCTTGGTGGTAAAAATTGATAAAAACTGAAAAAAATCTGAAAACTGATTGGATTTTTAAATATTTAACAATGATCCGGAGGGCTTTCGAGGTGGAAAACTTGGATTTGTCATTACTATCTCATCACTACTAACATACAAAAAAATCAGAACTACCTCATTTAACGCAAGGCAAAATGTACGATTTCCATGGACTATTAACTGTTTTATTAAATTTTTTACTTTTTTGTATTTACAATGCAATTTTTATTTTTTCTAAAATACTTCATTTTCCATTAACCGTTTTGCTAAAAAATCCAACAAACCATTTCTTGCAAACTTTGACCTTGTATAAAGCTTTTTTGCACACTTGTGATTGATGGGGACTTTTAACAATTTTGTTATAATAATTGTAGCCCTAACATTCATGAAAATTTCCAGCTTCTTTGGAATTTATGCAAGGGCAAATGTCTATTTTGATTCAGCTAAATACTAAAAATTACTAACACTAATTTTAGTTTCATAGCTGTTTTTTTTTTTTTTGTGAATTTGTATAATAAAAAGCTTTGTTATTATTATAGCGATTAGGTTACCTGGATCACAGCAAAAGTTTGACAAATCCAGTTCAAAGTGCTCATTTATCCTCCGGCTGACTACTCCACTCACAATGTCCTCAACACTGACAGGATTATCAAAGCAGTCAACAGAATTTTTATCATTGAAGAGTACATCAATGTTAAACATATTTCTCTCGAAAGGAAACATAAAGTCCAACTTGATCATCTTCAGTATGAGACTGAGACTGCTGGTGTAGAAAGATGTGATATCAATCTTTGACACATACATCACAGGTATTAATGTTGAGCTGAAGTATTCACTCAAAGTATCAAATAGTTGGCTCGAAGTACCTGACCAGTTGTGTATCTGCAATGCAAAATAAATAGGTAATATTTTTCAATAATTACTAATTTACTTTTGTAAAATACTCCATTTTACAAAAGTAAATTTAGACAAAAAATTTACCCATCACAACTAGTTCCGACAGGAATGGGACAGTTCTTTCCTAAAAGAGAATAGGCATTTTGGTCTATTAATAATCAAAAACAAAAAAAGTAAGCGGCAGTCTCAAGTACCCATAGAATATCAAAGTTTGACTCATAATAAGAAACTTTTTATATGGCAGCCAACTCGCATTATGGTTAGAAATATAAATAAACCATGGTATAAATGTTATAAGTGTGAACCTATTATTTGTATGGTTATATGCTAAATGTCAGGCGAACGTCGCCCACTGCTAGGCGATGATGATGATGCTAAATGTATGCCCAGCCCAGCAGTGGGCGTCGTACAGCTGACATGATGATGCTAAATGAGTCATGTGCGCGATGCGGATTGGTGCAGACGCGAGCTAAAATTTTTATTAAATTGTGAAACGCGGCCAAGTGCCGCGTTACGTATACAAGCCATGAGTGATAAACTTGTGGCCAACGAACTCCTGGCGTTCCTACAACAAAAGCTGGACGTCATGGATGAGGTGAGCGCCCTCCAAATCTGCAAGTCTAACTTCAGTGAGGATGATGTGGCCGCAGCGAAGAAACTGCTGTACGAGTCTCTCGGTAAGATTGACCAGATGGTGTCCCGGAGACATGATGGGACACAGAAGAGCTTGCAGGAGATCATCACCCTGCTCAAGGAAACCGATCCTGACGACGTGCCCACCTTCGTGGCGAGAGACCTCAACAAGTTGCCTCCCGTCACCTTCAATCACGTCGATGTGACCTGCCTTCTGAAGGATATCGTTACCCTGAAGAAAAGTTTGGCCGAGATGATGTTAAAGTTTCAAACATCTGAAAACACAGTGAGTGAATTGCGTAAGGAAGTTGACGATTTACGTGAATCACTCGCTGTAACTAGGTCACCGATCGTGGGCTCGAATGTAAACATGCGACGCGGGGCATGCCTCGATACATCGACAGCGTCGAGTTGCAAGTCAGCAGTTTCGTCGCCGACTCCGCCACGGCCCGACAAATCCCGAGCGCCGCCACCGCTGCCGGCCGCGAGCGCCGACCCCGTGAGGAGCGCGCCTCCCGCCCGCGCCGCGCCGCCGCCGCTTCCTACAGCGGATGCGCCGCGCGCGCCTGTCAACTATTTATTATTTATAGGGGGGACGCCAGTGAAGCCGGACGGGTGATCAGTCACCTAGGTCGGGACCATTTCACCCAAAAACTATGCTGCTGTTGCTGCCGCCAAAAAAAGTTCGCGGCCGCAGAAGCCAGACACCGAGAGAAGAGCGCTTGCAACGAATGACCAAGGTTTTACCGAGGTTCGGAAACAAAGGCGACATCGTCAGCGGGCGTCGAAAAACCAGTATGGTACCGCACCGACAGGGCCCAACTTCCTGCTGCGAGCTGCCATACCGACTACGGCTGTATACCTGTCCCGTCTACACCACACTATCACTGCGGGGGATGTGACAAAGTATATAAAGCAAAAGGCCAACTTCTGCCTTAGAGTTCAGGTTTTGGAATCGCGCCACAACACAAATTTCAAATCGTTTGTGGTGCGCGTCCCGACAGCGAGGCTGGAAACTTTCATGAAGGAAGATTTCTGGCCGCAGGGTTTGGTTTGGTGGCAGAAGCCACCGATTCGACGCCGAAAGTCACCTAAAGTTTTTCTTACTAACCTAATCTTTAGTTTTGTATACTAACAGAATTGTTGTTATTTTTAGTATTTATTTTATTTTAAGGTATATATCTATGGGCCATTGCAGCCTGAAAATAAATGATTATGATATGATATGATATGATAAATGTAAGGATTTATTGCCTATTTCAAAATAAGCGAATGAACATGTTTGTCATTTCAACTATAACTATTGTTATTTACAGTCATCATTAGTTTTATATATTTCCCTAAACCAACCGTTGTATCCACATAACTGTTTTTTTTAAATAATTCTGCATGCATTTCTAGAAATGCTTAGTCCTGAGACTGTCGCTTGATGCATAAAACATAGACCAAGCTCCATAAATTTTTGCCCATTCTCTTTTGATTTAACTTTTGTGTATCAAAACTTACCATAACTTTGTGGAAAGAATGCTTGGCGGCTTCATCTTCTCTAGCTAAGCAATTTTCGATATACTGCGTGATAGCGTTACTAGATGTAACTCGGTTTAGCAACGCTTTTCTGTAATGATCCAGCTGTACTTTTTTAGTTGACATTTTTCTTTCCCTATGTTTACTCAACCTGCCACAATAATGTTGTGCGTCTCTCTGACACCTCTCTGATCTCTAACCTAGATTTGGTGGCTCAAGAGAGAACTTATTATTTGTTACAGTTTCGTATCTAATAGAAACAAAATTAGTATAAATTTACTTGAATGTAAATTGTACTTAGATCACCATACCAAAAAGCCAAACAACCACGACAACCACAGCAAACAACACAAGCACAACCACCAACTTGTAACTTGTGCCACCAACCACTACTAGTCTATATAATTTGTGCCAACCACAGCACAACACAAGGGCCGTGTTCCGTTTTGAGTCAATAGTACTGTTGGCACTGTGAGCGCTAAAAGCTGTTCCGTTTTGATTATCGCGCTGACAGCACTGTTGACGCGATTTCAATTCGGAACGGCTATTTGCACGCATCGCGAGCGAGCGTTGTTTTGATTTGAATTTGTAAGTAAATAATCACCGGTTTAGTATGGATATTCGTCAATTAGTAAACGTTTTATTGGACAGCGATGATGATAGTGATCCGTGCTTAAATTTAGATTAATGTCTCTACCCGTCGTCTCATCTTTAATAAGCACTATCATTTTTCTGGCTTTCTGTTTCGGGATAAACAAATAAAATACCTAAATAAAAGTTAAAACGCAGAGATTACTCAAACAAAACCACAACAAACAATGACGTTTGACAACAAAACGTCAAATATGACAGCCCGCTCACAGTGCTAACGCTTGAGAACGATATCACCGTGATCGCAAAATGGCGGCGGTAGTGACGTCATCCGTGACGTAATTACTGCTTTCGTTGTCGCGCTCACAACAAATCGGAACGATGTGTGAGCGCGATATCAGTAATATTATCGCTGTTGGCGCAAATCGGAACGTAGCCAAGAAAAGTCGTCACAAAATAAGATGCCCGTTTTGACACATGCCAAAGTGACATAATTAGGCATGTAACCATACGAGTCTGTGATCGATTCTCGCGATTAATCGATTAAGGTTCTGAGTAACTAATCGATTATAGTAGGTTTGCAACTGTGGATTAAGAATAAAGTTATTATTATAAAATGTTAAACTTACTATATAGGTACTTATACTTTTAATAAACATATTATTAAAGTATATTGATGTTATATAAACTTGAATCGAATCCACTTAAATTGCATAATTTATAGAGCGAACGCGCACTTGTGATTTTTAATCGGGCGATAATTTGGTCGTTCACGGATTCAGTATAGACATAAATGGCAGTGGCAGGCAATCGTCAGTGCGCTTAAACTATCTACCGATCAAACTATCGAAAATTACTGGCCGATAGTTGTACGATCAAACTATTGCACAACTATCGGCCGGGCGGTAATGTGCATGAAGGACTATGTGAGAACGTAAGAACGATCGAAAATGACTGGCCAATAGTTAGGTACTACAACTATAGTTATAATTATAGTTATACAACTATCGGCCCGTGCATGAAGGACTGCTGAGCGCGTCTCACGATTCCGACTAAACTATCGGTCGACTAAAAATCACAAATGCGCGTTAGCTCTAAAAGTGCAAGTATTTTAACTACAGCTCACAGCATAGACATGGTCATAGAGTAGCTACATTACTTATCCTCTCTACTGGCTCGGTGCGCGCGTGCCGTTTCCCCCGTCTGGCTCACCTCCCCGCGGGGCCTCTGACGGGGCCGCTCACGGGTGGGAACAGGTGCATTCTTTTGAAGATTACTCGATAATTTGTTAGAATATGTACAGACTTCTATATATATTTGGATTTTACATAAAATTTCCCAAGAATAAGCATTTAAACTCATTCATACTTTATAAAAAGTTGAAAAAATAAAGTAAAAAAAAGTAAAGTAAAAAAAAAAAAAAACAAGTGAAGTTGAATTAGTGAAAAACGCACACTTATCACAACAAACAAAAAGTATTGAGAGGCAGAAGAGGTAGATTACTTACTCAGATATCGTGATTAAATAAGTTTTCTATGAAAAAACAATTAAATCACTGCAAAAACCACAAAAAAACACACACAAAACACACGCCCGAACTGCCATCAGTTTACTCGGGCGAAGACTGAATGAACTTCAACATCGAAACTTGTGCGTATTATCGCTTGAATGCTAGCCTACTCTATCCTTTTTATGATTCTATGAGTGTTCTTTAAGTGCAACAAGGATAACAAGTGGTAGAGCCGCTTAAATTGGCGCAAAAAATTTGACCACTTGACAATCCCGATTCGGGTCGGCTGCCAGACGCACCTTATTTGACGCGTCCCGAATCTGGTCGCGGACCAGTTGAGAGGTTATTATAGCGGCCTGTACACGTTGGCCCAACCATTAGCCGATACGTCGTATGTTAACACTTTTGAAAGAACCTTTTTAAACGTCTTGTTCGTTCAAAAGTGTCAATGTACGATGTATTGGCCAGTGGTTGGACCAACGTGTACAGGCCGCTTATGGTAAACGCAAAAACGCACGCTTGTCCGATGCGAACGCTTCGAACAAGCCGAACGAAACGTGTTTAAAGAAATCTCTGGAAAGGTGAATGTGACGATTCGACATGGTGAGGTGTGCAAGTTTGTCTAGGTTTTATTTAAAGATTTTTTTTTCATTCGGTTCATTCGAAACGTTCTCCTTGGATAAGTGTGCGTTTGCCTAGAAACCGTTTTATCGAAATCATTGTTGCCAATTCATAATTTCACTAATGCTTTAAACGCCAATCTAGTTTTCACACAAAAAAGATCAATTTTACAAATTAATCTATTAATGTGGTTATAACGATTATTTCGATATAGTTGAATGAAACTGGAGAAATCCTGCACACAACGGTTACAGCACTAGTATTTAAAAAAAATAAAGACTGAGAACGTAACTGTTTTTCGAGACGTTTCGTAGTTAATCGAATCTGCGTTTACTTTGCCTTAATTTATGATGCGTTCAAAAATGTAACCTATTATTTTCATACACCTTTGATAAGTAATCAGCATATATTTGATTTTTTTGTTTTCGTAACAAGTTACATTCTAGGGTCATTACCATGTGTCAAAACGGGCATCTTAATTTGTGACGACTTGTAGTCTATATAATTTGTGAGTACAGTGCCACAAACTTTGCTGTGCTGCACAAATTATCTGTGCTGTGCCGGTCGGTGCGGTGGCCAAAATGTGAAACTAACGTGTTTTTTTAAAATGTCACTTACTGTCAAGTTGATGTCCAACCATGAAGCTCGACTTAATACTGAGGTAACTCAGAGTTAAGTCAAACTTCATGTGTCCAACCGTAGCGCTCACAGTTTTTTCTGTTCTGTGGTAGCGCTGCTGGCGGCTGAATGGCTGAAGGTCTAAAGCCCCCAGTACAAGTTGGCCGACCATGGTCGGCGACCATGCCCAATACATCGTACATTGACACTTTTGAACGAACAAGTTTAAAAACGTTCTTTCAAAAGTGTCAATGTACGATGTATTGGTCATGGGGGGCTACCGGCTAAGAAATATGGATATGGGTATGGGCTTCAACTGTCATTTGAATTCCTTATTTTGATAGATTTTTGCTGCTTTATTCTATTGAACGTTGCTAGCTAGTTAACGTTATACCCGACGTCACAAAACAAGGAACTGATAGCGGCTATTTTCTTTATAAAATTGACTTAAAGTTCCAAAAAACGTATGAAGTTCATACCCATAAAGTTACGCGGTAGCCCCCCAGGGGGGCTACCGCCTAAGAAATATGGATATGGGGATGGGCTTCAACTGTCATTTGAATTCCTTATCTTGATAGATTTTTGCTGCTTTGTTCTGTTGAACGTTGCTAGCTAGTTATCGTTATACCCGACGTCACAAAACAAGGAACTGATAGCGGCTATTTTCTTTATAAAATTGACTTATAATTCCCAAAAATGTATGAAGTTCATACCCATAAAGTTACGCGGTAGCCCCCCTGGTCGCCGACCATGATCGGCCATCGTGTACTGGGGGCTTTAAAAGTCAGGGCCGGTTAAATTTCTACAAAAAAAATTAAAAAGTACATAGCGCCGCTGTCACCGGAACAGAAAAGATTGTGCCAACTGCCACTGCCGCCAGCAGCGCTATGGTTGGACAAAAATGACATTAAAAAAAATCACGTTATTTTCACATTTTGGCCACCGGCACAGCAAAGTTTGTGGCACTGTACTTATAAATTCCTTGGCCACTGAAGGGCCACTGCATAGATGTATTATTCCATGTGCCACTGTAAAAGTCCATTCGCTTAGATAGTGTCGCCCTTTTATCGCGCCGCCTTGGCACATGCCGCTTCTCTTCAAAGGATGCCGCCGCATAAATAAAAGAAGCCGCGTGCGGCGTACATCCGCAAATGGAATTGGATTTTGGGATTCGACATTTATTAAATTAATAATATCTTAAATAATCTATGTTTATTATAAATACAGATTGTAACGACGGTTGTGACTTGTAACAATTCGAGTGATGATGAGTAATCATAATAATCATATAAAAAATTTACAATTATTATTATTATTTGTAAATCACTTAATTAACTTCCTTTTATATAAAAATATCCAAATTTTCATTAAAATTGACTTTGGTACCCAACTTGAGTGTATTATTTTATATCTGCATTTTATAGCAAGAGCCACAATGCCGTGTGGGTGTACCGACACTATCTAACCGAACGGACTTTACCACAACCATAGATATAGTATATTAAAAGGGGACCACAACCCACCACAACCTATATCACAAACAAGTGAAACAAGCAAAGAGCATGTAATTGTAATCACTAAGTTCAATACTAGAATAACTATACCATGGTATAATAATAAACTCTACTCATAGAACTCTACTATACTAAACCGTTAGTAATATTATAGTATTCTTTGACTAAACTAAGTGAAGCTAGAAACACATTTCGCTGGCGCAGCGCAGCGCAGCGTCGACCCGGGTGTGCACACTTTACTAGCGTGGCGCAGCGTTTCCTGACGAAATTTTTGATCAGTAGTGTCAATCGAGTCGTTGCCGAGCTAACATCTGCATTATGTTTTCTTCTAATTTTGAAAACAATTTCTGTTCTTACTTGAACATATTAAATCCAAAAAAAATATGTTGATGATTACGATGATGAATGAAGACGAGATGCAATTTATATCTATACTAATACCACAGAATAAGCAACTTTTCATACAGTAGGCCGACGGAGACGTCTAGACA
The DNA here is from genome assembly GCA_949710035.1 of Crambus lathoniellus. NCBI lineage: Eukaryota > Metazoa > Arthropoda > Insecta > Lepidoptera > Crambidae > Crambus > Crambus lathoniellus. The sequence goes on along the minus strand of OX453316.1, from coordinate 8,239,300 downwards.
GGTCAATCGTGCGGGGCTTGCGGGGTGAGACGGAGGAGTGGTTGTCCCGAGTTACATACAACGCCGTTCATAGTAACTCGGGACAAGTATTTCAGGGCTATCACGTCTTTATCGTTATAATTTCTTTTTAAATTAATATTATGGTGCATACGACATGTAGTGTGAGTGCGTGCAAATCTTCATCTCGCTTATAAAAAAAAAGGCAATTTCCAAAATCCAAGATGGCGGCCAACTTTTTTGTTTGCGGGCCGACTTTGATGAAACTTGGTTTTTGGTACAATTTTGACAAGAAAACAACAACACAATGTCAAAAATAAAAAAAACAAGATGGCGGCCAACTTTTTTTTTGTAAGCCGATTTTGATGAAATTTAGTTTCTGGTACTATATTGACACGAAAACAACAACGCAATGTTAAAAGTATTAAAAATCCAAGAAGGCGGCCAACTATTTTGTTAGCAGGCCGATTTCGATGAAACTCAGTTTCTGGTACTATTTTGACAAGAAAACAGCAACGCAATGTTAAACATATTAAAAATCCAAGATGGCGGCCAACTTTTTTGTTTGTGAGCCGATTTTGATGAAACTTAGTTTTTAGTACAATTTTGACAAGAAAACAACAACGCAATGTCAAAAGTAAAAATAAACCAAGATGGCGGCCAACTTTGTTTTTGTAAGCCGATTTTGATTAAACTTAGTTTCTGGAACTATTTTGACAAGAAAACAACAACGCAATGTTAAAAGTATAAAAAATCCAAGATGGCGGCCAACTTTTTTGTTTGCAGGCTGATTTCGATGAAAGTCAGTTTCTGGTACTATTTTGACAAGAAAACAGCAACGCAATGTTAAAAATATTAAAAATCCAAGATGGTGGCCAACTTTTTTGTTTGTGAGCCGATTTTGATGAAACTTGGTTTTTAGTACAATTTTGACAAGAAAACAACAAAACCATGTTAAAAGTATTAAAAGATCCAAGATGGCGGCCAACTTTTTTGTTTGCAGGCCGATTTCAATGAAACTCAGTTTCTGGTTCTATTTTGACAAGAAAACAGCAACGCAATGTTAAAAATATAAAAATCCAAGATGGCGGCCAACTTTTTTGTTTGTGAGCCGATTTTGATGAAACCTAGTTTCTGGTACTATTTTAACAAGAAAACAGCAACGCAATGTTAAAAGTATTAAAAATTCAAAGATTGCGGCCAATTTTTTTGTTTACAGGCCGATTTCGATGAAACTCAGTTTCTGGTACTATTTTGACAAGAAAACAGGAACGCAATATTAGAAATCCAAGATGGCGGCCAACTTTTTTGTTTGTAAGCCGATTTTGATCAAACTTAGTTTCTGGTTCTATGTTGACAAGAAAACAGCAACGCAATGTCAAAAAAATAAAAAAATTCAAGGTGGCAGCCAACTTTTTAATTTGTGAGCCGATTTGGATAAAACTCGATTTTTGGTACTATTTTGACAAGGCAACAGAAACGCTAAATTATATATATACTAGCGGCCGCCCGCGGTTTCACCCGCGTGGTTCCCGTTCCCGTGGGAATATCGGGATAAAAAGTACATATAAACCTTCCTCTTGAATCACTCTATCTATTAAAAAAAAACGCATCAAAATCCGTTGCGTAGTTTCAAAGATTTAAGCATACAAAGGGACATAGGGAAAGAGAAAGCGACTTTGTTTTATACTATGTAGTGATAAATGTTACAATTACCACACTATAACCAATTTTTTTATATAGTACGCTAACGCCCTTGAAGTAAGGCGGTACCGACGTCTTTATAGGTATTTCCGTAACTACGGAAGGGTTGTAACAAAATTAAAATGTGGCAGGTACATTTTGGTGTATTGCGAAATAAAATAAATAATTATGGTTAGCATTTTAGAAGTATCAAAATAAAATATATTACATGTTTTATTTAGTTTCACCTATAACTGTATCTGTCTGTCTGTCTGCCATGAAATTTTGCAAGGTAAATTTGACCTACTCCTGACGTTTGAATGGGTTGAAGTTTGGTAAAGAAAAATATTCAGATTGGAAATAAGCCGATTCATATTTCTTAACGTTTAAAGCGCCTTCGTCTATATATCAAAATCATCTCATGTCACAATCATTATTTTCAAACTCTGTAACTTAATATCAATTATTCTTTTATTTACTTATTTTTTATTTTTAAATAGGGTTTACAGCTGTCAAAAACACAGTAAATTACGAAGGATGTTACGTTGTAATTTACTTATAATTAATAATTAATTAAATCTTTTACTTGACATAATGATGATGATGATACTTAACTCTGTCTCAAGCTTTCAAATAAAAACGGTTACATTTTAATAAGCAAAAAGAGAGAAACAAAAACAGAAGACGGCCACCATCTTGACCATTTTTATTTTTTTACATTGTGTTAAGAACGGTTTTCTTGTCAAAAAAAATAGTACAAAAAACCAAGTTTTATCAAAATCGGCCCACAAACAAAAAGTCGGCCGCCATCTTGGATTTTTGATATGTTTAACATTTCGTTGCTGTTTTCTTGTCAAAATAGTAACAGAAACTGAATTTCATCGAATTCGGCTCACAAACAAAAAAGTTAGCCGTCATCTTGGATTTTTATATTTTTAATATTGCGTTGCTGTTTTCTTGTCAAAATAGTACCAGAAACTGAGTTTCATTGAAATCGGCCTGCAAACAAAAAAGTTGGCCACCATCTTGGATTTTTTAATACTTTTAACATTGCGTTACTGTTTTCTTGTCAAAATAGTACAAGAAACTAAGTTTCATCAAAATCGGCTTACAAAAAAAAAGTTGGCCGCCATCTTGGTTTTTTTTTATTTTTGACATTGTGTTGTTGTTTTCTTCTCAAAATTGTACTAAAAACCAAGTTTAAACTCAAAAAATACCGAACCGATTTTAGAAATATTTAGTGTAATTTATTTTCAAATCAGAATTATACGTTATTTTTGTTATAAAATTAAAAAGTGTAGTGTACTAAAAACACTTTAATACTGTTTTAACAGTATAATTAACAACCCTACATGATAATGAATTGGTGACTCTTCTAAACAAAAAAAATATTTTTTAAATTGGCCCATTATTGACGGAGAAATCAGAGAACATAAGTAGTAAAAAGCAAAATGCAGAGCTCCGCTGCGCAGTCCGCTACTGAGCCATCTGACGATACAATGCTAGAAAGTGGTGGGGGGCCTGGCGCAATCGGAGCCGGGCGGAAACGCTGCGCTGCGCCAGGGAAATGTGTTTCTAGCCATACTAAATGTATGAAACCGATCGCGCTGCGCTGCGCTGCGCCAGCGAAATGTGTTTCTAGCTTTACACTCCATGACCACAAAATGTGAACCACACACACATACACATCCCAACACAAAAAATACACAATAGTTTTTTTTACAAAGGCCGCGCGCCGCGAGTCTAAACGTAGTGATTACATGCTCTTTGGCGAGTTGGGTCAAATCATGAAGCTCGACTTACCTCAGAGCCTCAGAGTATTAAGTCAAACTTCATGGGTCAAATGCATGTCAAATGCATATTGAACAATAGTTATTTGTTATACAAGAGAGCAAAATCATTTTTCGCTGCGAGTGCTGAATTTAAATCACGAACTTGCGAACTAGCGTAGCGAGTGATTCAAATATAGACTACTGAGCACAGTGAGTGATTTAAAGGCACGAGACATCAGAAAATTTTGCTCTCGTGTTAAACATACAACTTTTCACATCTACCAGCGAGAAAAGTGTTACAGGTCAGAAAAACAAGATTGAAGGCAACATTTAACAATAAAGAAAACACCAAAATTACAAAATTAATAATTAAGAGTAAAATTGGTGCAATTATGCAAGTTGAAGGTAACTGTTTGCATTGCGTTCAAAAACTGCACTGCATGTAATTTTTATGAAAACCAAACATGATATTAGTAAGCGATAAAATGTTCACTTCATATTATTTATTTTAAATATTGCGTGTTTAATAAAAAGCAATAGTAATACAATCGTATTTATATAATTTGTTCTATGAATTCATTAATTTTTCTTATTTTATATTTATGTCATGCATGCGACCTCATTTCGTCCATACTCTTTATTTCGAACCTTTGGTATCCGTGTATTTATTTTTTAAGCTTTATATTTCATGTCCATCGACATAAAGCTATCTATCTATCCTTTTTGCTCATATTAATTTTAAAAGTCTCATCCTTGTCACTCTATTTCTTTTTTCTTAATTATTTCAAAAGTTGGTGTAAAGCCCCTAGTACAAGTTGGCCGACCATGGTCGGCGACCATGACCAATACATCGTACATTGACACTTTTGAACGAACAAGTTTCAAAACGTTCTTTCAAAAGTGTCAATGTACGATGTATTGATCATGGTCGCCGACCATGATCGGCCATCGTGTACTGGGGGCTTAAGAAATTAAAAAAGCACTTTGCCTCACGCTCGCAGCAAAAATCGATTTTGCTGCGAGTTTTTAGGCGCCAAAAGCGCCCTTTTCGAGCTGGAGAGGTGAAAAGATCTTTTCATCCCATCAATTCGAAAAGCGATGATTGTTTATCTAATAACAGGGTCCAAAACGATTCATTTTTTACCTGTTATGACAAGAGGGTATAAATGAGATTTGAATTTTGAACAGCTTCATAACAGGGTCCAAAACGATGAGATTTGAATTTAGGACATAATTAAAGAAGAATTGGTTGGAGTGTAGCAAAGGGTGTGTGTGCAGTACTAAAAAAAAATCAACTGATTTTGTATGGGGCAGGGACTTTTTTCGGGACCGAGAAATTTTCAAAAACGGAATTTTATAAAATTGAGAATATCTCGTTAACGGTGAGTCGTAGCTAAAATCTAACAAAATTTTCAACCCCCCTACGGCATCCCCGGAGATACTTATAAGGAATCTGATGGACATATATTTTTTTTATTAAAATTTTTTTTTATTCCCATACTCATTTTTTTTTTCTTGCCCGTCTAGCGCTATGATGTATCCGAACGACAAAGAAAGGTAGGTAGTTTGAGTTGTCTTTACTGCTTTTCTTATAGAGGGGGATGAAAAGCAGAGTGTATTACTCGGCCGCAAAATTATTTTCACCTCGGGCGGCGTATATTGAATCCCTCGCTGCGTTCAGGATTCTACTTTAGAATCCCTCGCTGCGCTCGAGATTCTACTCTAGAATCCTTCACTGCGCTCTGGATTCAAAATAGCGCCCTCGCCGTAAATATATTATTTTGCACCCTTGTAATACAATCTACTATTGTTAAATGGAATACTATCCTTATATACTCTTTGGGCATGCATGGCAGGCAGTCAATGTCAATGTCAAATCAATCAATATTCGGTCGGTATCAAAGCACACAAATCAAATTAATTGGTCAATGTTAATTTTAAGAATTTAGAATCCTCACCTCAAATCATTTGAAGTAGGTAAATTACAAAATCACAAATTAGCAAAACAATAAATTGTATTCAATATAATATTGTTTTGGTGCAATATAACGTATTAAACATGAAGACAGTTCTAAGTAAAATATGCAGAATTCTGTTATTTGTTCTAGTTTTCATGAGCGTTATATCCCACGTAGTGTTAGGTAGTTCTACACCGAAAAAACTTCAAATAGGAGTTAAGAAACGCCCCACAGAATGTCCTATTAAGAGCAAGAAGGGAGATTTATTACATATGCATTACACGGTAAGAATAGAACACAGAATCTGGTAGAATAGTAAGAACAACATAAAATAAGTTAAATTATAGCTAGCTACCTACATAACCTATGGATGGAAATATAAGTTCAATCACTGTATAATATTTTTTTGTACTTGTGTTTATTTGACAACTTGCTGTTTTTAGGGTACATTAGATGATGGCACAGAGTTTGATAGTTCCATCCCACGTGGTAACCCTCTCACCTTTACTCTTGGATCAGGCCAGGTGATCAAAGGTTGGGATCAGGGCTTAATAGGCATGTGTGAAGGCGAACAGAGGAAACTTGTAATCCCTCCTGAGCTAGCTTATGGAGAAGCTGGAGCTCCACCAAAGATCCCCAAATCAGCAACACTAACATTCCATGTTGATCTAGTGAAGATTGAAAGGAAAGATGAATTGTAATTATTAATTGATAATATTATCATATGATTGGAATCTGCTTAGGCAGTTGTGCATTTCTGAACAAACAAAACCATATATTTTGAATTAAAGATTGGTTTAGTTTCTGTTTACTTGTAAGTATCAATATCTTTTAAATATCATGGTTTTTTTATTGCTAATTGTCTATTAATTTGTACTATTTTGTAGGAACAAATCTTTATTCTTTGAAATTAAAACATTCCAACATTTTGATGTATTTTTTTATTGTATTGTCTCATCATGGCCAAGCTCCTCAGAGCCTAATAATTGGGCTTTCATCAACCAGTAATGCAATGAGCTGGGATTTATTCGATTTATTTATTTTTCCTAGTTTCAATAGCTAATAGGCCAAAACATTCCAACATGTTGATGTATTTTTTTTTATTGTATTGTCTCATCATGGCCAAGCTCCTCGGAGCCTAATAATTGGGCTTTCATTAACCCGTAATGCAATGAGCTGGGATTTATTCGATTTAATTTCCCCTAGTTTCAATAGCTAATAGGCCAAGATTAATTTTTTTTTTACAAAAACTTAATTGTAGAAAAGATAGAAAGAAACAGAAATGTGTATTTGCATTGTATTTATTCCTCTCGTCCGTAGTCCGTAGAGTGTAGTTTCAAAGAGATCACTGCGCTGCCCCGGGGAGTAGAAAACCGGACAAGTGCACAAGCCAATCATCCGTGTTTTTCATGCCACGCGCCGGTCCGTAAAAAAACGGACCGCCCCGGCCGGATCGGTAAAATTCAGTGTAGTGCACAAACGCCTATGTCGTATTACTAAAAATAAAATAGTAGGCTAGGATCAAGGAATTTATAAGTACTACGTACAACAGGAAGGTGCACTGCTGCTAAAAAACGGTCCTAATGAGATAGTTAGAACGAGGTCTGTTTATCTCACTCCATTCCATTACGGCCTGGCCACGAACATGCGCGACGGGCGGCGGGCGGCGACGAGCGAATTGCGGAATCATTGCGCGCTCGCGACAGACGTCTAATCAAATAACTGACTTGTGTCATGACATCGGACCGGACTCCGTGTCATCGTACAAGACTTGTTACCATGAAGTTTGACTTAATACTCTGAGGTAACTCTGGAGCTCTCACCCTGAATAAAAAAGTGTCGCCAGCTTGACATTTATGTATGTAGTGGCTGTCAGCTGTCTCATATGACCATACGTATTTTTTTAAAGTGTAGGTGAGACGGAAGACAGCCACTGTGTTATTTGTGGTATTCAAAAAATTGTTCGTACTGCACTCTCCAGTTACCTCAGTATTAAGTCGAGCTTCATGCTTGTTACGCTCAATGTGGACCACAGAACACAATTACTCATGTGGACGGTCTAGGTTGTGCTGCCGTAACATTTTGGCGTGTCAGAACCAGAACACCGTGTCTTTATCATGCATCGCTAGTTTTGTTGGGCATGCGCTGTGGTAATACTGTATCAAAGAGACAATGTATTATAAAGACACGGTGTTCAGACACGCCAAAATGTTACAAGTGTAGACGCATGGTGTCAATCGAACAAGACTGCGTGGCAAGGCACCAGAACTGCTGAGTTCAAAGATGGAATAAAAAATAAAGATTATAAGTATTTAATACCTACTAGCTGTGCCCCCGACTTCGTCCGCGTGGAATGGTGACTTTCAGCAGCATTTTAAATTTTTAAGGCTAATTATTTACGACCGATTTGGCGCAGGGGTAGGCTACCCACCTTCTGCGCCAGTGGTCTCGGGTTCGATTCCCGAACAAGACAAATAGTTGTGTGCATGAACATGTCTATTTGCCTTGATCTGGGTGTTTTCTATGTATATTAAGTATGTATTTACAAACAAAAAGTATTTAAGTATATATTTATCCGTTATCAAGTTTTCCATGATACAGTTTCGTAATGAAATTAAAATGGGGTAAGATAATTGGTGTGAATGTAAGAAGTTATTTATTTATTTATTAGTTATTTATATACGCTTTAGGCCGTCGGTGTCGCAAAGGGGGTGCATAAAAATAACACTAACTTTTTTTTCAAAAAGTGAAAAAAATCATAGCTTTCGAAAAAAGATCTAAGACGAAAAAACAAAAAGTTATCTTTATTTTGGAAAAAAAAGTTTTTTCTGCCGCTTCGCCGGCCGCTGCCTTCGCTCGCTCGGCTCGCGCTGCGTTTTGGTCACAGTTCTAACTTAACCTAACCTAAAACGACTGTTAGGATCTCTTGGGCTCGGGGGGCGGCGGCGGGGGGCTTAGCCCCCCGAGCCCTCTTGGTGGCTGCGGCCCCGTCCCCCTGCTCCTCTGTTTTCATCCATTTGAACTGAATTCAGAACTTATAAAGTAAAAAAAAAAATTTTGAATCAACAGATCCTAAAAAAAATTTTTTGTTTACCATTGGATGTCTCTCAAATACCTTCGGGGACTGAATTCAGAACTTATAAAGTTAAAAAAAAATTTTTTGAGTTAAAAGATCTCAAAAAAAAATTTTTTTTTCCCATTCGATGTCTCTCAAATACCTCCGGGGTTGTTAAAAGGGTATCAAAAATTTCAATAGATTTTGGCTGCGAGGCACCGTTTTCGAGATATTGTCATTTTTATAAAATAATCATCTTCTGTACTTGTATTTATTCTGTGATGCCGGCACATGTCACGACCTGATCCATTCCTATCCCGTGTCTGTATCTGTGTCATCTGGCGTACTTCGACGCGTGTCATAAACACAAGTGTGGACGTCTCCTTGACACGCGAACAATTGCGAAATCCTTTGATAAAAACCGACTCTCGATGGATCGGCTCGTAACACGTAACTTCGATGCGTAACAGCACACAGACCAGCGTCCACACTGCACGTTCGTAACTCCGTACATTTATCTGTGTCTAGCAGTTTCTTCCAGTGTTCGGAATGGATTTGAAGCTTGTAACATGTACGCGAACTTGTTCGCGTGTCAAAAGACGTCCACATTATCCGTTCTGACACGCGTGTCTGACACGGTACGAGGTAATGTTCGGTGAAATGTTAAGCTGCGTCCAGACTTGTAACATTTCACCGAACATTACCCCGTACCGTGTCAGACACGCGTGTCAGAACGGATAATGTGGACGTCTTTTGACACGCGAACAAGTTCGCGTACATGTTACAAGCTTCAAATCCATTCCGAACACTGGAAGAAACTGCTAGACACAGATAAATGTACGGACAATGTACGGAGTTACGAAGGTGCAGTGTGGACGCTGGTCTGTGTGCTGTAAAGCTGCGTCCAGACTTGTAACATTTCGCCGAACATTACCCCGTACCGTGTCAGACACGCGTGTCAGAACGGATAATGTGGACGTCTTTTGACACGCGAACAAGTTCGCGTACATGTTACAAGCTTCAAATCCATTCCGAACACTCGAAGAAACTGCTTGACACAGATAAATGTACGGACAATGTACGGAGTTACGAAGGTGCAGTGTGGACGCTGGTCTGTGTGCTGTTACGCATCGATGTTACGTGTTACGAGCCGATCCATCGAGAGTCGGTTTTTATCAAAGGATTTCGCAATTGTCCGCGTGTCAAGGAGACGTCCACACTTGTGTTTATGACACGCGTCGAAGTACGCCAGATGACACAGATACAGACACGGGATAGGAATGGATCAGGTCGTGACATGTGCCGGCATCACAGAATAAATACAAGTACAGAAGATGATTATTTTATAAAAATGTCAATATCTCGAAAACGGTGCGTCGTAGCCAAAATCTATCGAAATTTTTGATACCCTTTTAATAACCCCGGAGGTATTTGAGAGACATCGAATGGTAAAAAAAAAAAATTTTTTTTGAGATCTGTTAACTCAATTTTTTTTTTACTTTATAAGTTCTGAATTCAGTCCCCGAAGGTATTTGAGAGACATCCAATGGTAAACAAAAAATTTTTTTTAGGATCTGTTGACTCAAAAAAAAATTTTTTAGGATCTGTTGACTCAAAAAAAAATTTTTTTACTTTATAAGTTCTGAATTCAGTTCAAATGGATGAAAACAGAGGAGCAGGGGGACAGGGCCGCAGCCCCCCCACCAAGAGGGCTCGGGGGGCTAAGCCCCCCGCCGCCGCCCCCCGAGCCCAAGAGATCCTAACAGTCGTTTTAGGTTAAGTTAGAACTGTGACCAAAACGCAGCGCGAGCCGAGCGAGCGAAGGCAGCGGCCGGCGAAGCGGCAGAAAAAACTTTACTTTTTTTAAAAAAAAAACATAACTTTTTGTTTTTTCGTCTTAGATCTTTTTTCGAAAGCTATGATTTTTTTCACTTTTTGAAAAAAAAAGTTAGTGCTATTTTTATGCACCCCCTTTGCGACACCCGGACGGCCTAAAGTGTATATAAATAACTAATAAATAAATAAATAACTTCTTACATTCACACCAATTATAATATCTAAGCCCATTTTAATTTCATTACGAAACTGTATCATGGAAAACTTGATAACGGATAAATATATACTTAAATACTTTTTGTTTGTAAATACATACTTAATATACATAGAAAACACCCAGACCAAGACAAATAGACATGTTCATGCACACAAATATTTGTCTTGTTCGGGAATCGAACCCGAGACCACTGGCGCAGAAGGTGGGTAGCCTACCCCTGCGCCAAATCGGTCGTCAAAAGTATATGCAAAAGAATTAGCCTTAAAAATTTAAAATGCTGCTGAAAGTCACAATTCCACGCGGACGAAGTCGGGGGCACAGCTAGTAGGTATTAAATACTTATAATCTTTATTTTTTATTCCATCCTTGAACTCAGCAGTTCTGGTGCCTTGCCACGCAGTCTTGTTCGATTGACAACATGCGTCTACACTTGTAACATTTTGGCGTGTCTGAACACCGTGTCTTTATAATAATAGGTCTTTACCTATGAAATTGCCGTTTTGTATGGAGATTTCTGTAATTATTTTTTTTCCATACTAACGTTTTTGTTATTATTTAACGACTAATATTATGTAAATTTACAAAATTTTACACACGTATTTATGGACATTTTAACTACTAAATGACACATTCGTTAAGAGAAAAAATTTTTTTTTCACTAAGTTACAACTAATAAAGTACGAAATTCTGGAAACAAAAATAGTCGTAACTTTCGGAATAAGTTTTTTCTATGTAAATAATCAAATATCGTGGTTATTAAATTATCAAAAGTTGCTCGATACGGTCTTAATGTAACGCAATATTAAAGAAATTATATATTTATAATATTATAAAAGTTGTTAAGTTATATGTACAAAAGAAAAAAACGGCAATTTCATATGTAAAGACCTATTACATTGTCTCTTTGATACAGTATTACCACAGCGCATGCCCAACAAAACTAGCGATGCATGATAAAGACACGGTGTTCTGGTTCTGACACGCCAAAATGTTAAGGCAGCACAACCTAGACCGTCCACATTGAGCGTAACAAGTCTTGTACGATGACACGGAGTCCGGTCCGATGTGATGACACAAGTCTGGACGCAGCTTTACGCATCGAAGTTACGTGTTACGAGCCGATCCATCGAGAGTCGGTTTTTATCAAAGGATTTCGCAATTGTTCGCGTGTCAAGGAGACGTCCACACTTGTGTTTATGACACGCGTCGAAGTACGCCAGATGACACAGATACAGACACGGGATAGGAATGGATCAGGTCGTGACATGTGCCGGCATCACAGAATAAATACAAGTACAGAAGATGATTATTTTATAAAAATGTCAATATCTCGAAAACGGTGCGTCGCAACCAAAATCTATTGAAATTTTTGATACCCTTTTAATAACCCCGGAGGTATTTGAGAGACATCGAATGGTAAAAAAAAAATTTTTTTTGAGATCTGTTAACTCAAAAAAATTTTTTTTTAACTTTATAAGTTCTGAATTCAGTTCCCGAAGGTATTTGAGAGACATCCAATGGTAAACAAAAAATTTTTTTTAGGATCTGTTGACTCAAAAATTTTTTTTTTAGTTTATAAGTTCTGAATTCAGTTCAAATGGATGAAAAGAGAGGAGCAGGGGGACGGGGCCGCAGCCCCCCTACCAAGAGGGCTCGGGGGTCTAAGCCCCCCGCCGCCGCCCCCCGAGCCCAAGAGATCCTAACAGTCGTTTTAGGTTAGGTTAAGTTAGAACTGTGACCAAAACGCAGCGCGAGCCGAGCGAGCGAAGGCAGCGGCCGGCGAAGCGGCAGAAAAAACTTTTTTTTTCCAAAATAAAGATAACCTTTTGTTTTTTCGTCTTAGATCTTTTTTCGAATGATTTTTTTCACTTTTTGAAAAAAAAGTTAGTGTTATTTTTATGCACCCCCTTTGCGACACCTGGACGGCCTAAAGCGTATATAAATAACTAATAAATAAATAAATAACTTCTTACATTAACACCAATTATCTAAGCCCATTTTAATTTTATTACGAAACTGTATCATGGAAATGTTGATAACGGATAAATATATACTTAAATACTTTTTGTTTGTAAATACATACTTAATATACATAGAAAACACCCAGACCAAGACAAATAGACATGTTCATGCACACAACTATTTGTCTTGTTCGGGAATCGAACCCGAGACCACTGGCGCAGAAGGTGGGTAGCCTACCCCTGCCCCAAATCGGTCGTCAAAAGTATATGCAAAATAATTAGCCTTAAAAATTTAAAATGCTGCTGAAAGTCACAATTCCACGCGGACGAAGTCGGGGGCACAGCTAGTAGGTATTAAATACTTATAATCTTTATTTTTTATTCCATCTTTGAACTCAGCAGTTCTGGTGCCGTGCCACGCAGTCTTGTTCGATTGACACCATGCGTCTACACTTGTAACATTTTGGCGTGTCTGAACACCGTGTCTTTATAATACTGGACGCAGCTTAAAGCTGCGTCCAGACTTGTGTCATGACATCGGACCGGACTCCGTGTCATCGTACAAGACTTGTTACGCTCAATGTGGACGGTCTAAGTTGTGCTGCCGTAACATTTTGGCGTGTCAGAACCAGAACACCGTGTCTTTATCATGCATCGCTAGTTTTGTTGGGCATGCGCTGTGGTAATACTGTATCAAAGAGACAATGTATTATAAAGACACGGTGTTCAGACACGCCAAAATGTTACAAGTGTAGACGCATGGTGTCAATCGAACAAGACTGCGTGGCAAGGCACCAGAACTGCTGAGTTCAAGGATGGAATAAAAAATAAAGATTATAAGTATTTAATACCTACTAGCTGTGCCCCCGACTTCGTCCGCGTGGAATTGTGACTTTCAGCAGCATTTTAAATTTTTAAGGCTAATTATTTTGCATATACTTTTGACGACCGATTTGGCGCAGGGGTAGGCTACCCACCTTCTGCGCCAGTGGTCTCGGGTTCGATTCCCGAACAAGACAAATAGTTGTGTGCATGAACATGTCTATTTGTCTTGGTCTGGGTGTTTTCTATGTATATTAAGTATGTATTTACAAACAAAAAGTATTTAAGTATATATTTATCCGTTATCAAGTTTTCCATGATACAGTTTCGTAATGAAATTAAAATGGGCTTAGATAATTGGTGTGAATGTAAGAAGTTATTTATTTATTTATTAGTTCGGGGGTTTAGTACTCGGGGGGCGGCGGCGGGGGGCTTAGCCCCCCGAGCCCTCTTGGTGGGGGGGCTGCGGCCCCGTCCCCCTGCTCCTCTGTTTTCGTCCATTTGAACTGAATTCAGCACTTATAAAGTAAAAAAAAAAAAAAATTGAGTCCACAGATCCCAAAAAAAATTTTTTTTTTTACCATTCGATGTCTCTCAAATACCTCCGGGGTCGTTAAAAGGGTATCAAAAATTTCAATATATTTTGGCTGCGACGCACCGTTTTCGAGATATTGACATTTTTATAAAATAATCATCTTCTGTACTTGTATTTATTCTGTGATGCCGGCACATGTCACGACCTGATCCATTCCTATCCCGTGTCTGTATCTGTGTCATCTGGCGTACTTGTACGCGTGTCATAAACACAAGTGTGGACGTCTCCTTGACACGCGAACAATTGCGAAATCCTTTGATAAAAACCGACTCTCGATGGATCGGCTCGTAACACGTAACTTCGATGCGTAACAGCACACAGACCAGCGTCCACACTGCACCTTCGTAACTCCGTACATTGTCCGTACATTTATCTGTGTCTAGCAGTTTCTTCCAGTGTTCGGAATGGATTTGAAGCTTGTAACATGTACGCGAACTTGTTCGCGTGTCAAAAGACGTCCACATTATCCGTTCTGACACGCGTGTCTGACACGGTACGGGGTAATGTTCGGCGAAATGTTACAAGTCTGGACGCAGCTTTACAAGTCTGGACGCAGCTGACGCACCAACTGATGCGCAATTCGCTCGTCGCCACCGCCGCGCCGTCGCGCATGTTCCGCATGTTCGTGTTTAGGCCGTTAGGGTGACCATTTTTTTTTACAATTTGTTATAATTCGTTAAAATTATAAATGCGAAAGTGGTTTTTGGTTGTGCTTTCACGCTTCGTGTAGTGAACCGATTTTGATGAAATTTGGTCCATGAATAAATTGTCATAAGATTGAATATAGGATATTTTATTTTTAAAATACGATAGCATTCGAATATTCACGTAATAAACCACTCCGGTATTAAACAACACACTAGATTAACAATACTAACAACTTGGATGTTCGTGGCATCACGTAAGAGCCCGTGCAGCATATACGGTCGCACCGACTCGCAGCGACATGCGGCGTGCCCGCGACTGGTGACCTCTGATAAACAGTCAGTGCCACCGACTCCGACGTCGGTAATAATTATTCTTTACTTATATACCTAATTCTCCGGCCCCATTTGGCCATTCCCACTGGCAGCACTCATTCACGAGCATGACGCATGAGCCAGCCATCGCTTCGCTTAACCATATTTTATGGAACGTAACGACCCGCCTCACACGCCACCACCGCATTAGAAATAAAAACAAAAAAAACACATTTAAGGCAAGCAGAGAAAAGCAGACCCATTCCCACCGGCAGCACTCATTCACGAGCATGACGCATAAGCCAGCCATCGCATCGCCACTTTTTGGGCTGAATTCAATTTAAAAATTAAAAGGAAATGTTTGCCGTACAGCGCTCTATTGTTGATTTTTTAAAAAACAGCTAGGTAACTTAATAATTTTTGTACCCTTTTGGAAAGCTTATGAAACTAGTTAGTCATTTTACTTATTTGTACGCCAACTTCCATACAGTTTTTTTCCAATAATTTAGGGCGAAGTTGGAGAAAAATGCAAAAAATAAAAATTATTATTATACTAAAAATCTTTTATTTCTGAGATTATGTAAGTTTTGGGGAAGCGCTTTTTTTTAAATGATCACTAATTATTCAGCTTTCAGAAAAGTATTGATTCAATAAACACATCTTAGATTTCTGCGTGAACGGTCCATATAAATAAAACACTTTCACGGATGTTTTCACGCAATTTA
Organism: Crambus lathoniellus; assembly: GCA_949710035.1. Lineage (NCBI taxonomy): Eukaryota > Metazoa > Arthropoda > Insecta > Lepidoptera > Crambidae > Crambus > Crambus lathoniellus. Next base: position 8,223,720 of record OX453316.1, on the reverse strand, counting down.
TTTAACAACTTGGTTAAATTTTAGTTGCTTTTTGAGATTTTTTGGTTTATCCGACGTTTCGGCACCACGGAAAACTTTTCCGTGACCACGGCCCCTGGATGGAAAGGTGCCGAAACGTCGGATAAACCAAAAAATCTCAAAAAACAACTAAAATTTAACCAAGTTGTTAAATAAATTGCGTGAAAAAATCCGTGACAGTGTTTTATTTATATTGATTCAATGTTAAGAGTAGAGTAGTTTATTCACAATTAATGATTTTTGGTAACAATTCAGAAATTTTTTAAGAAATCGAAGAACCGTCACACACAACCCGGTAACCATCTAGTTCTGACCTTTGGTTCACTGGACTTAATTTGTTGCTAATGACCTCTAGTATAACCCCTTTCAAGGAATAGGTCGAGTTTCCCCGTCAGCCTGTATAATAGTACCAAGGTATATGGTTAGAAACACACTTATGCAGTGTGGCGCGACTCTTTCTGTCTCTGTCGTGCGACTCGTGCGTGTCCATACTAAGTGTATGAAAGTGACATTCTGGCATCGCGCCACATCACAGAAGTGTGTTTCCGACTTTAAACTAGTAGGGATGCCAGGAAATAGGGGCCAGTAAATAAAAGAAATAAATCATAATAATAGTTTATTGTTACACAGATGTTTAACAAAACATGATTACCTATACATTACTGAATAAAATTGTCAGATATGAATCAGACAATAATTTTAGGTTTATACGTTTTATAGAATCAAATGAAAAGAAAAAGGAAATTTGTTGTCACCCTAATTGTTCCATAGTAAGAACTCGTGTCATTTTCAATAGACAGACTTCGTGAGATAGAACTCACCTGTGAAAAGAAATATTGCAACCAGCAAATGTTTCATTTCCACAGCCCATAATTATAAACGCAACACCTTTTCACGATATTGCAAAAAACACCACTACAAGGCAAAATATTTACGCATAACCAACTTGACACAACGAAGACGGAAGACGTCATTCAGCTTGTCATGTTGCCACTTTAACCCTTAGAAGCCTGATTTTCCAAATTAAATTAAAAAAAATATTTTTATGTTCGTTGCATGGCCTAGATAAAGGGAAAAATAATTAAAAAAATCAAGGTGTAACACAACATAATAGTTTACAAGCATGAATAACCAAATCATTCCTCTTAACATTTGTATGCCATATATATAATTCCTAATGTGGTTACTAGATGGCGCTGTACCGTTCTGAAACGCGGTATCGAGTGTGTTACGCAGTGCTATAAGACCTCTGCTAATATTTTGTTTTGTATCGAATCCACATCCAGTAGGGAACTACTACCTACCATAGCGGTGGAATACTTTTCTGGGTGTAGTACAAAGTTCAGGATCCCTTAACCTGTTCGGTGTCTCGCCTCATTTAGGGGTGGGTTGGAACAGGTAAATTGCCGAACCTGTTCCACCTGTTCCTGTTCCAGCCAGACAACAGTTCCAGAAACCTGTTTCAAAATAACAGCCTGTTATATTACAACAATCAAGGTAGAGAACAGTAACTATCATGATTCAAAAGCAACAACCTCATAAAATGACTTCAGATACAAGTTCCTGAAATGAAAACCATCTTTCATACTTGCAGGCTTAGGACTGACAGCTCGATTGTACACTTTAATGTGACTTTTATACTAAAACATAACTCTAGTAATCAACAAAATACATTAAATGTGATAAGAACTAATGTAGCGGATAAAAGAACTAATTTACTATTTACTAATTTAACTAACGAATACTTTGTAACTTATTTATTACCATTCTACAGTTTCATTATATGCTACCTTACGTGCATAGTATAAGTTTTTCGTAAAAACTTTGTTTTATGACAAGCTTTTTTGTTGACTGTACTTAAATATTGTATTGTCATCCTAACCACACCTGTATGCAAAGTTTCAGTTCAATCGGACACTGGGAAGTGGCACAAATAAAACTTGCAAGATTTGTCCCCCACTAACTAACAAACTAACTTATTCCCGAAGGTTTATACATACAAAACATTTTAATTAAGTATTTGTATAATAGAGAAAACTTCATGTTTTGTGATGAAGCCGTCAAAAAATGATTTTTCGAGCGCCTTCATTGCGAACGCTCTGGCTAAACCGTATGAGATACATCAAAATAATGTACTATGGAATGGAATTGTATGTCATTGTAAGGTCTACAAAAAAGTCCGCAATAGCATATATCTATCTCCTATAGTCGATTCAGATTCAGAGTAACCATTTCTAACTTTTTAAAAATATAACTTTATTTGTAAAGTTTATTTCTCTTAATCAGCATTAATCCTTATGCAAATAAATAAATGAGTTACCTTGGCCATTTGATGTAGATAAAAATTGTCCCGTACCTTATTTCATTTAAATAAATACTTACTTTAAAAGTAATCACAGATTTAAAAGTACTATCACTGTCAAATCACCAAAAAATTGTTTAAAGGACCCCGTGCAAAGCCGGGCCGGGTCGCTAGTGTATATTATAATTGCAACATCTTTTTTTTGTTGTATTGTCATTGTCAGTTCAAAGTTTAACATAATAATATGTAGATGTGTATCCGAACGCCAAATTAGAGAACAGGTAGAGAACAGGAACTCGCACTATCTCTTTCTAACAACTGTAACCATCATAGGTCAGAATAGGAAAGAGCATGTTCCAATCCACCAGCCTGTTGCGCGAAACAGTTGCACTGTCACAACAGTCAACCTGTTACGAGTGCTATCTGTTCTCGGTCTGTTTCTGTTGTGGGTGGAACTGGAACTGTTACTAGTGCTAGCTGTTATCGGTCTGTTGTGGAACATGTGGAACAGGAGGAACAGTTTTTTGACTTTATAGAGAACAGTTCCAAGCTGTTTTTATATGAAACCTGTTTTATTTGCCTGTTCCGATATATACGCCTCACTCCTAGCCTCATTCCGCCCTACCGTAGTAGTCACTTTGTTAATTGGTCGATATACCTCTTGTCTGTACTAAATAAACCTCTACTCTTCTCTTCTACTTACCATCGTTTCACTTTTTCACAACCCGTACGCCGACAACCCGTTACATCTGGCGCCTCAACGAGTGGCCACCTGGAGGACACCAACACACCACCTGGAGGACCTGGACGTGTGCCTGTTTGATCTGGAAGCTTACCTGGAGATTCTGCAACATCTGACGCTCTTTCAAGTCACAACCTGCAGGAGCTGGACGAGCAGCTGCAAGACCTGCAAATCAAGTTCCGGGCTCAACGGGTTCACTCACTTATCTACACACTTCCGGCAAAGTGGCGGGACGTTCCAGCGTGAATCCCACCCCAAAATTCGTTGTGACGAAGTTTGGTCGGCAAACAACAGTGAAGAAAAGTACTTCCGCAAAAATGACAATGACGAACTTTTCTACCGAGCAATTCAAAGAGCTCTTGACTACAATTGGCGCGGGTAGGCGCAGCTCTTTGGCCTTCTGTCAAGCTTCTTATGACGGTAGAAAGGACGTAGAGGCTCTCGAAGCATTTTTGGCAGCTGTCAAGACGTTCAAAGAAATTGAACACATCACCGATAGTGAAGCACTAGCAGGTCTACCCTTAGTACTTAAAGATGAGTCTGCTCTGTGGTGGCAAGGTATTAAGCATAAGGTCACTACTTGGTTAGAGTTTGAAGATAGGCTGCGCAACAGCTTTGCTCCAAAGAAACCAGGGTGCCTGGTCCTACATGAAATTACTTCTGTGAAGCAACTCCCTACGATCACCACAGAAGAGTTTATCAGGGAAAAGAGAATGCAGTTTGCCTCGTATTCCCGCATGGAGTTCCCGGAAGAAGTACAACTGGACCTCATTTATTATCTCCTGCATCTCAACATCAGGGAAAAGCTACCTCGCACTGCTTTTACCAACTTTGACCAACTTCTCAATGCAGCAAGAGATATTGAACAAATTTTGAATGAGAAGCGTCAAGATTTGGCAAAGATTAAGCCTGAGTCGCACCCGAAAGCGGAAGGTTACGAAAATGAGCGTAAAGGGTTCAAGTCGCGATGCAACTATTGTAAATCGTTTGGCCATACAATAGCTAACTGTAGGAAGAAGTCGAAAAAACCGAAACCACCGCCGACTGATAAGACCAACTACGCTGAAACGGAAACTCAGTTCCCGTCACCGTCTCAGCCGAAGGTTTCGTGCTATGGTTGCGGAGCACCTGGCTTTGTTAGAACCAACTGCCCGACTTGCGCTCAGAAAACGGTCAAGGTAGAACAGGTTGATTTTTGTTCGACGTACGCTCAACCCTTTATACGTCCGAGACCTGTCATCTCCATTGCTATTGAAGATTTACATGGTATAGCCTACGTAGATACCTGCGCTAAGTCTAGTGTAGCTTCGTACTCGCTGTATACAGCATTGGTGCAAAAGGGCTACCAGTTTACGAAGCAGGTTATGAATGTTGCACTTGCGGATGGTATCATCAAACAACAAACTACCTCACTTGTTACTGTTCCTGTCACTCTGTGTGGACGTATAATTCCCACAACTTTCATTGTTTTGCCGGAGGCACGGGACAATAAGACTCTGTTGGGGATCGGATTTCTGGCGGCTGCAGGGATGATTCTAGACCCTCCTCAATTCACGTGGCACTTTAATGATGACGTTGACTCGACGTACGAATTGTATGACGAAGATTTCTTGGTTCCGAAATCTCAAGCTTCATTACCATTATCACAGATTGAGCGTCCGCAAGGTATGAGCAAGGACCCTAATGTCCCTCGTATGGAATCGGCGAAGACCTGGGAAGTGCCGATGAAACCAACTGTAGCTGCCTTGCCGGAGGAGAGTGCTTGCTCCTATTATAAATTGGTTCCTTTTGAGACCAGTCGCGGGAAGAAAAGAGCACAGCCCGAAAACAGTATTTTTGATGGCTACTCTCCATTCATGGACTACATGATGCGTGATGCACAGCTCACCATTCACAACACTGAAGTGGAATTGTCTCCTCACTCTTTGGATTTATTCCCTGGAACGGACCTTTCTACTCCAGAGGACGTAAGCCTCAACTCAGTAGAAGTCGATTTTGCCATGTCTCTGTCCAATAGCGTTTTTTCTGTTACCCAGCGTGAAGATTTAAATAAACTTTTGCTCCAGTATAAAGACGTTTTTATTGATAATGGTAACCCCACTTTACATATAGAACATCATATAGATACAAAAGATCATAGGCCTATTGCGCTGCCACCATATCGTTTGTCCCCTGCTCGCAAAGAAATTTTGCGGAAAGAAATTGATGAAATGCTGTCCAAGGGTATTATCGAACCTTCTATCACACCCTGGGCTGCACCGGTGGTTCTTATTCCAAAACCTAACGGGGAAACGAGAGTATGTATTGATTACAGAAAATTAAATGCTATCACAGTGCCAGATACTTATCCAATGCCTAGAATAGATGACCTTTTACATGAGGCTAAACCAACTCTGTATATGACCACGCTTGATTTGAAAGCGGGCTACTGGCAAGTTAGCGTAAAGAAAGAGGATAGAGAAAAGACTGGCTTCATCACGCCATTCGGGATTTACATTTTTAACCGAATGCCTTTTGGTTTACGAAATGCGCCAGCATTCCAACGATTGATTGATCAATTCCGAGTTAGTCTTGAAAACGTCAAGATGCTGGCATACCTTGATGATCTCCTGGTTTTCTCAACCTCGTTTAGTAGCCATCTAGCAGATTTGGCAGCCATCTTCCAAAAACTGAGAGAATATAACTGTTCACGCCGCGCCCGCGAGCGGACAGTTGTCATTATCAATGTCTCGATGCGCTCGGGCCGGGTGTTTTTTCATTAGTTCAGTGCGCCGCCAACCACCGTCCGCGCAACTCGCGCTCAGTTCGCCACCTGTGACCCGTGTGTGTTCGCTTTGAAAAGCGCCGGGAAAGTTTTAGCTGCCTATTAGGGCATTGTGTAGTTATAAGAGTGTTAGCTATAACAGTTTCCCATCGGGGTTGACTGAAGATCTTTGCCAGGCGCGCGCGCCGGCGAGACAGCCATCAGCCCCCCTGGATTACGGACAGTATCTGCTAGTAAGGTAGGACTAGCTTAATTTACTTAATTTTGCATGAGAAACCTTCGTTTCAATAAACTGTGGAACACAGTAGATGGTCATCACAATTGTGCGTGATCATATTTTTGGTAGCAGAGCTTAGTTGATATAATTAATTTTCATATTAAAATTAACTACATAAAATTTCATAGTAAAAATAAAAAGCGTACCTAAAAAGCGTACCTAAAAATTATTTTTTTTTGTTGAAATCTCGAGGGTATTCCGAGACGATTGAAGTACTAAGAAATTGTTCTAGTAAATTCTCGAAGCGAATGTTTCTCACTTGGTGGATCCGATAATAGATAGACACTTATATAATTGTTGTCACATACTAGTGTTTTGATACGAGTTTACTCGCCTAGATGTGTATATTTTTTTTGTGTGTCCGGATTTATTTGACGAATAGTTCGTTCGAAAGTGTGTTTATTAGTACCACATACTAGTGATTTGATACGAGTTTACTCGCCTAGATGTGTATATTTTTTTTTGTGTGTCCGGATTTATTTGACGAATAGTTTCGTTCGAAAGTGTTGTTTATTAGTACCACATACTAGTGTTTGTTCCGAGTCCGCTTGCCTAGTTAAAAAAGTGGAACTAGTTTTAATTATTAGTAGTATTAAATTACGAGTATTATTATTAAAAATAGTTTTGTTTTCGTTTGTTGATAACGGTTTAGTAGTTGATTTGCGAGGTTGACTTGGCCGTGCCGTGTATGCCATACCGTTAATCCTATACGTTTTGTTTATACCGTTATATTGTTAGCCCTTGAAATTGGTAAGTTGTTAATAATTTATGAAAATAGTAGGGTCCGTGTATGTCGTCCGAATTTTAATTGTGTTTTATATTCTCGTGACGCGACCTATTTCTATTGTCTTTTTTGTTGATGTTTACCACTTCTATATTTCTTTGTTTGCTTTGTTTATTGAACGGATTATAAATGGCTCCTACGAATCCGACCGCCGTATCCAGGGCTGGCATCCAAGGAGTTTTGCGTTGGCTTGCTTGTGCGGTCACATTAATAGACCGAGCCGACCGGGTAGGCGCGTTGCTAGCTCGGTATGGCGGGCTGGCAGCTCGGCTGCAAGACCTGGAGCGCCACGCCATGGAGTGTCGCGCGTATTATATGGAAAACCCCCCAGCTGATGATGCCGTGTCGGAACAGCTGGAGCAGGATGTAGCCCAGGCCTATGAGCTGGCTGACCAGCTCACGGAGGCGGCTGAGAGGGCCCTGGCTGTTCGGAAGGGGGAGCCGGTTTTGAGCGGGGAGGTCAAACCTACCCCGACGGCGTTGCTAGGCCGATTACCTACGCTGGAGATTCCCACTTTTAATGGGGATCTGTCAGCCTGGATGGGCTTCATTAACCTGTTTGACAGCCTAGTGGATTCACGACGGGACTTATCCCCTAGTGAGAAGTTGGCCTATTTGCGCTCCTCCCTGCGAGGAGAGGCCAGCGCGGTGATCCAGCACCTGCTCATCAGCGACGACAACTACCAGGTGGCTCGCCAGCTTCTGGTTAGCAGGTACCAGAATGTCCGGTTACTGGCGGACACCCACGTGGCCACGATTTTGGCCCTCCCGCGAATCACGCGGGTACACCTGTTACGGAGGGAGTTGCTGAACCCGCTACTGTCAGCGGTCAACTCCCTAAGGCGATTGGACCTGCCGGTGGATCAGTGGTCCTTTGTACTGCTGCACATAGTCCTCGCCAAATTGCCCGCTGAAATGAAGGGGCGTTTCAAGCAGAGGTACGGAGGCGACAGCGCCTCGTATCTCCCGCCCTTCGCGGACCTCCTTCGTTTTTTGGAGGACGAATGTAGGGTGACGGACCACCTGGAGCCCGCCCCGGTTCCAGGTATTGGTCGTATGGTGGCGGCGAGGGAACAGCCCCGTCGCCCGACCAATCGGTATGCTGCCTTCCAGCAGTCCCCTCCCCCCGCACCGAGTGAGCGGTGCAGGTATTGCAGGGGAGATAGGCACGAGGTGCACGAATGTGCCAAATTTAGAGGCCTCCGCCCAGAGGGACGGAGGGCCGTTGCGAGACAGCGCCAATGGTGCTATAGGTGTTTGGGGGGACACATGCAGTCGGCGTGTCCCCAGACAGAGGATTGTCGTCTTTGCGGAGGGAGGCATCACCCCCTCCTTTGTTTGGACCGCAAGGACGCCGGGAGCGACCGGGGTTCGAATTCCTCGCGCACGGGCGGGGGCCCGGCAGCCCGGAACCGGTCCCCTAGAGATTCGGCGGGGCTTAGCTCCCCCGTTCAGTCCCCCCCGGAGAGAGGGAACTATAGGAGAGACGCCCCCGCCACGGGTGGGGGTAGGGGGGTACCCCAAGAGTACGCCACGGTGGCGATGGGCACGGGCCCTATTTGCTACTCTCCCCCCCTAATGGAGAGGCCTCGATTGGGGTACTATGTACCGAGGCACGCCCCACACGGGTATTACCCTGCACCTAGGAGTGCTGTTGGTCGAGGCCAGTATGTACCCGATTGGGACCCGCTCGCCCGGTACGAGCGTCCCACATTTGGCGCGCCGACTCAGGCGCGAGGGGGACAAGTACCCCCCCAAAATTTTTAATGGCGCCCCTGTCGGACCCAACCACCCCTCCGGAGCTTGTGCTGTTGCCAACAGCCTCCGTGAATGTTTGGGGACCTAAGGGCAATGTTGTCACGGTGCGTGCCCTTTTGGACTCAGGTGCCCAGGGGTGCATAATGTCCAGGTGGCTTGTCCGACAGCTGGGTCTTTTGCTTGTGCCGCATCACGAAGCGGTACGGGGGGTGGGAGACTCGCGGATCCCTGATCCGATTGGTCGAGTTGAGTTCTCCTTCTCCCCCCACTTCACGCCAAGGCCGAAGATCGGTGCTTCGGCGATAGTATTTGATAAGGTGGTTGGACCACTCCCGCAAGTGCGAGTGCCGCCATCCACGATTGAGCTGACGTCTGGACTGGCTTTGGCTGATCCTTCCTTCCACCGACCGGGCCCAATACACTTGTTGATTGGTGCGGATGTCCTCGGTCGTGTACTGTGTGGAAGCAAGCGAGTTTTGCAGACAGCCGATCTTGTCGCCTTGTCCTCGTCGCTGGGTCATGTGGTGATGGGAAAGGTACCACAGACACCAGAGACCCCGTCGGTAGACCGCCAGACCATTGTCGGTTCTACTTTGTCCGACGTTCTCCAAAAGTTTTGGGAGGTGGAGGAACCTCCCACTGCCAAGCGGTTGGATCCGTTAGCCGAGGAGTGCGAATTGTTCTACCAGAACAACACTGGGCGCCTCCTCTCGGGTCGCTTGATTACCCGCTTGCCCTTCTTGGCGGTACGCCCTCCTTTAGGGAGCTCCCGACCGATGGCCGAGAAGAGATTGTTGTCCATGGAGCGTAGGATGGCCAGGGATCCCGCATTCAAGGAGAAGTATATAGACTTCATGCGGGAGTATTTGGACCTTGGGCACATGTCCATCTCGCAGTTGGACTGGCGTAATGTGGAACATTACTTCCTGCCACACCACGCTGTTTTGAAGACTTCCAATGGGAAGATCCGCGTGGTCTTTGATGGTTCAGCGCCCACGTCAACCGGAGTGTCGTTGAATCAGTGTCTGCATGCGGGGCCGAAGTTGCATCAGATTGCATGCAGACATCGGTCTGTGATGTTTTGACCAACTTCCGCCGGCACGCTGTCGTCTTTGTGGCCGATATCCGCATGATGTTCAGACAGACCGTGATTCACCCGGAGGATAGACGATACCAGCTCATCCTTTGGCGTGAGGATCCCCAGGATCCGATGTTGGCTTACGAGCTGAACACCAACACTTATGGTTTGCGGTCGAGCCCCTTTGTGGCGATCCGTTCGCTTTTGGAGCTCGCAGAGCGCGAACGGCTACGCTATCCCCGGGCATCTGCTCTTATTGAGGGGGGGGCCTTATTTGTCGACGATATCTGCACGGGGGCCTCGAGCTTAGATGAGGCTCTCGTCTTACGTGATGAGCTGATTGCGCTCTTGAGGGCTGGTGGCTATGAGTTGCGGAAGTGGCTGTCTAACTCACCGGACCTATTGGCGGATTTGCCTAAGGACCACCAGCAAGAGCCGCTCCTCTTTGAAAATCCGGAGACTCCAGACATGCTGTCTGTTTTGGGAGTCCAGTATCGACCAGTCCCGGATTTGTTCACCTATAGATTGGAACTGCCAGACCCAAAGGTCTGGACTAAACGCACGGTGCTGTCCACTGTAGCCCGTACCTTTGATCCGAACGGTTGGCTCAGCCCTGTAGTGTTTTCGATGAAGTGCTTCCTACAGGAGCTCTGGGCTGCGGAATTGTCATGGGATGAGCCCCTCTCTGGTAGCCTCCTACGAGAGTGGGTGAGGTTCGTGTCATCCCTACCCGACGTCAATCGGGTTTGTATACCGAGGCAAATGCTGCCTTCGGGAAAGTTTAAAGCCTCCCTGCACGGCTTTTGTGACGCGTCCGAAAGCGGATACGCGGCAGCCGTTTACATCCGAACGGTGGATGCAGCAGGCGTTGTCGCCGTACACTTAGTTACGGCCAAGAGTAAGGTCGCCCCCCTTCGGACTAGGCTAACCATTCCGAAGTTGGAGTTGTCCGGCGCCACTCTCTTAGTACGGCTACTCAATCATGTTGCCGACACCTTGGGAAACGGTGTCGACTTGGAGTCGATATTTGCGTGGTCTGACAGCCAGGTCGTCCTTTGTGGTTTTTGTGGCCAACCGGGTCTCACAAATTCAGACTTCAAAGGCCCCGTTGATTTGGCGCCACGTACCGGGCGAATTGAACCCCGCAGATTGTGCCTCCCGCGGCTGCGAGGCGCCTGAGTTAGTGGACCACCACCTATGGTGGAGTCCATCATGGTTGTTACGGCCTGAGCGCTCATGGCCTGCCACCCCGGCTGTGGCCAGAGTCCCAGACCTAGGCATGCGTGTTCACGCCGTGGAGACGGTGGCGGCTCCGCAGATGGAGTTTTTGTTAGACCGCTACAGTTCTCTTGATAAGTTGCTCGGCGTGACTGCTTGGATGAGGCGCTTTGTGCGAAATTGTCGCCAGCCTCAGGAGAAATCGTTGTCTCCGGTCCTCGCCCCACAAGAGCGGCAAGACGCTCTGTTGCATTGGTTGCGAGTGACGCAACAGCGAGAGTTTGAACCGGAGCTGAAAGCCCTGCGCTCAAGTAAGTCCAAGTTGAAGGGACCCTTGGTGCGGTTGAATCCCTTCTTGGACAGTACCGGATTGCTGCGTGTCGGAGGTAGGCTCAGACATGCCAACCTGCCGTACGGATCACGCCACCCTTTGTTGCTCCCCAAGGATGGACCGTTAGTTAGATTGTTAATTACAGACCGACATGTAAAAAATGCTCATGCCGGTTGTAATGCTTTGACCGCGCTCCTCCAACGAGAGTTCTGGATTTTGTCAGCGCGGAGAATAATCCGATCCGTTATTTTTCGTTGTCTCCCGTGTTATCGTTTGCGGGCCGATACGATGCAGCCCCAGATGGGTGATTTGCCTGCCGATCGAGTGAACGAATCGATGCCCTTGGAGTTGGAACGGATTTTGCGGGGCCATTTACCGTTAAGACATCGCGGCTTCGTAATGCTAGAACGGAAAAGGCTTACTTGTGTGTATTTGTTTGTTTGGCCACTAAAGCGGTCCACCTGGAGGTGGTTAGTGCCCTCACCACAGAAGCCTTTGTAGCCACGTTGAATCGTTTTGTGTCTCGCCGCGGAATGCCGTCGTTAATAAGGTCCGATTGTGGAACCAATTTCAAGGGCACCGATAGGTATTTAAAGGAAGTTTGTGAATTTTTGGATAGGAATAATTTTGAGATCGGATCCACACTCTCTCGCAGAGGGGTACGATGGCAGTACTCCCCGCCATCCTGCCCCCACTGGGGAGGGATTTTTGAAGCAACTGTAAAGGCCGCTAAAACTCACCTTCGTCGCGTTATTGGGGAGACGGTCCTCACGTTTGAGGAACTCGCGACCGTATTTTGTAAGGTTGAGGCGGTCCTCAACTCGCGTCCGTTGTGTCCGTTGTCTTCGGACGCGAATGATTTAGAGGCCCTTACGCCGGGCCATTTTTTGATTGGCAGACCGCTTAGCGCCTTGCCGGAATATCCTTATTCCGAAGTGCCCTCCGGACGGCTCTCGCGATTTGAATTGCTCCAGCAGCTTACGCAGAGTTTTTGGCGCCGTTGGCATCTGGAGTATTTGCACATTTTGCAGCAACGCGTTAAGTGGTCGGATAGGACGACCCCACCCAAGACCGGGGACCTCGTGTTGGTAAAGGATCCAAACCTGCCGCCCCTCCGCTGGCGTTTAGGACGCATTGTTCAGCTTCATCCGGGGTCGGATGGTGTGCCCAGGTTTGCCGAGGTCCTGGTGGGGGACTCTGTTTTGAAGCGAGCGATCGCTACCCTCTCTCGCCTGCCCTTAGATTGAGTTGGCGGACAGTTTGCTACTGTCCGGGACGGGGGGATGTTCACGCCGCGCCCGCGAGCGGACAGTTGTCATTGTCAATGTCTCGATGCGCTCGGGCCGGGTGTTTTTTCATTAGTTCAGTGCGCCGCCAACCACCGTCCGCGCAACTCGCGCTCAGTTCGCCACCTGTGACCCGTGTGTGTTCGCTTTGAAAAGCGCCGGGAAAGTTTTAGCTGCCTATTAGGGCATTGTGTAGTTATAAGAGTGTTAGCTATAACAGTTTCCCATCGGGGTTGACTGAAGATCTTTGCCAGGCGCGCGCGCCGGCGAGACAGCCATCAGCCCCCCTGGATTACGGACAGTATCTGCTAGTAAGGTAGGACTAGCTTAATTTACTTAATTTTGCATGAGAAACCTTCGTTTCAATAAACTGTGGAACACAGTAGATGGTCATCACAATTGTGCGTGATCAATAACCTTACAGTAAATCTAAAGAAGTGTCAATTTGGGCGTGCAAAAGTTCGATATTTAGGTCACTATATAACACCACAAGGATTACAAGTGGATCCAGGGAAAACAGATGCTATTACCCGATTAGAGGCACCAAAGAATGTGCAACAGCTGGTATCATTCTTACAGACTTGTTCGTGGTATCGCAGGTTCATAAAAAACTTTTCCCACATAGCTGAACCCCTAACAAAGTTGACAAAGAAGAAAAGTGTTTGGAGGTGGACAGAGAAAGAAAATTCTGCATTCGAAGAGCTAAAACGATGCCTAACTACAGCCCCAGTTTTAAGACAAGCTGATGGCACAAAACCTTATCGAATCAAAACTGACGCTAGCAGTTACGCCATTGGAGCCGTTCTCACCCAAGGAGATGGAAGTGAAGAACATCCTGTTGAATACGCGAGTAGACTCCTAATTCGTGCTGAGAGAAATTATTCCACAACCGAACGCGAAGCACTAGCGGTTGTTTGGGCTGTCATAAAATTCCGAAGCTATATCGAAAGTGTGCCCACTGAAGTGATCACCGATCATCAAGCATTGCGTTGGCTTATGTCAATGAAGTCACCTAGCGGTAGGTTGGCGCGCTGGGCGCTGCAACTCCAGGCCTTCGACCTTACCATAAAGTATATACCTGGAAGAACGAATGTTGTAGCAGACACTCTCTCTCGTCCTCCTTACTCAGATACCGAAAATGAAAGTAGTGAAGTCTGTACGACGAGCATAGATATGCCAACACAAAGCCCTGCTGAAATAAGAAAAAATCAGTTAAAAGATGATACCATTGCAAAAATTATAAACAACCTAGAAGGTAATGACAGCATAGAGGAAGCCACTTACTGGAGTAACAAGGGGTATTTTGTGAATAACGGATTACTGTACCGTCAAAACCCCTCTGTGGATTTAGACACTGCTCAACTGGTTGTACCCTCGCATGAGTGGGCCAATGTCCTAAAGGTATACCATGATGATCCTTTAGCTGGACATTATGGTGCAGAGAAAACTTATAACCGAATCGCTACGAGATACTACTGGCAAGGAATGAGGAAATACATAGAAAGTTATGTCAAGCACTGTATAGCTTGTCAACGTTATAAACCATCGAATTTGAAGCCTGCGGGCCTCCTTCAGACATCCGTCATCAATAAGAGATTTGAAATAGTTGCGGTGGATTTGTTTGGACCACTGCCAACGTCTACGGATGGTAAAACATGGATCTTGATTGTAGAAGATACTGCAACTCGATGGATTGAACTGTTTTCTTTAGAAAACGCTACAGCTGAAAGATGTGCCAAAGTGCTCATTGATGAAATTTTTTTAAGATATGGAGTACCAAGGAGACTAACAAGTGATAATGGTACCCAGTTTATAAGTGCGATTATGCAGCAAGTAACTTTTTGCCTAGGCATTAAGCACGCCTTTACTCCCGTATACCACCCAGAAGCCAACCCAGTGGAACGAAGGAATAGAGATCTTAAAACACAGTTAGCGATCCTATTGGAGAATGATCATCGTCTGTGGCCAGAACAATTGCCCTCTATACGCTTTGCCATGAATACTGTTAACTGCTCGTCTACTGATTACACACCAGCATATCTTACTTTTGGAAGAGAACTGAGGACGCCTAATGACAACGAAACTAACTTCAGAGCAATAGTATCCTCCGAGAATTTCATAGCTGAGATTACTCCTCAACTTCTCAAGATCGCCAATACACTGGAACGCGCTAAAGATGTTCAAGAAGGAAAAGAAATAAGAAGGAAACAATATGCAGATAAAGGTCGTAGACCTAGCCCTAGGTACCAAGTAGGTGACCGCGTTTTGGTAACGCTTCACCCAATCAGTAAATCTGCCAAAGGTTTTAGTGCAAAATTCTCTCCTCGAAGAGATGGGCCGTACGTTATTTTAAACCAGCGTGGTCCGACATCTTATATCGTAGGTAACCCAGAACCACCCAATGAGCCAATAGGGACGTATCATGCTTCCGCTCTTGTCCCTTTTATCACCCAAGAGTCTAATCTACCCGTGCCAATACAACCTATAAAGAAAAGGGGGAGACCGAAGAAAACTCCCAGCCAAGTTTGTGCCCAAGCCGTGCCCGCACAACCCACTAAGCGAAGGGGAAGACCAAAGAAGAATTAACTGACCATCTTCCTCGTCGGGACGACATCGGAACCTGAAGGGGGGGACTGTAACACAACATAATAGTTTACAAGCATGAATAACCAAATCATTCCTCTTAACATTTGTATGCCATATATATAATTCCTAATGTGGTTACTAGATGGCGCTGTACCGTTCTGAAACGCGGTATCGAGTGTGTTACGCAGTGCTATAAGACCTCTGCTAATATTTTGTTTTGTATCGAATCCACATCCAGTAGGGAACTACTACCTACCATAGCGGTGGAATACTTTTCTGGGTGTAGTACAAAGTTCAGGATCCCTTAACCTGTTCGGTGTCTCGCCTCATTCCGCCCTACCGTAGTAGTCACTTTGTTAATTGGTCGATATACCTCTTGTCTGTACTAAATAAACCTCTACTCTTCTCTTCTACTTACCATCGTTTCACTTTTTCACAACCCGTACGCCGACAACCCGTTACAAAGGTAAATATTTTATGCATTTATTTCGAAAAAATAAACAAGTATCAATTTTGATACTCTAGGCATTAAAGCCATGAGCATGTCTAATTTATACAAATAAATAAAATTGGAGTGTCTGTTTGTAATATTAAAATAACCGCTTTTTACTTCATGCATATGATTATATATACGGTACATATATACCAAAAACATTTTACATATAAAAATAACATTTTTTTAAATTTTTGTCTGTCTGTCTGTCCGTCTGTCTGTCTGTTTGTTCCGGCTAATCTCTGAAACGGCTGGACCGATTTTGACGGGACTTTCACTGGCAGATAGCTGATGTAACAAGGAGTAACTTAGGCCACTTTTAATCCCCATATTCCCGCGGGAACAAGAACCACGCGGGTGAAACAGCGGGCGGCCGCTAGTTAACTAATAAAATTCTTAGGCATGAAATAGTGCGAAACATTGGTTATTTTTATTATCACATAAAAAAACTTTACATTTATTACAAATTCAAGAAGTAAGTTTCCTACAATTGTTATATTTACATTTATTTCGAGAACCCATAAATATTTTTTCGTGGCCACACTAAGTTTGGAGGATTGCAGGTCTCTAAATGTTGAGATTCAGAATAGTTGTTGAGTAAAGGCGGATTTGATTCCAACTCAGGGTCAGCGGGCGAGTTACCTGCATCATCTTCATCTTCTAACTGCATCTGAAGTTCTCTTTGACTGGAGTAGTAGTCAATGTCATTTTCATTATCGCTGGAGTCGTCCTCTGATATTTCGCCATTTTCCAGTCGCTGCAAAATACATTCGATATCTTCCGGCTTAATAAATCTATAAAATGATCAAATAAAGTAATTCCGATACCAAACCAAGCAGAAAAATAACAAACAGCAAAGATACCCACATACAAAAAATAAGTTTGTAAGAGAAGTTCATACTACCCGACATGCCTGAAGTATCAAAATTGATACCCACAAACATAGCATAATTTTCTTCAAGCAAAGAAGGTAATCGATAAAAAATGTTCTATTTTTGTAAAAATAAGATATTTACTTACCTCAATACTATTTTATTATCCACATAAAGAAAATACGTCACAGATTTATTATGAAAAACTTTTGCAGAAAGTATGTTCACTTGTTCAGAACGGCGGGAAGGCAATATATCATAAGCAAAATCAAACAATGTTGACGTTTGACTATTTTTTTATTTTTCGTCGGAAATAAAATATGTAAGAGTATATCGTACACACAGCCTACTATTTAAAAATGACTAATTTAAGTGCAGTTTCGGTTTAAAAGTTCGGTATCTATTTTGATACTCGAGGTATTTAAGGGTTAACATTCTGAAATCTATCATTAAATTTTTTTCTATGATGAGCCGTAAAAAACTGATCACCTGATACATTTTTATGCATAATACGCTAATACCTAAATTAATATAAGATGTTTTCTATTGACTAAAAATAATACGAAGCGAAAATTTTACGAAATTTTATTTTCATAACGAAAGTTGTGTACTAAACCAAATAAATCTACTAAACCTGTTATTTAAGAGTGCTGGCAATTTGAAAGAAAGTCGTTCTTGCGGTTTGCGGTCTCAGGGACCATCTGGACCGTTGACATTTTGTATTGAAATATAAACTTTATCTTTTAAAGTTAACTAGCGGCCGCCCGCGGTTTCACCCGCGTGGTTCCCGTTCCCGTGGGAATATCGGGATAAAAAGTACATATAAACCTTCCTCTTGAATCACTCTATCTATTAAAAAAAAACGCATTAAAATCCGTTGCGTAGTTTCAAAGATTTAAGCATACAAAGGGACATAGGGACAGAGAAAGCGACTTTGTTTTATACTATGTAGTGATAGTGATGTAGTGAAGTGTATTTTTAAATACACAGAAATACGGAGTGCACATTCCTGTCGTAATAAAAATTCCTTGGCTAGGATATTTTTCTTTTTCTCTATAGTCCCCCAGTTTAAAAAACCGCTTGCTTGAGGAGCCACTTTCGCCTCTTCATTCATATCTTCATTGTTTCTAACAAAATGTTGTACAGTGCCACCATGACATTTACAATAAGTTAGAAAGAGACGGATGACATTTAAAATAAGTTAGAAAGAGACGGAGGGGCCTCGAAAACATTCAAATGTCACGGAATTTTGTCTTCAATCTTTTGTTCGAAGTCATAAATAATAATACAGGAAACAAAGAATACTTACTATCATAAAAAATTTGAAGAAACTGCAAAAAACCCGAGGAAAATGTGGACCCTAATTAGTGACTTGACTAACAACAGGGTTAAAGCAGATTCTGGACCAGATAAACTAAACGTGGAATCAAAAATAATCACGGACAAAAAGGAAATTTGCGAAGAGTTTAATAATTACTTCTCAAAAATAGGCGCTTTACTAGCTAATGAAATCCCAGCCAAGTATCATAAACGAAGTATTCCAACTACTCAAGACGAAGGGTCATCGCAGAAGACACAATTAAATGAACTTACCCCGGTAACAGCAAGTGAAATAGTTAAAATTATAGACAACTTAGATGCAAATACTAGCTGCGGCATTGATGCTATCAATACAAAATCAATAAAACGTATAAAACATATTATCTCTCATGAACTCGCTTCCGCAATAAACAAGTCTTTTAAGGAAGGGTGTTTTCCGGAAAGTTTAAAAACCGCTAAAATTATTCCAATCCACAAATCAGGAACAAAACATGATCCTTGCAACTATAGGCCAATATCTGTGCTCCCCGTTCTGTCAAAAATATATGAAAAGGTTCTTCACTTGTGCCTTGAAACATTTTCTCAATTCAAATAACTTTTTCTATCAAAAACAATATGGTTTTAGACGTAAAACAAACACCCTTTCAGCAACGATTGACCTTGTTACTAAAATAAAAGACAAAATTGATAAAAAACAAATAGTATTGGGAATATTTATTGATCTTAAGAAAGCGTTCGACACTGTGTCACATGAAATACTTCTAGAAAAGTTATTCGACGCTGGTATAAGGGGAAATGCATATAAAATACTTAAATCCTATTTATCACATCGTAGACAGATTGTTAGGATAGGCGATTGTCAGAGTGAACCGAGATTTATTACTTGCGGTGTCCCCCAGGGCTCAATATTAGGACCACTTCTGTTCCTTATATATATCAATGATATACAAAAAACGAACCTAACGGGTGACATATCTCTTTACGCAGATGACACCAGTGTTTTTTACTATGGGCACTCACTGCATGCTATCATTTCACAAGCTCAAAATGATTTAAATGTTTTAAGCGATTGGTTTAAATATAACTTACTTACTTTGAATTCAAATAAAACTAATTTTGTTATCTTTTCGGCCAAAAACAAAAAAATTGATGAAAATTTTAAACTCTTGATCAATAATGAACCGATTAAAAGGAAGTCGGAAGAAAAATATCTTGGTATTATCTTTGACAATAGATTAAATTGGAAACCACACTTAGAAAAAATTAAATCGAAATTAGTGTCATTAACAGGTGCACTCTACAATATTGTAAATTGCCTACCGAAGAAAGTCTGCTACCTTATCTATAACTCGCTTATCAAACCTCACGTAGATTATCTAATAGAAATATGGGGTAACAGTAACTTAAAAACAATACAAACAGTTCAAAATAAATTAGTAAAAATTCTTTTTAAATACAATTTTCGCACATCCACTAGTAAAATATTTCAACAAACGGAGATATTGAGTTTATACCAAACTTATGTCTATGCTACTTGTGTACTTATTCGCAAAATATTAAATGGTGACATAAATACAAATATAACATTTACGAAAAAACACCAAATTCTAAAAAAACAATTACGAAGCGCTAACGATCTTGTTTCACGTCATCCTAGAACAAACTATGGTAAATATAATATTCATTATGATGGAGTTTTACTTTATAATAAATTACCAGATTCTATAAAAAACACCAAATCAATGACTTCATACAAACGGTTGCTTAAAGCTCACATTATTAACAAAATCAAAATTATTTAAATTCTTTAACATATTATAAATAAATATTTTAAAATAAATAACTAAAACCGTTTTTTAAAATTCAAAAGGTAATAAAATAACAGATCAATTATTTAATTATCAATTAATTAAAATTTATCTTAAAACTGGCTACAAAATGAAATTCATAAATATATGATGATAATAATAATTAATTAATATATATATGTAGGTATATATATTATTATTAATGTTACTATTTATAATACATTAAGGTTTTGCCAAATATTTCAATATATAATATTAAATAATTATTTCATCAAAAATTGATGCTCCATAAATTTATAGTAAAGATTCCATATTTTTATTATAATTTAGCAATTAGTTTTAATACTCTCAATTTATTAATAAATCTTAACAGCATTCAAATATCAACAAAACTAAGAAAATATTCATTTACATTCAGAATGCATCATTGCCGCGTCCAGTACGCTCAGCCGCGTCTTACATCCATGTTAGCACAAAGTGACGACACATGACGATGACGACCGAAGACGGCGCTCGGTTCGATTCGTATCGTACGCGTCAAACAGCATTTGTTTGATGTTTATTTTTAGTCAACCCGCAATGTTATTGTCAATTTATGTGTTTGTTTTTTTTCATATTTTAAGTTTGTGCGTTTGTACCTATTTAAGTTTATTTAAGTTGTTTATGTTTCTCAGTAAGTGAAATTTGTATTTCGTATGAGAAATAAATATTCTTTAACCATAAATATAGCACAGTTTAAGCAATCTTTCTATACAGTTGGACGACGCCCTTGAAGTTGGGCGATGCCGACGCCTGTATAGGTATTTACGTAAGTACGTAAGGGTTGTCACTTTAAAATGTGACGGTGGACCTTTTACGACCCCAGGTGGGTACATTGGTATTGCGATATTAAATTAAAAAAATAATTTAATAATGCAAATGCAATGTCAAAATTATTAAAAAATTCAAGATGGCGGCCGACTTTTTTGTTTGTAGGCTGATTTCGATGAAACTCGGTTTTTGGTACTATTTTGACAAGAAAACGGCAACGCAATGTTAAAAATATTAAAATCAAGATGGCGGCCAACTCTTTTGTTGGCAGGCCAATTTCAATAAAACTCAGTTTGTGGTTCTATTTTGACTAAAAAACAGCAACACAATGTTAAAAATATAAAAATCCAAGATGGCGGCCAAATTTTTTGTTTGCTGGCCGATTTCGATTAAATTTAGTTTCTGGTACTTACTATTTTGACAAGAAAACAACAACGCAATGTTAAAAGAATTAAAAAATCCAAGATGGCGGCCAACTTTTTTGTTTGCAGGCTGATTTCGAAGAAACTCAGTTTCTAGCACTATTTTGACAAGAAAACAGCAACGCAATGTTAAAAATATTAAAAATCCAAAATGGCGGCCAACTTTTTTGTTTGTAAGCCGATTTTGATGAAACTTGGTTTTTAGTACGATTTTGACAAGAAAACAACAACGCAATGTTAAAAGTATTAAAAAATCCAAGATGGCGGCCAACTTTTTTGTTTGCAGGCTGATTTCGAAGAAACTCAGTTTCTAGTACTATTTTGACAAGAAAACAGCAACGCAATGTTAAAAATATTAAAAATCCAAAGTGGCGGCCAACTTTTTTTTGTAAGCCGATTTTGATGAAACTTAGTTTATTGTACTATTTTGACATGAAAACAACAACGCAATGTTAAAAGTATAAAAAAATCCATGATGGTGGCCAACTTTTTTGTTAGCAAGCCGATTTCAATGAAACTCAGTTTCTGGTACTATTTTGACAAGACAACAGCAACGCAATATTAAAAGTATTAACAATCCAAGATGGCGGCCAACTTTTTTGTTTGTGAGCGGATTTTGATGAAACTTGGTTTTTAGTACAATTTTGACAAGAAAACAACAACAAAATGTCAAAAAAAACCAAGATAGCAGCCAACTTTTTTTTTTGTAAGCCGATTTTGATGAAACTTAGTTTCTGGTACTATTTTGACAAGAAAACAACAACGCAATGTTAAAAGTAGGTATTAAAAAATCCAAGGTGGAGGCCAACTTTTTTGTTTGCAGGCCGATTTCAATGAAATTTTGTTTCTGGTACTATTTTGACAAAAAAACAGCAACGAAATGTTAAACATATTAAAAATCCAAGATGGCAGCCGACTTTTTTGTTTGTGGGCCGATTTTGATAAAACTCGGTTTTTTGTACTATTTTGACAAGAAAACCGTTCTTAACACAAAGTAAAAAAATACAAATGGTCAAGATGGTGGCCGTTTTTTGTTTTTGTTTTTCTATTTTCGCTTATTAAAATGTAACAAGATTTTATTTGAAAGCTTGAGACAGAGTCAAGTATCATCATCATCATCATCATGTCAAGTAAAAGATTTAATTAATTATTAATTTGTTTTAACACAAGCACAGTAAATTACGACGTAACATCCTTCGTAATTTAATGTGTTTTTGAAAGCTGTAAACCCTATTTAAAAAAATAAAAAATAAGTAAATAAAATAATAATTGATATTAAGTTACAGAGTTTGAAAATAATGATTGTGACATGGGATGATTTTGATATATAGACGAAGGTGCTTTAAAGGTTAAGAAATATGAATCGGTTTATTTCCAATCTGAATATTTTTCTTTAACAAAACTTCAACCCATTCAAACGTCAGGAGTAGGTCAAATTTACCTTGCAAAATTTCATGGCAGACATTCAGACAGAGACAATTATTGGTGAAACTAAATAAAACATGTAATATATTTTATTTTGATACTTCTAAAATGCTAACCATAATTATTTATTTTATTTTATTTCGCAATACACCAAAATGTACCTGCCACATTTTAATTTTGTTACAACCCTTCCGTAGTTACGGAAATACCTATACAGTCGTCGGTATCGCCTAACTTCAAGGGCGTTGGCCTACTATATAAAAAAATTGGTTATACTGTGGTAATTGTAACATTTATGTATATAATTTAGCGTTGCTGTTGCCTTGTCAAAATAGTACCAAAAATCGAGTTTTATCCAAATCGGCTCACAAATTAAAAAGTTGGCTGCCACCTTGCATTTTTTTATTTTTTTGACATTGCGTTGCTGTTTTCTTGTCAAAATAGAACCAGAAACTAAGTTTGATCAAAATCGGCTTACAAACAAAAAAGTTGGCCGCCATCTTGGATTTTTTTTTACTTTTAACATTGCGTTGTTGTTTTCTTCTCAAAATAATACCAGAAACGGAATTTAATCGAAATCGGACAGCAAACAAAAAATTTGTCCGCCATCTTGGATTTTTATATTTTTAACATTGCGTTGCTGTTTTCTGGTCAAAATGGAACCACAAACTGAGTTTCATTGAAATCGGCCTGCAAACAAAAAAGTCGGCCGCCATCTTGGATTTTTAATATATTTAACATTTCGTTGCTGTTTTCTTGTTAAAATAGTACCAGAAACTGAATTTCATTGAAATCGGCCAGCAAACAAAAATTTGGCCGCCATCTTGAATTTTTATATTTTTAACATTGCGTTGCTGTTTTCTTGTCAAAATAGAACCAGAAACTGAGTTTCATTGAAATCGGCCTGCAAACAAAAAATTTGGCCGCCATCTTGGATTTTTTAATACTTTTAACATTGTGTTGTTGTTTTCTTGTCAAAATTGTACTAAAAGCCAAGTTTCATCAAAATCGGCTCACAAACAAAAAAATTGGCCGCCATCTTGAATTTTTAATATTTTTAACATTGCGTTGCTGTTTTCTTGTCAAATTAGTACCAGAAACTAAGTTTCATCGAAATCAGCCTGCAAACAAAAAAGTTGGCCGCCATCTTGGATTTTGTAGACTTTTAACATTGCGTTGTTGTTTTCTTGTCAAAATAGTACCAGAAACTAAGTTTCATCAAAAGCGGCTTACAAAAAAAAAGTTGGCCGCCATCTTGGTTTTTTTTATTTTTGACATTGCGTTGTTGTTTTCTTGTCAAAATTGTACTAAAAACCAAGCTTCATCAAAATCGGCTCACAAACAAAACGGCAACAACGGCGTTGTATGTAACTCGGGACAACCACTCCCCCGTCTCACCCCGCAAGCCCCGACCTGTCTAGACGTCTCCGTCGGCCTACTGTATGAAAAGTTGCTTATTCTGTGGATATAGTATTTGACGACCGATTTGGCGCAGGGGTAGGCTACCCACCCACCTTCTGCGCCAGTGGTCTCGGGTTCGATTCCCGAACAAGACAAATATTTGTGTGCATGAACATGTCTATTTGTCTTGGTCTGGGTGTGATCAGAGATGGGCAAATGCCCGGTTAAAACCCGGCATTTTGAAAATGCCCAGGTTAAAACCCATTTATGCCCATTTCTGCCCGAAAAGTTGGGCGGAAACTGGGGCCCTATCGCCCTATTTTGCAATAAGAGCGATTTCATTACAACAGCATTTCAATCAGTTTACGATCGTGACATAAAATGGTATCGCCCTAACGTTCACAAACGGATGGAAGACGGATTGCGATGGCATTGCGATCGTTTGGATCGGTGAATGAATGATACCAGTGATGTTACTTTTATGAATGAATCTTTTCAAAAATAGAGTGTCAAGTTGTCAATGTCAGTGTCATCCAACTGTCAAATACAAGGGATTTTTGTGGTGCGTTGCGTGTCGTGTGTGGAATTGGAGTTTTTCTGTTGAGGTGCAGGCTCGTTTTGAAATTACATCTTTTACAATAAATTTTACTGGTGTTTACTTTGAATTATTTCGTAGTACTTTTCAAGTTTTAGCGCGCTTGGCCTGCGATCGTTGAGGTTAAGCAACTTTCGCAATGGTCGGTCACGGGATGGGCGACCAAAAACTTTTCATCTCAAGCTCCTCCGTGCTTCGGAAGGCACGTTAAGCCGTTGGTCCCGGCTGCACTTGCAGTCGTTAATACCCACCAATCCGCACTGGGCCCGCGTGGTGGGTCATGACTCATGGCCCATTCTCCTTATCCATCCATAAGGAAGGCCAGTGCCCCAGCAGTGGGGACATTTAATGGCTGATGATGATGATGATGATGACTTTTCAAGTCTAGTCCAGATTTGAGAATAAACTCATCACTGGGGAAGACGGCTTTGCCTTGGTAGGTAACCTCCTTCATACGGGCTCTTTTCGGGACCTCGTCTCCGCTCTTGGGGGATGTTGGAAGGCAGTGTCGAGTGTCTTTCTTGAGCCGTTTAGAGTCAAGTAGCACCCGTCACCTTACTTCATCTGATTATCACTTTTTTGTGTATTTTCGACAAGGTATTATTGTTTTCCGGAATTAACAACCACTGAGCAAGAGAATAAATACGTTTTAACAACTTGAAACACACGTAATCTTACTAAAATCCTCTAATAATTTCTAAATAATGTTGAAAAAACTGCCTCTGACCACAGAATAAATAATAGTGCTAAGGCACTCTGACTAGGTCTCTGAGTACTGAATCCTATGGAGATGGCATATTGTTCTATATGAACTATCGGTTATACAAATATGAGCTAAATCGACATTGTACTCATAAACCTGTAGCCATCTTGTTCTATCTTACCTCCAATACTTCATGTCAAAAGAGACAGCAATATATTTATTCGACCTATTTTTTGGCAACATTGAAACGTGACGTCATCGTAATGCAGTATTGAAGCCGGTCGCCATTTAGGTTTCTCGGTATGTGACCTGTCAACGCGAGTTGTATTTGCAGTGTTTTGTGATAAAAGTCTTTTATTAGAGTTTCATGCGAATAAAAGGTATTAATAAGTGAGAGAAAGCAACAAGGAACATGTCTAATTGCAGTGTGGTAGTTTGTGGCATCAAAAAAAGTGAAAATCGTCCAAACATTACATTACACCGGTACGTACTATTTATTTTGCAAAAACACCAAAGCAATACAATAAATGCCTTGTGTTTTGGTTTTCCTGTGAATAGTTTACTTAGAATTCATACCAAATGTAGCTTACTACTTATTTTGGTGAGTTTTGTTGGTATATTTCAAGAAAATATAAATCTGTTTGTTTTGCGCTAGAGTTGCCCAAAGCATTTTTCTTATCGAATTATCGATGTTTTCAAATTTCAAGTGTAAATTGAGTGTATTAATTTTAAACTGTTTTTATTGTTTTAGGTTGCCTAAAAATAACAAAAAAAGAAAAATATGGCTGGATACAATACAATGCGAAAGGAAAATTTAAAGACTCGTACGAAAACTATTTTTATGTGCTCTTTTTATTTTGAAGAATAGTTTCAAACGTCAACGACGGTTTAAGTTTTGAAAAAGATGTTAATTAGGCCACTGGCATAATCGAAATTATAGTGCGACAACGTTTTCTGTTCCGGTTGCCAAAAACTGGATAGGTACTTTGTATACATGAAGTTTGACTTAATACTCTGAGGTAACTGGAGCTCTCACCCTGAATAAAAAAGTGAACACCAGGAAATTTGACATTTAGTATGCAGTGGCAGGTAGTGGCTGTCAGTTGTCTCATATGACCATACGTATTTTTTTAAGTGTAGGTGAGACGGAAGACAGCCACTGTGAAATTTGTGGTCACAAAAAATTGTTCGTACTGCACTCTCCAGTTACCTCAGTATTAAGTCGAACTTCATGCTTATATATAACGTGTTTTTTTAATGTCATTTTGCTGCAAAGTTGTTGTCCAACTTACATTCATTCTAGCACATTAAAAGTAAGTATATTTTTTTACCACTAGATGTCGCTTCGCTATATTCTAAATATATAAAAAAAATATGCTTGCTAGTAAAGATCTCGATTCAAACTGTTTATTATTTTATTACTTAATAATGCTTGTTTTTTTAGACATTTCTTTTTTTCTATGGTAGGTAGGTACCTAGTAGGCATTCTCCTTTGTGATTTATATTGTAATGTGTGTTATGTAAAAAAAACAATCCTTGTTGTATAAACATAATAGGTTTTTACAATATGGAGCTTTTTGTTTTATTTCATTACCTTTTTTTACTTAAACTGGTTCTCGCGACCTTTGATCTGGAATTCTATGGAGGTCTCGCATGTGTATAGACGCGTGACTCGGAAAACATAAAAAATTTGATCATAAAATTGCAGTTTCTAAGTAAAGGCAAGTAGAGCCGACAAGTAGGGCGCCCTCAATCAAATTTATTGCTCGCTCACAAATAAGATCACACGCAAACTCCCACAACGGGGGCTTTAAGCCCCCAGTACAGGATGGCCGATCATGTTGGCCGACCATGACCAATACATCGTACATTGACACTTTTGAACGAACAAGTTTAAAAAGGTTCTTTCAAAAGTGTCAATGTACGATGTATTGGTCATGGTCGCCGACCATGATCGGCCAACCTGTACTGGGGGCTTAACAGTTGTTGCGTCTCACGCGCGCGGTCGGGCCAATGATTGTGTGCGTACATGCACAAACACATACACATTGTGTCATTGTCATAAAGAACTTCATTATGTGCAAATGTAGGTATAATTTAAGCACATTATTAAGTTTTATTATTCTAAAAAACTAGGTATATAATTATACACTATAATTCCGTTTTAAATTATCGAGGTGATTACGAAACTGCTTTTATAAATATAGGATGATATAGGTAGGTAGTCACAAAAATACTTGTATCTATAACTTCATCAATAAATATATCGATGTACAAATAGGGCAGCACTACGGAAAGGTGCCATTTTGGTTTCTCGGTATGTGTGCTTGTGTGTGTGTGTATGCTTCAATTTTTCGTAGGTATGCCATCTCCATAGGATTCAGTACTCAGAGGACTAGGTGTTTATTTTGACATAAGCGAACGGTCAGCGATTTTCTGAAAGCTCAGCCATTAGATGGCGCTGTCCCACCTATGCAGTTAGAAGGAACGGAACGTTATAAATTTTACTTTGACGCGACTTTTTTACGTAAAACGGAACGTCAGACAGATGTTATTTATTTACCTAAATCTTTAAATTTACCTATTTCGTTTCCGTTCCTCACAGTAGTACTTATTTAATATATTATAAGTTTCCTTTGGGTTTTTAAAAAGTAATTAATTTAAATATGTTTCATACCAAAATATACCATAGACATGTACATACTTATTCAACGCCATCTAGTGAAGCAAGCGGGCCATGACATTGGACAAAGATCTTTGATAAGTAGAATACCTACTAAGATCTTTGATAGAATAAGTAGAATACTACCCTACGACGTCAATGTCAAAACAATGTCAAATATGACATTTAGTGGCTGCGAGCGAGTGACGTTTTTCTTTTTCAGTGCATGCCACAAATCATATATGCATCAGTCTGGCGCAACTTCCATACAAAAAAGTGTTGTATGAAGTTTGTACCAGAAATATCGCTGTCTTGCTTTCACCTATTTGACTCTCACTCACTCTGACTGACAGTCAGCCGCCAGCCGCCAAATTTGACATTCTTGTCTTGTTGACTGTTTGTAAACGAAGCTTGATTTTAGTATTAATTGTGTGAATTTGTGCATTTTGTGAATTACTCGCAAAATTTCGCCTTATTTGTACGTTTTCGTGGTCCCGTGTGATCTGTTGAGAGATGTATTACAAAACTTGTGAAATATATTATGTGGTTTACGAGCCGGCCGGTCAGAAGTCCAAAAGCGAATATTCATGGCCAAAATTTCCATTTAATGAAGAAAGGTAAGCATACATTCACATTTTGTTATAGCCATTACATTAAGGATTACGTGATTTAAAAGTTTTCTATTAAAATTTAAAAAATTGAGAAGATAACCTGATAAATAGTGCTTGTCATTTTTTTATCGACAATCGATAATTTTTTAACCGACTTCAAGAATTGAAAAGGAGGAGGTTATCTATTCGTCGCGTTTTT
This sequence comes from Crambus lathoniellus, assembly GCA_949710035.1. Lineage (NCBI taxonomy): Eukaryota > Metazoa > Arthropoda > Insecta > Lepidoptera > Crambidae > Crambus > Crambus lathoniellus. Next base: position 8,195,255 of record OX453316.1, on the reverse strand, counting down.
TTTAAAGTAATTACACTAATTACTCGAAGTCGGCTGAACCGATTTAAATGATTCAAACGTTATTACATCAGGTTTTTTCCCAAGTTGGTCCAATTTTGAAATGCCTATTGCATAATGAAGTAAAGTCCGTTCGGTTAGATAGTGTCGGTACACCCGCACGGCATTGTGGCTCTTTTTTAGTTCATTCGTGCATGCAGTCGGGCGGTAGGCGAAGTACGTATACTTAAATACGTATTAATTACGTACCTACGTGAATTTTTAAGGCGGTTTGTATGATTTACATTATTTATTTATTTACATGCTATGCTATATTAACATGTTTCTTGTGAATATTTCAGAACCTTCAACTACAACTGCAAAAATAGCACCTGCAGCCCCTCGGGAAAGAAAACGGGTTTTTTTATAGTATCTATTGCCAAATGCATGTATATATATTATAAGTACGATTAAATTAGACTTTGACTTTAATAATGGAGTTTACTTTTAGCCCCATTTGCGCCAACGTGAAAATCTTGTTAAACTTGGTTTAACTTTTTGAATGAAAATTTTATTGTCACATAACTCTTGTTTAATTTAAACCGAGAATTAACGTTAGCGTAAGTAAGGCATCAATTAGACCCTAAAGTTTGCAAAATGATAGAAATGGAATCCTGATATTTTTTAATATCGCCATCGATAAAAAATCCCACGACTGGTACATCACTATTTCGGTTATTATGTTGGGAACCCTGTACGTCATGTACGTCATAATTTCAGCTATGTGGTTGGTATTCCGTTTTAGTATAACTTCCATACAAAACGATAATTTACTTTTTTTCTATGAGAGACCCGTCTCTTAACGTAGTGATTACATCTCTGAGTACTGAATCCTATGGAGATGGCATACCTACGAAAATTTGAAGCATACACACACACACAAGCACACATACCGAGAAACCAAAATGGCGCCTTTCCGTAGAGCTGCCCTATTTGTACATCGATATATTTATTGATGAAGTTATAGATCAAGTATTTTTGTGACTACCTACCTATATTACCCTATAATATATATATAAAAGCAGTTTCGTAATCACCTCGATAATTTAAAACGGAATTATAGTGTATAATTATATACCTAGTTTTTTTGAAAAATAAAACTTAATAATGTGCTTAAATTATACCTACATTTGCACATAATTAAGCTCTTTATGAGAATGACACAATGTGTATGTGTTTGTGCTTGTACGCACACAATCATTGGCCCGACCGCGCGCGTGAGACGCAACAACTGTAAAGCCCCCAGTACAGGATGGCCGATCATGTTGGCCGACCATGATGGGCCATCGTGTACAGGGGCGGTTTGGCGTGTGATTGCCGCCTGCGAGCAACGCAAACCGCCCCTGTACATGATGGCCCATCATGGTCGACGAACATGAGTAGCCATCCTGTACTGGGGGCTTCAAGGTGAGAAGAGCCGCCAAGTGCTTCCTCATCTATAGTAATATCGTAAACAGGAAAGATTTGATTGGTTGTTGTTTGAATTTAATAGGTTCCAAAACTACTAGACTAATTTAGAAATTTCTTTGAACATTAGAAAGCTACATTCTTTCCGAGTGACATAAGCTATATTTTATCGTGATATTCCCATGAGAACGAGTACCATGCGGGTAAAACCGCGAGGAACCGCATGTTATTCAATTTATTATAAAATTTATTGCTTGTTAAGTACATAATGTATCAAAAATTCAAACGCAGATACAGATTAAAAATAAGGTCCTGTAGTTTATTTACAAACTAACCTTAGTAAAATATAGTTCATGTTTTAGATGTAGTAGTAGATAAAAGACCAACCTACTATATTTTACTGAGGTTATAGTTTGTAAATAAACTACACGACCTTAGCTTCAATCTGTACGATTGTAGATACATTAATACTTAGCGAGCAATAAATTTTATTGAGGGCGCCCCACTTGTCGGCTCTACTCGCCTTTACTTAGAAACTGCAATTTTATGATCAAATTTTTTATGTTTTCCGCGTCACGCGTCTATACACATGCGAGACCTCCATAGAATTCCAGATCAAAGGTCGCGAGAACCAGTTTAAGTAAAAAAAGGTAATGAAATAAAACAAAAAGCTCCATATTGTAAAAACCTATTATGTTTATACAACAAGGATTGGTTTTTTTTACATAACACACATTACAATATAAATCACAAAGGAGAATGCCTACTAGGTACCTACCTACCATAGAAAAAAGAAATGTCTCAAAAAAAAAACAAGCATTATTAAGTAATAAAATAATAAACAGTTTGAATCGAGATCTTTATTAGCAATCATATTTTTTATATATTTAGAATATAGCGAAGCGACATCTAGTGGTAACAAATATACTTACTTTTAATGTGCTAGAATGAATGAAAGTTGGACAACATCTTTACAGCAAAATGACATTAAAAAAACACGTTATATATAAGTATCCAGTTTTTGGCAACCGGAACAGAAAACGTTGTCGCACTATAATTTCGATTTTGCCAGTGGCCTAATTAACGTCTTTTTCAAAACTTAAACTGTCGTTGACGTTTGAAACTGTTCTTCAAAATGAAAAGAGCACATAAAAATAGTTTTCGTACGAGTCTTTAAATTTTCCTTTTGCATTGTTCCAGCCATATTTTTCTTTTTTTGTTATTTTTAGGCAACCTAAAACAATAAAAACAGTTTAAAATTAATACACTCAATTTACACTTGAAATTTGAAAACATCGATAATTCGATAAGAAAAATGCTATAAGGGCAACCCTAGCGCAAAACAAACAAATTTATATTTTCTTGAAATACACCAAAAAAACTCACCAAAATAAGTAGTAAGCTACATTTGGTATGAATTCTAAGTAAACTATTCACAGGAAAACCAAAACACAAGGCATTTATTGTATTGTTTTGGTGTTTTTGCAAAATAAATAGTACGTACCGGTGTAATGTAATGTTTGGACGATTTTCACTTTTTTTGATGCCACAAACTACCACACTGCAATTAGACATGTTCCTTGTTGCTTTCTCTCACTTATTAATACCTTTTATTCACATGAAAGTCTCAAATTAAAAGACTTTTATCACAAAACACTGCAAATACAACTCGCGTTGACAGCTCACCTACCGAGAAACCTAAATGGCGACCGGCTTCAATCATGCATTACGATGACGTCACGTTTCAATGTTGCCAAAAAATAGGTCGAATAAATATATTGCTGTCTCTTTTTACATGAAGTATTGAAGGTAAGATAGAACGAGATGGCTACAAGTTTATGAGTACAATGTCGATTTAGCTCATATTTGTATAACCGATAGTTCATATAGATCAATATGCCATCTCCATAGGATTCAGTACTCAGAGGATTACATGCTCTTTGATATGCATATATGCATGCAGTGAGAGCGAGTGAGAGAGTGGTGAGAGAAAAGAAAATGTTTTTATCAAATTCCACGTAAACAAATAAAAAAATTCCAAGAAGTTTTTTCTTAATTAATCTAAATTACTAAATAATAAAAGAAAAGATAATTGTGTCGAAAATATGGTGAAAATAATATTTTTGCATCCTGATTTGGGCATAGGAGGAGCTGAGCGCCTCGTGTTGGATGCCGCATTGGCTTTCAAGAAGAAAGGCCATGAAGTCGCATTTTACACAAACCATCATGACCCTACACACTGCTTCTCTGAAACTAGGGACGGGACTTTTCCAGTCACTGTTGTTGGTGACTGGATACCGCGTTCTATACTTGGGCGATTCAAAGCGGCCTGTGCTTACGCTCGTATGGTGTACGCCGCAATTTACCTCGCTTGGTACGTGATTCCAGTTGAAGAACCTACTTTAATATTCTGTGATCTGATTTCATTGTGCATTCCATTCCTAAAAATGGCAAGTGGACCATTCCGGATAGTTTTTTACTGCCACCATCCTGACAAATTGCTTACTACTGAAGGGGGATTGTTAAAGAAGCTCTATCGTGCTCCACTAAACTGGCTAGAGGAATTAACCACTGCTAGAGCAGACAAGGTCTTGGTAAACAGTAAGTACACAGCCAGAGTATACCAGGATGCATTTCAGAAAATAAAAGATATTCCTGATATCTGCTACCCATCTATAAACTCTGAATATTTCAAGGCTACTCTACCAAAGCCTTTGAAAGAAGTTGTACCAGTTGGTACAGACAAGTTTGTCTTCTTATCTATAAATAGATATGAAAGAAAGAAAAATTTGCAACTGGCTTTGAGGGCTTTAGAATATTTGAAACACATTGTAGATGAAGAAGACTGGAGTAGAGTGCATTTGATAATGGCTGGGGGATTTGACCCAATTAATTTAGAGAATATGGAGCATTACATTGAACTGACTGATTTAGCTACAGAGCTGGATATTGAGGACAAAGTGACATTCATGAAATCTCCAAAAGATGTGGAAAAAATTACATTACTCTTTTATTGTAAGGCTTTGTTGTACACACCATCAAATGAGCATTTTGGTATAGTACCCTTGGAAGCGATGTATTACAGCAAGCCTGTGATTGCAGTAAATAGTGGAGGTCCTACTGAAACTGTTGTGAATGACGTCACTGGTTTTCTTTGTGACCCAACAAGCGAATCATTTGCTAATGCCATGAAGAAACTGATGCTCAGTCAAGATTTATGTGAAAGATTGGGTAGTGCTGGAAGGAAAAGGTTTGAGACAAAGTTCTCGTTTGATGCTTTTACGGAGCAGTTAGATGGCATTCTGACACGGGAAAGGCAGTTTATTTCCGAGGCCCGTGCCATAGAGTATGAGCAGAAAAAGAAGAAATAGCATACTGCCGGCAATCAAACGGTATGCGATCTTGTTTGAGTGTTAAACCAAAGATTAAGATTATGATGGAAAGTGATAATAGGAATAAGATGATCATCAAAGAAAGGACTTCTGGTTGAACTTAAACTCTAAGCTGCTTAATTCATCTATCATTGTGATTAATAAAGCCATTTAATTACATAGCATTTGCTTTAGTTGTCAAATTTAATAATTAAGTGTTATAGTGGGACCCGAACTAAAATATTACTCGTAAACCATAGATTCCATGGGAATGCATTTCTTTTATTTATAACATAGAGATACTAATAAAAAACTATTTATTTAAAAAGTTACATAAATAAAAAGTTTATTGTATTTTTTCAGTTATGTAGTTAGTATTTCATTTTAATACGCTCTTCTGTTTGAAAACTTATATCAAAAGGAAACGGTTAATTGCTCTACTTACATATTTGTAAATACAATACAATAATTATACCAGTGTGTATGTATAAGGCTGATTGTAATATTTATGTAATGTTAGAAGTTGTAAGTTTGATATTTTTCATTGTATGTAATATACATATTTATTTATGGGCTGGCAAAGTTTGTTGACTTACTATATATTCATACTTTGTATCATGTATTGTAAATATTATAAATTGTATATTGTTAAAGCATGTAAGGGTAAGTAGTGTATTTTAATGTAATGTTCGGAAGCCCCACTGAAGCTTAGCGGCATAGTTTATACCTATTATTAATAAAAGCTTTTAGAGTTTATTTATGTAGACGTGTGGAGAATAGCATGCAACAAATCAATAAATACTATATTTATCAAATAGTTATCATCATAAAATCATCCCAGACTTGATGTCCTACATGCAAAATTTCTATAAGGCATTTATCTTAAACATGCATTTACGTAAAAAACAACTAAGTTTTTCTTACGAAAATTCTAACTAATGTTTGTAGGATAAAAAAATAAATAATGTTGACAATAGAATTGGTTTTATTCACTTCTAGCCCATTCCATAATGTTTTGTTCCCAAGAGTATTTCCACAAATATTATTATCCTCTAAGTACAAGAAATAAAAAAATCTACAAATTAACATAAATTAGTATTTACAACATAAATAAAACAATGATGTAACATATGATGATATAAATAATTTATTGCATATAAATATGATTTTTACTTGATTAGTGTCTTATCAATAGTGTCATAGATTTTTTCTATATTTTCTTGTGGCAATGGATCTAGAATTTCAAACTGTAGATCATATTGTTGGTCCAGTCCCATGTAGCTGTCGCTCATTATGTAAACAGTGTATATTACGCGCCCTGAAAAAAATACAAGATAAATTTAATTACACTGAATCAATAACTCGTTGTAGAGATCCTTGGGGGAGGCCTATGCCCAGCAGTGGGCGTAGTTCGGCTGACATGATGATGATGATGATTAATAACTTTGAAATATTGTATCGCATTGCTTTTTGATTTTTCGATTGACGGCGGCGTAGGCTTACTAGAGTCAGTGCCAGCCAGATATCTCTGCGCGCGACCGGTGCATTTTTGGCGCTAGTACAGTCGGCGTCAAATTGATATATGCGTCTAGAGTAGTCAAAAAGATCTGAAAAACATAAACGCAATTTGATCTAAGCAGTTCGAATCATCATATTGTAATAAGCACGCACGGTGTTTAAAATATCTTCATCATGTCAGCCGAACGACGACGCCCACTGCTGGGCATAGGTATCAAAATTCAAAATATCTTAGCACTCATTATTTCATATTTATATGAGTAGTCAGAGTGATCAAAATTATCTAAGCAAACAGAGGTCTCAAAGTTATCTGTGCATTATGGTGTTGTACACAGAGATGGGCAAATGCCCGGTTAAAACCCGGCATTTTGAAAATGCCCAGGTTAAAACCCATTTATGCCCATTTCTGCCCGAAAAGTTGGGCGGAAACTGTATAATAAATCAGTAATAACAGTTAACCAATATTATGAAATTTTACATGATTTACAAACTCATTACTTAAATAATGCTAAGTAATATTAGAGTACGTACATATTTGTTAATTTTTAACCCCCGACGCAGCGCAAAGAGTGGTGTTATAAGTTTGAGGCCTATGTCTGTCTCTCTGTACTGTACGTATATTCGTAGTGCCTAAACGGATCAGGCGATTTTATTGCGGTCTTTTTAATTGAAAGCTATATTAATCGAGATGGTTATTAGCCACGTTGAAGAAAATCCATATGGCCATTTATGGAGATGGTCAACTGCCTGTCGATACGGGAAAAGATACAGACATGGTGCTTTGACTTAAATAATGTACACCCTGGGCAAATTTTGGCGCAATAAAAAAACAAAATGGCGGCCAAAAAAATGGCCGCCAGAAATTAAGTTGCTCGATTTGGCTGAAATTAGCGATTTCAATGTGGTTTTATTTTTATTTTATGTGTAATTTAAAAAGGATGATATATAAATAAAATTAAATAAATAAAAACCGTGTACGTAGGTATACTGACATTATGTTTGGATTTTATATTTAGGTAAGTACAATAATTATTGAGTTCAAATCATGTTCAAACCACTGTGGGGAATTGCGCAACGGTTAAAGGAAGACTGATGTTGTCTTCCGGGATAGGTGTTGTTAGCCCGGGGACAACTGTCCGCTGGTTTTTATGTCGGAGTTCGTATATAAGCGAACTTGGTGAATGAACTTCGTAAGCGCGATGTAGGTTCTTCACTTTGAAGATCCGTGCCATGTTGATTATGTGCGCGTCGTCTAGATGTCGCCACAACACATAATTATGTATGAATTGATGCAAATCCGCATTTTAAGTAAGTAGTGTATCATAGTGGAAGGGGGTCTTTCCGAGGTAAAAAGAAACCTGGATCATTCTCCACCTTTCTACCACCTCAAAAAGTAGCGCAAAAATCCGCAGCACCGTTTCCATAGTAAAAGACCAGTCATTACTGGCAAGACACACTGGTCAAAGACTTTCGTCTTGAGACATTGAGGTATTTCGGACGCAACTATATGCCGGAGCTTCCCAAACGCTGCCCATCCAAGCTGGATTTGACGAGAGATCTCTTTCTCAAAGTTGGACTTACCTTACTGGACCGTCTGTCCCAGGTAAACATAGTGGTCAAAAACTTCGAGTGTAATGTTCCCAACATTAACTGGAGCAGGTGCAGGATAAGGGGTATTAACCAATCCAAATGTAACCAGAACCATCGGCTTGATTTCCAAAGTACAATATATTTTTCAACAGCCATCCTGTGATAGAATAGACCATTGCGAAAGTTACATAACCTCAGCGATCGCACACCAAGCACGCTACCCTATTGCTCTATTTACCAAATTTCGTGAAAGTCAGATCAGTGGTTTACGCATGAGAAGGTAACAATACCTAGACAAAAAGACACATTCTCCTAACTCTTGAACTACCAAAATGCAAAAACTCAAGTCAACCTCCTTATCAATAGGCGGCCTTATTGCTATATGGCAATCTCTTCCAGGCAACCTTGGGTGAAAGAAAAAATAAAATCAAAAGGACAGAAGGGGAAAGGGTGCATAAAAAGAATAGAATAAGTATACACTAACAAATATTGAAAGAGAGAAAGAAGATACTATTATAGAAGTTAAGGAGTAAGAGAGAGCAAATGACTTCTAACTTGATCTCTAAAGGATTTAAGAGTCTGAGCCCTTCTGATACCTACTGGAAGCGCGTTCCACAAACGGACAGCATGGACAGAGAAAGAGTAGGAAAAAAAGTCGGAAGAATGACGTGGAATTTCAAGGGTGAGGTTAGAGGACGAACGCAAAGTACAGGACGTAGATGAAGATTGAAAGGAGAAGCAGTCTTTAAGATAAGGAGGGGAAGTAGGCATGAAAAGGATAGAATAGAGAAGTTTAAGTGTGTTAAGTCCCTGCGCCGGCGAATTGGGAGCCATTGGAGTTTGTTACGGAAGTGAGACACATGGTCGTATTTGCGAAGGTTAAATATAAATCTAATGGCAACGTTCTGCAGACGCTAACTTATCAAGTAACTCTTCCGACAGGTCAGTAAAACAGACATCAGCGTAGTCAAGGATAGACAGCAGAAGCGATTGTGACAGAGTGATTTTGGTACTGATCGGCAAAAAGTTACGAAGCCGGTTAAGTGAGCCATATGCTGCAAATATCTTTTTCCTGGTTACCTCAACATGAGGACTTCTTAGACCAGAAGTGAGGAAGTTTCCAAATAAAGGGTGTCTCAAAAGTACGTATAGGATTTGAATTTCGCGCTATTTCCGAAATATTCAAGATGGCGGGTTGAAATTTGACATACGTCATCTTGACACATGTAAAATTAATCGTGGAGCGTTTCACAATAAAACAGCGCATAGAAGTTATAGAAATATTTCGCGAAAATTCACGATCAATTACAAACACTCGTCGAAAGGTCGAAAAATATCGTAATTTCAAGAAGAGTCAAATGGCCACCGAGATCTTGCCATCTGATGCCACTGGATTTCTTTCTTTAGGGCTACGTCAAAGATAAAGTCTACAACAACGATCCCCAAAACATAGATAATAAAGACAAAATATTCGCTGAGTTATTGGTGAAATAAGTAGCGAAATGTGTGAAATTAGCAGCAAAATGTGTGAAAGTGTCATGAAAAACTTGCACAGCAAAAATGCCCGTGGCGACCATTTAGCAGATATTCTTTTCATATAAAATTGTACAAGTCTCTTCAAAATAAAATAAAACTACGAAGAAATTCCAATCCATTCGCGTTTTATTGAGACAAATCATCCTATACCTACTTTTGGGACACCCGTTAAATTTTAACCCCCTTTCTACCCCATTAGGGGGAAGTATTTTAACTTTGCCTACGCAGATCATCTTTGATCCTGAGCAGTATCCTACATACCAATATTTATATTTCTAATTCTAAAAATGAGGAAATTCCTTATAAACTTGAAACCCTCCTTTTGTACCCCATTATGGGGTAGTTTTTTAACCTCGCCTACGCAGATTATTAATTTTAATTCGGTGATGAGTGTCACCTTTCGATTTTATATAGATAGATTATGTTAATCATAAATAAAATAAAATATTATACTTATAAGTGCATACTCCATTTTATTATTAAAACATTTTAATACTACCCTGTTAAAATAACAAAAATGTACAATTTTCTGGTATTTTAACAGACTAATATTATTTGTCTTTTGGTAATATTCATGTGCATTATAACCAAAATAATTAAAATACTTACACAGGTAAAAATACTTTAAAACATTGTTTACGCCCACAAAATGGGCAGTAATGGGCATTAACCCGGCGTTTTGGGTTTGAACCGAGTTAAGAAAGAAAGAAAGAAAGAAAGAAAAAATTTATTTCAGATTTAAAAAAATATTATAAATCCATACAGTGGTGTTAGTAACAATAAAACAACTTAAAGCTAATGTGTTAGTAGAATTTAAAGTGCTCATTCGATTGCACATGCATGGACATCCAGCATTTAAGGATAGGACTGTCCACCCTATCCGCGATGACCATCAGGAGAGTGTTGGTGCTGCCCCGCACTCGCTCCCAGAGAGAAGCCACTCGCTTGCGCAACACGGCGTGGAAGCCGTCTGTGTTCCAAGCAGCGAACATCCCCGAGGCGCTGCAACGCCACGGCAGCCCCAACAACCCCCTGAAGGCATTATTGTATTGGACGCGGAGGGCACTGAAGGCTTTTTTGGTGTTATTGTTCCACAGGTTGCACGTGTACAAAGTTTGACAATATGTTTTAAAAAGAGTGATTTTTACTTCACGAGAACAACGTGCAAACCTGCGTGACAACATATTACCCCTCACCGCCAGTGCCCTGCGCTCCCTTTCCAAGTCGGCATCATCCTTCTGATTTTCCGTGACCCAATGACCCAAATATTTAAATTGTGTAACGATCCGAAGAGGAGAATCGCATAGATTTATTTGCGGAACCGAGTAGGTTTTGGTACCGGCTTTAAAGACCAAAATCTCACTCTTTTTGACGTTGTATTTGAGTCCATGGGTCACTGAATATCTTTCGCATATTGCCAGCAATATCCTTAAATATCCTATATGTTAAAACCCGGGCAGGCTGAATGGGTTAAAACACAGTGCCCATCTCTAGTTGTACATTATGCACAGATATTTTGAGAGCTTTGTCCCTATGCTTAGATAATTTTGAACACTCTGACTGCTCATATAAATATGAAACAATGAGTGCTAAGATATTTTGAAAACCTTGCGTGCTTACAACAATATGATGATTCGAACTGCATGCTTAGATCAAATTGGTTTTATGTTTTTCAGGTGATTTTGACTACTCTAGACGCTTATATCAATTTGACGCTGACTGTACATGTTTACATGTTAATACATGTTTTTGTTCTTAGGTTAAGGAAAAGATTAGTATTCGATTTCGACTGCGCGCAGACTCTGGCGCCCACTCTAACTTAAACTTACTAAAAAGAAAAAGTACTTGTTTTTCACAATGAATCTTCTTACGTCTCGTCCAAATGGTGGACACAAGTTGATGATATTATTTGACTTATTGAAATTTACACCGCCACCGTACACACGTGTGTGGCGAGGCGAGACCCTACTAAATGTATGAAAAATCGTGTACCTAATGTGTTCGTTGTCGGAAATCAGTCCTCACATACTCTTACCTTTTTGTGAAGGAGTGTAAAAAGTGACTTGAGAGGAGCCCTTAGCGGAGACTCTCTTCAACGCAATCAACTCTCCGTACTCGACCGTGCCCAACGTCACGAACCAGCCCTCGTTCTTGCCCCGAGGGAACCTTGGACACAGCACGTTGTGAGGATTGCCACCGCGACGCTCCATGCCCAATATTAAGGTGTATTCCTGTAAAAATAATGATGTTACTGGCTTTGCGCCCGCAGCTTCGCTCGCGTGGACTACATGACGTTATCCCGCGGGAATGTGATATTTTACGGAATTAAAAGTAGCCTATGCTCCTCTCCAGGCTACAAAGTTCTGTGTTGTACCAAATTTCAGCCAAATCCGTTCAGCCGTTTTGGCGTGATTGAGTAACGAACATACAAACATCCAAACATCTAAACTTTCACATTTATTATATTAGTAGGATTAGTCGACACTTTAAAAATGAGCATAATAGAAATGAGATTTCAAAATAGATATATTCTGCTCTCGAAGGACCAACACATTCATCATCTTGCTGTCATCATCCCAAAACTAATTGAGCATCACAATAAGAGCCTCAACACCATATCGTCGTAATCATCAATATATTTCCAGTAGCCAGCAGTGGGCGTCGTTCGGCTGACATGATGAAGCCAAAAGTCTGGTGAAGCTTATTTTCTGTTACATGGTAACAAAAAATATCAGTTGCCAAGCCTAGTATAGTAATCCACATTACTTGACAGTACAAGTATTTGTTTTTCAAACAGAAAAAACCTACTATTATTTGTGCGGTGTAGCATGGTGCCTATGACAGCTCATTCGTGCAAAGCAAAATGTTGCTTCTGCACAAGCAATAGGGTCTAATTTTCTAGCATAAGCTGCACGAAAAATGTCTAATGTTGCTTTTCTTGAGTTTTATTCCAATAGCTTAAGGAATTTTTTGCTTTGCAAGAATGAGTTGTCATGGGCATCATGCTACACCGCACAAACTGTAGATGTATAAAATCTTTTTTAATTATCACAATATTGATTTATCTGCAATTTCTGTACAGTTTACCTGATCAGCGTGTAGAGGGAGCCACTGGTCTCTTGAAGGCGGCTGAACTACTCGCTTTTCTTGCTCGTGATCGCTATCTAACCACACTCCTCGAACTCTTAACTTTATGTCTAAAGTAGGAAGGTCGCAAATCGCCTGGCAGAAACAATGAAATGAATTAGTAGGTACTATATAAATACAATCAATTGAATTTTATGTATAGATTCAAAATCTCTGATTTGCGATTGGTAAGATAAGTACTTAAGTGAAGATACTTAAATTTTTTCTATAATAATCAACTCTGTGACGAAGCTGTTAAGGTTGAAAATACAATCTCACCCTATGTATCTGCTCAATTTGGTTCTCCTCAAACTCTCGCCTCAAGTACTTAGCCAGCAGCTCGTAATTCCTCATGCAAGCGACTTTGAGCCCATTTAGCATGGTGCAAGGTTTATTATTCTCCTTCGCCATGCGTGAGAATAGGTAAAGGTGTTGGGAGTCGATGTGTGGCAGTGTGGTCAGAGGCGAGTCTGAGGGCCAGCGCGCTTGTACAATGTTCTGCATTAGTATCTGGCAAGATAGACAGACGGACAGCCAGCCGTTTTCAGCTGACGTGTCAATCATAGCCTGGAAACAACATTTATGATTTAGAATAGGGGAGCGGGCTAATGTAAATATTTATTATTAACATTAAAACATATAATATAGAAAAATAAAAAAGGTGAGAGAAAAACAAAACAATCTGTTTGATAACAAGCAAGCTATTTATTTTGAAACGAAATTTTATAGGGCGGGAGAAAGGCACTACCCACTTGTGTTTTAGTAATTTCCACAACACAGTTTCAATGAAAAACTACTTATGAGCTAGATAATTGGTGTGATTGTAAGATATTTATTTGTTGATTTTACACTAATTTTGAATTTCTTCAGGTTGTCAAGTTAACTAGCTTTGATTTCGATTCCACGCTTCATTCAGTACAAAATGCGTGAAATGCGCCTCATATAACCGCTTTATCGTGTTCTATGAACTGATATATTTTAAAGATATATATAATAATAATAAATTAAAGAAATAACTCACACTGGCGCGGAGTCGAAGCGTCAATCTGAAATTTCACATAGAAAATTCACCCTTATGTGTATAACAGATACGGTATGTATTTCTTGTGAGAAAAAAAGATGCGCGTCTTTTTGTTATTACGTTGTGGAGATAAGGGAGAATTTCCTGAAATTTCAGATAGAAGCTTCTACTTTGCGCCAGTGTGAGTTTAGCATAAGATGACATAGTCTTTAAGTTGACTGACATTGGGAATCGTTAAAAGTGTCACCTGTAATATCTTAATAGTCCGGTCAAGCACAGAGTTGGTGTCCGTCAAGTAGTCGGCGTTAGGTTAGAAACGCACAGGCAGGCGGCTGGCTTGACGCCTAGAGCCTAGTGGCTTGCATTCTACTAGCGCAAGTAGCTAGGCGACAAGCGCGCAGTGTGGCCGGTCGCGAACATTCTAGAACGTTTGTTTTACTAAGGTGACTCGCTAGGCTCTAGGCACCAAGCAAGCCGCCTGCCTGTGCGTACATAGCCTAAGGCAGCGGCAGCCGCGTCATGTGAGCTTGTAGAAGAAGGAATGTTTTCACGTTGGACGAATCTATAGCTCGTCCACTGGGAGGCGGCAGCCTTGGGCCAATTCGCTGTATGACTGACATTGGGAATCGTTAAAACCCTCACCTGTAATATCCTAATAGTCTGGTCAAGCACAGACTTGGTATCCGTGAAGTAGTCGGCGTTAAGGTCATAGCCCACTTATACCGCACTGCTCCCACCCAAGCAAATATACAATAGCGGACAGCGCCCGGTAAGCGAGCCTGCCGCCAGCTAAAGTGCATCTACAGAGCACGACATTAGGTCCATATTTGACTGCTCATACATTAGTTGGGTAGGACCGGTGCGGTATAAGTGGGCTAAGTCTTTTAAGTAGCGGCAGCTGCGTCAAGTGAGCTTGGAGAAGAAGGAATGCTTTCACGTTGGACAAATCTAAGGATAGCTCGTCCACTGGCAGGCGGCAGCCTTGGGCTGATTCGCTGGATGATTGACATTGGGAATCGTTAAAGCTCTCACCTGTAATATTCTGCTAGTCTGGTCAAGCACAGACTTGGTGTCCGTCAAGTAGTCGGCGTTAGGCAGCGCTAGCCGCGTCAAGTGAGCTTGGAGAAGCAGGAATGCTTTCCACGTTGGGACGAATCTAGGGATAGCTCGTCCACTGGCAAGCAGCAACCTTGGGCCAATTCGCTGGATGACTGACATTGGTTAAAGCTCTCACCTGTAATATCCTAATAGTCTGGTCAAGCACAGACTTGGTGTCTGTTAAGTAATCGGCGTTTGGCAGCGGCAACCGTGTCAAGTGAGCTTGGAGAAGCAGGAATGCCTTCACGTTGGACGAGTCTAGGGATAGCTCGTCCACTGGCAGGCGGCAGCCTTGGGCCAATTCGCTGGAAAAAATATATTAACAAACTGATTATTTTTACTTTTTTGTTATAGAAAATGAAGTATTAGTAAGAATCTACCTGTCTCACAACTAGCTCTGATGAGACTCGAAGGAAGGGGTGAAAGGTCGTGGGTGCGAGTCCCATCGGAGCTAATTGTGAGATGGGTTGATTTTTTCTAATAGGTACCTAAGTACTTCATTTCCAATATTAATAAACTAAACAATTGCTCTTGAAAGCTTTGGTAACCACTTCTAAGACGAAATGCTTTTAATTATTCATTATGTAATGGTGATGGTCCAACCATGGTTGGACCAACCAAAACTGCTCAAAAACCTTTGAACTTGTATTAAACAATTATTAATGATCCATTCTGCAAGTCATACTTACAGGTAACGTAGTATATATATACAAGCGAACCCTCGCGGTTTTACCCGCGTATACCCATTCCCGGGAGAATATCCGGATGAAATAATAATATAGCCTATGTCACTCGGGAAGAATGTAGCTTTCTAATGGTCAAAGAATTTTCTAAATCGGTCCAGAAGCTCCTGAGCATAGCGCGTTCAACCAACCCACCAAACAAACAAACTCTTAAGTTTTATAATATTAGTATAAGAATCCTATACTTCTGCCCAGATGTGCGCCGAAGTGCGTATTCTTATGGGACAGGTAGGTATCAAAAGTATCATTAAAAGACGTCTATAAAACCAGTGAACTTTGTACAAAACACATACCCATTCTGTATGTCCTCATTATGCCTCACAGGTAAAGTGGCATATTCTTCAGAATCAGATAGAACTCGTAACAGATGATCCGTGTCCATGTTACTAGCCAGGTGAGCGCTGAAGTGGGCCATGGTCTTGTGGGATAAGTAGTAGTAGGAGGCGATGCGACCCATCCATGTGGAGTGGATTGTTCGTTGGTCCTGATAAGCAGAATGTAGGAAAATATATGGTGAAATCCATGGCTGTACTTCAATGTAAATAAAAACTCGGTAAAAGACTGAATTCAACAATTCTACGTTAAAATCAATCCGTACTATCGTAATTAAAATATTCTACTTGTAATATTTTTCGAAAAACTTGTCCTCGCAAAGTCCTGCTGAAAGGAGGACGTAGAAACATTTGAACAGAGGGTATTGCCTTCGTCTTAAACTCTAGACGCCATCAGTGGGTCGTATGTATAAATTGGCACAAAGAATATAATAAAAATAAATATTGACAATTTACATATAAGTATTTAAATAGACGTTTGGGCAAACACATATAAAGACAAGTAATTATGTGTAATATTTGAGTATAAGCCTATTATTGGCCTTAGCATGTTTTGGCAAAGTTTGGACTAACTACTCCCTCGAGATCGATTTTATTGATCTCGGACCCAATGAACCCTCAAGATTCGACCCTAAAGCAAAAAGTGCCCGAGATAACGCATGAAACCTAGAACAAATTATAATAAGTACATATGTCTTACCTCCTCAATTTCAACGCAGTTCGCAGTAGCTAGTTGGTCTAGCGACGTCTGCACCAGATTGCTCAGATAATAGTTGACATCCTGAGGCTCCAGGCTCTCCAGTTTGTAGTAGGAAGGGTTCTTGATGAGCCGCCGGAAGAAGTAGGTCCAAGTCATGTAGTCGAGGATGTCTTGTTTCGTTTGCACTGTGCCTAAACCCAAACAGTAGCGAATTAGTAAGAACACTGTGAGCTATATCTATTTTCCTTTATAAATGGAACCTTATTAAAGGTGCGCGTCCATTAGCCCGCGTCCGACGCACCGCACGCACGGCACGCAACGCATCGGATTTTAGTTTGCTTCGTATGATGAACTCTGTGTCGGCTGAACTCACCGAAAACTTTTCGTCGTAGGGATATTGTCGGCAATCGTAAAAAGGAAACAAAAAGCAAGTTTGCCTTGAAAGTCCTGTAGAACACGTGATAAGTTTGAAATTTAAGGTGATCACGAAGCGCAGCAAGCGCTCGGCATAAATTTCGTGGTTATTTTTTTTCACACAACAGAACCAAGAGTTTTTCGGTGAGTTTTTTCGATGAGAAAAGTTTTCTGTGAGTTTTTTCGGAGAGTTTGACTGGATCCGATGAACTCATACGAAGCGTTAGTGACGATATCGCCTCCACCGAATGCAGTGCCAGCATCTATTAGCAAAATTCATTTAATCCTTTGCGTGCCGTGCGTGCGGTGAATTTAAGTGCATCACGCAATTTCGGGTTTAGACGATGAGGTGAGGTTTATAGGCTTTTCTTATAAAACGCGGCTACCTTCACAGCAACTACAAGTTTGTAGAGTGTGTGTGTCAGATAACTTTGCTCGCGACTGGAGCGTTTCTGGCGCTAGTTACAGTATTTTTTTTTTGTTCTAAGGATGTGGCAAATATTAGTTTGCGATTGTGACCGCGCGCAGACTTATCTGACAAGCACTCTAGATATAGCATTTTTAAACACTCACCAGCTACAATTTCAGCGTTCAAGTGGTCAGGTAACACATCTAACAAACTGGACTCGACCGGGAAAGGCTCGTATAGGAACTTCTTATAGAAATTCTTCTTTTGGTCGTGGACTAAAACTACTGCGACACCTTCGTTGTCGTACTGAAATTATTTATGCTATTTGTAATAATATTAACTTAGTAAATAGACAAGAAAGCTGAGATACAGTACTATTAAGAAAGACAAAAAAAAAACAATTTATCTTAGAATTTCGTATTTACTCCGCATAAACATTGATAATGGGAGACTGGCAAAGTCGTAAAAGTCTTAAAAAGTAGATCTTAAAGTCGTGACTTTATAGCTTATGTTTGTATAGAATCTTGAAAATGTTCTACTGATAAAAGGCTCCCCCACACAAACCCACGAATTCGCATCGCATCGCATCGCAAGAATCTGCGATGCGCGATGCTAATAGAAACCTTATTGCCTGTCAAACGCATGACACGCATCGCAGATTCTTGCGATGCGATGCAAATTCGCAGTTTTGTGTGGGAGCCCAAAGACAGAAAGCATGATCTATCTTTAAATCATAATATAAATAACATATTTGTATTATAAAAATAAAAGGTTAACACCGAATTTGCTTGCCGCTGTACTCCGTGCGTGCCTTTGATCACCGTCAAATGGGCGGGGAAATACGGCCCACACTATTATAGTTATAGTCTATTAATCGATTTTCAAGTTAAACACCATTCAATAGAGTATAAATACCTGCGGCCGGCCTGCCCTGCCCATCATCTGCAGCACATCAGTGATAGCACAGCCTCCTATATCTTACAAGCCATGCGCATAAAGTTGGCAACGTCGCATTTCTAGTTTTAAGTGAACCTATTTGACGCGCAATATTCAAAAAAGTTAGATTACTTGGCTTTCTTTTCTATCTCTATTGGGTCGTCATTGATTGACGACAGTGGTAGGACTCCAGTCTGCACGAGGAATAGCTAAAACCCCCTTTTTTTCTCTGTTTCTTACCTTGGAAATGAAAAGTTTGATACAGCTTCATCTCCATTTTTAGCGAAGAATCGTTATTTGATTTGCATTCGGGAATGCAACACCGCCTTGGCATATGTTGGAGAAAGAATACGATCTACAAACGGGGCTTCAACAGTAAAAAAGCTTAGAAATAATTAATACAATTAGTTGTTCTTATGAAATCTATATTTATTTACCTTCTTGAAACCTTCACGAGCACGTTTACATATAAATAGATGTCGGTAATCTTAATTTTCTGCCGTCAAAAGAATATTTATAATCCGTTTTACAGGTAAACAACAAGTAAACCGGTTCACTGTGACGTTGCCGCTCCGCTTCATAGCATGGCTTGTAGAAGACAATAGAGAAGGCTGTGGTGATAGGCATGTCGACGTACCGCTTCTGCTTGCCGTCGTAGTACTCCGTGCCTTTGATAACAACGAAAGCGGGGGCAAAGTAACACCACACTAGTCTCTCAATCGAGTTTTAACCCCCACACCACTCAATAGAGTATAGATACCTGCGGCCGGCCTGCTCTGCCCATCATCTGCAGCACATCAGTGATAGGCATGTCGACGTACCGCTTTTGCTTGCCGTCGTAGTACCCTGCGTATAAGATCAATACCAAGGTAGTCTCTCAATCGATTATCAACCTTAACACTAGTTAATAGAGTATAGATACCTGCGGCCGGCCAGCCCTGCCCATCATCTGCAGCACATCAGTGATAGGCATGTGGACGTACCGCCTCTGCTTGCCGTCGTAGTACCCTGCGTATAAGATCACTACCAAGGTAGTCTCTCAATCGATTATCAACCTTAACACCAGTTAATAGAGTATAGATACCTGCGGCCGGCCAGCTCTGCCCATCATCTGCAGCACATCAGTGATAGGCATGTCGACGTACTGCTTTTGCTTGCCGTCATAGTACCCTGCGTATAAGATCACTACCAACGTAGTCTCTCAATCGATTATCAACCCTAACACCAGTTAATAGAGTATAGATACCTGCGGCCGGCCAGCCCTGCCCATCATCTGCAGCACATCAGTGATAGGCATGTCGACGTACCGCTTCTGCTTGCCGTCGTAGTACTCCGTGCCTTTGATCACCACCAAATGGGCGGGGAAATTCACGCCCCACGCTAATGTTGCTGTGCAGATTAGGACCTTAATAGAAAGATGTAGAGCTTAGTTTGCTACAGGAATAAATACAATCAAAACTCTCAAAACAGCTGGTTTTGTAGCTTTCATTAACCATTTTTCTTGATGTGTAACAACAAAAGTACGAGCCAGTGGCAATTGATGATAATCTTAGTTTTCTATGAATTGTAATCGTATTAAGTAAATAACGAAGGTTTTTTTCTTGCTTTTAAACAAAAACCACTATAATATGGCACATATATCACTTGGTTACTAATTATAAAAAAATAAAACCGCCTTCAAAAAATCCACCTAAAAGTAAGAAATAATACCTCTAATAACGTAAGTACTATAAAGTCGGGTGTGAAACATTTATTGTGTTTTTGTTTAGACCCGCCCGACTTCAAAGTACTTACGTTATTAGAGGTATTATTTCTTACTTTTAGGTGGATTTTTTTGAAGGCGGTTTTATTTTTTTATAAAAATAATTTTTATTTCACTCTTTTTTAATGCATCATGCAGGCAATTTTCGTATATCCTGGTAAATAGGTATGTTGGTTGAACATCCGTCTTAAATTCATATATTGGTAACGAAAACGACAGTATTTTCAAGATTTCCTGAAAACTACTAAACCGATTTCAAAATTTCGAAAAATGGGACCAACTTGGGAAAAACCTGATGTTATAACGTTTGAATCATTTCAATCGGTTCAGCCGTCTTCGAGTAATCGGTGTACATACATATAAAAAAAAAGAAATAAACGCGACGAATAGATAACCTCCGCCTTTTCAATTTTTGAAGTCGGTTAAAAAGGTGAGAACAATAGATTTGGAACGAACACAAATCCTGGTGAGTCTCACGAAGAGACTCTCTACGGTACGAACCATATTTTTTCAACTTTCACTATTCTTCTTTACCTTATCTTTCTCGTAATTAATAATAATAATCGTTATTATAATAGTTATTTTTTATTTTATTACTTCTGAAAACCAACAGCTATTCAAACAGAATACATATCTGATATAAAAACAGACAGCCAATTATAGGTCTTCACATTTAAGTTTAGATAATTTACGCTTGTAAAAATCTAATGTCCTGTCTATTGCAAGGTCTATTATACTATACATATAACAAAAGCATAACTCAGCTTAGGGCCTGTCCACACGGCGCGTTGCGTCAGCGTTGCGTTGAGATCTCGCCGCGTTGATTGGTAACTTTGGTGACGCGACCGTGTGTCCACCAATCAACGCGGCGAGATCTCGACGCAACGCGCCGTGTGGACTCAGCCTTACCTGTATCTTCTGATTAATAAACAACTCTTCAACAGTATTCCGGTCTCGCTCATGCAAGCCGGCGTGATGTATGCCGATGCCGAAAGCCAAGGTCAGCTTCAAATTGGACTCCTTTATGCTGGCGAGGATCTGCTCCATTTCAGACTCTTGCATGTGCAGCCACTGCTTGGGGTTGTCCTCGGCTGCTAAGTATGCGATGAGGTCTAACGCTGTTAATCTGTCATGAAAAGAATAACCAGCCGTTTTAAGAAAACATAAGTGTAATTAAAAGAAAGTAATTGAATATTTATTGGTGGCTTGGAGTACGGGAGTTTCGCCAAATAAAATACTGATTTCAAGGTAAGCCTCCTCCCCCAGGTAGTGGTGAAGAAATACAAGCATTTTAGTTCAAAATGTGACTACCGGGCCAGATAAGTTTATGGCACTGTAATTTTTACAGCTCTCACTGACACGGAATCAGAATCTCAAAACATCATAGTAAATTCAGGCGTGAGTACCACGTTATTATGGCGTCGAAAAGAGATCCAAACTCTTTGAAAGCTTCGGCTTGTCCGCAGAAAAATAATACCCGCACTCGATTTTGAACAGCATTTAAGATTTTTTTTCATAGTCTTACCTTGTCTGCCGCCTAATGGACATAAACACGAGAGCGGGCGCGCACGGCGAGTGCGTCCGTTTGGCTTCGAAGGTGGGTTTGTTCAGAGTGTAATAATAGCCTAGTCTGTCTCCAGATGAGGGCATGCGTGTGATGTTCTTTGGTCCTTACCTAGTCTGTCGCCTACTGGAGACGAACACGAGAGCGGGCGCGCACGGCGAGTGCGTCCGTATGGCTTGGAAGGTGGGCTTGTTCATTGTCATCATGCGCGGGCAGTAGTGGCGGCCCGCGTGCCCGGATATGTGCACCTGGCAATGGGTTAACGGCCAGAATTAATAATCTACCTACAGATAGGGATAGGCATGACCCAGATTAGTTGCTAGGCAACACCTAACAACACCCTGGCAACTGTCGTTACTTCTATGTTAATATCAAACGTTGCATAGCAACTAATCTGGATCATGCCTATCCCTATCTGTGGATTGATTATTAAATTCTGGCCGTAAGTGACGTTTACAAAATAGGGGAAAAGAGGGGAACACCTTGACGCAAAAAGCCAAATACGGAAGACACAAGCGAAGCCTTCCTATACCTATAGCTTTAACTCAGCCGGCCAACTCTTCTGTGCTCCATGTAACCGAATCTTCAAG
Source organism: Crambus lathoniellus (assembly GCA_949710035.1). NCBI lineage: Eukaryota > Metazoa > Arthropoda > Insecta > Lepidoptera > Crambidae > Crambus > Crambus lathoniellus. Next base: position 8,173,102 of record OX453316.1, on the reverse strand, counting down.
ACGAAGTTCGGGTTTGCTAGTCACCTCAGAGCTTTCTATATTAGTAACACCACCTAATATTTGACAGTATGGAGTCGCCGTCGCCGGATACGGCGTGGATAAGTGAAGATGATGATTTAATAGTGACATTTAAAAATATAACATTGAAGTATAACAAATGTAAAAAAATGTTTAATCTGTTTAATAACAAGCAAGTAATGAGCTGCTGAATTATGACCAACCGTGACTCTACTCTAGCTATTTCTTTCTAAAACGACATTTTAAATGGCGGGAGTATGGCGCTACCTTCGTGTGATGAATTAATTGCACTTTGTATTTATTTTTTGTCTTTTAGTATTATTGTTGTGATATAGCACTCATGCTATGTACGCTGTAAATTTGGAACATGTCAGGACTATTTTATTTTTTTATGTTATATAAATTATTAATGTGTTAATTTGTATCACGTGATTGTACTTAGTATATAATAAACTAGCGGGCACCCGCGGGTTCACCAGCGTGGTTCCCTTTCCCGTGGGAATATCGGGATAAAAAGTATTCTATGTGTTATTCCTGCCTATAACCTATCTCTGTTGCAAATTTCATCCAGATCCGTTTAGTAGTTTTTGCGTGAAAGGGTAACAAACATCCATGCATCCATACATCCATACAGACTCACAATCTTTCGCATTTATAATATTATAGTAGGATAAATAAAATGAATTAACTCACCTCTAGCGGCACAGGTCGCACCGAAGGCCTGAAGTTGTACAGCCCCATTTCCCCGATGTTCAGCCAGTTGGCGAGGTCTTTCGCGTTCGCCAACGCTGTTGATAGTCCGATGATACGCAGCCGCCTCGAAGTGTGGGATTCGATGAAGTTCGTTCTAAGTGACAACAAGATAAGATTATCAAAGAAAGATTACTATATAGAATTAGAGTATGTAGAAGAGAGACAAGAGGTATCTTGTTTATGTAAATTAATATTCTTAGGGACGATATGAATATTAATTATTAACAGGGCTAAGTGTGTAAATTTTAAACACGTATTTTTTCTTTTAACGTCTTTCAGTACAAAAATATTAAAATATGGCCACGCAAAGGTTGTCCCGAAAATGTCAAGAGAGTTGAATCACGCGGTGCACGACGCAAGACCGAGCGTGATGAGATGACTATAGGTAAACTGTAGTGTCGGGTAGCCACGTGGGGAGCTGGGGAGGACGCTTCCTCCTTCTGCCCGGCCCCCTCTCGAGCTTTCGAGCTCGTTACGGGGCGGGGCAGAGGTTAGAACCACCCAGCCCTGACGCGAAGCCTTGGTGGGAGGGCTGGGCGCGGCGAGGAACATGCCCTAGGTGTGACCGAGTCCAACATGCCGTTTGGTATGCCTAAAGATCGCATTCTCCTCTTGACACAAAAAAAAGGTAAACTGTAGTGTGACCACGAGATACGAAATTCTTAGGGGGTAATATAATATTTTGTAAAATTTTACGTACCCTTTTTTTGTCAAAATGTAGTCTATATCTGGGGCCCTACCGGCGAACTTTCCAAACTTCGGAAATCTGCCGGGCTTCAAATTAAAACAGTTATATCGAAGTACGTACTTTCTTATTGTACTATTTGCCGAAGTTATTTGGTAGATAACGATGTTCCTAGGACATCATGAATCGTTTGCCATTCTGGCCTGATTGGGGCTCGATTTATCTGTTTTAATTTGAAACCCGGCAGATTTCCGTAGTTCGGAGCGTTCGCCGGTACGGCCCCTGATATATCCTACTAATATTATAAATGTGAAAGTTTAGATGTTTGGATGTTTAGATGTTTGGATGTTTGTTACTCAATCACGCCACAACGGCTGAACGGATTGGGCTGAAATTTGGGACGCAGATACTTTGTAGCCTGGAGAGGAACATAGGCTACTTTTTATCCCGGAAAAATATCACATTCCCGCTGGATAACGTCGTGTAGTCCACGCGAGCGAAGCCGCGGGCGGAAAGCTAGTATACAATAAATGATGCCGGTGACGAAAAAGTCTTCCTTTATTTCACTAACCTAGACACGATGACCTCTAACACCGGTCCCCTGTCTTCTCCCAAGAGGTGTATCTCGTCGATAACTATTAATGCAACGTCTTGCACATAGTTCCTGGTCTGCCACGAACGACTGATGCCGTCCCATTTCTCAGGAGTCGTCACTATCACGTGAGAGCTTTTGATGGCGCGAATGTCGGGCGATACGTCACCTAGAACGAGGGAGGTTATTAAGAAAGCATGTAGTGCGACAACGTTTTCTGTTCCGGGGGCCAAAAGTTGTAACTAGCGTCTTTTTTAATGTCATTTTGCTGTCAAGTTGTTGGCCAACCACAGCGCTGCTGCCGTCTGATGATCTTAGAAGACAGGGCCGGTTAAATTGCTAAAAAAAGTAGAAAAAACTACATAGCGCCGCTGTCATCGGAACAGAAAAGATTGTCGATCTGTAATGAGAATGATGATGACGCAACTAGAATGGTGCCTGCCTGTTGCCTAGAATGTCAATAAATTGTGCGTTATCCTACAGTGCGATATTTGACAACTTGCAATTTAAAATCATGGAAACAGAAGCCTTCAAAATAACTGAACCGTGACGTCCGTGACCCACCATAAGTTCATGTAATTCAAACTTGTTGACTGACACTGACCTTTATAGTTTTGACGCTTTCAAACAAATTATAAGCAAAATGGGTCACATGATTCAATTGGTTCGACCGTACATATAACATTCTAGAAACGTCATTCGCCGTTGTATAACGGACACTGGGAACACAAAATCCACAACGGGTAGCACTTAGCCTTCATCACATCTGATGTTAAGTGGTGATTTAGAATGTTCATGCATGTCACGTTTTTGTACTAAAATTAACTTACCCGTTAATTCTACAACTTTCTTGCCCAGCTTCTCTTGTAGTCTCACTTTCCAGTCTTTTACGCGTTCTTTAACTAGAGCTTTCAAAGGCGCTATGTACACAACCTAAAAACGAAACAATGATTAATCTTAAGACGATTTCTTCTTAATTTGATGTATAATTAAGCTGCTAACAAGTGACCTAACTCTTTTGATATTAGGTAGAGAATCAAATAAGAAATTATCTTATAATTCTTATACTGATAAAACATTCCACTGCCTGTACCATGCAACTGGTACAGGCAGTGGAATATCTGTGTCTGTATCGGGTTGAAATGCATAAAGAAGATAGTTTGGACTAACCTTACAATTAGAGAACTAGTTGAACACTAAAAGACCTTACATGATTCTTGCAAAAATAATTTTGTTCTTTGGTGTACTTATATCCCAAAAACCTTATTTTCGTTAAAAAAATCTAAAAATAGAAGTCGATCTGATTGATTTTGGTGTATCTCTAAATGCTTTCTCTGTATTTCTCTCATCTCTTCTACGAAAAAAAAGTAAGTAAACACACCTTACATTTAGGGTACTGATTGAACACCCTGAACATAGCGACTTCAGCAACTATAGTCTTCCCTGACCCAGTTGGCGCTCCCAACAACACATTATGATCCGTGTGGCACAAGCAGTGGAATATCTGCGTCTGTATCGGGTTGAAGAATAGTTCTAACGTACCTTACATTTAGGGTACTGATTAAACACCCTGAACATAGCGACTTCAGCAACTATAGTCTCTTCCCTGACCCAGTTGGCGCTCCCAACAACACATTATGATCCGTGTGGTACAAGCAGTGGAATATCTGCGTCTGTATCGGGTTGAAGAAAAGTTCTAACGTACCTTACAGTTAGGGTACTGATTGAACACCCTGAACATAGCGACTTCTGCAACTATAGTCTTCCCTGACCCAGTTGGCGCTCCCAACAACACATTATGATCCGTGTGGTACAAGCAGTGGAATATCTGCGTCTGTATCGGGTTGAAGAATAGTTCTAACGTACCTTACAGTTAGGGTACTGATTAAACACCCTGAACATAGCGACTTCAGCAACTATAGTCTCTTCCCTGACCCAGTTGGCGCTCCCAACAACACATTATGATCCGTGTGGTACAAGCTGTGGAATATCTGCGTCTGTATCGGGTTGAAGAATAGTTCTAACGTACCTTACAGTTAGGGTACTGATTGAATACCCTGAACATAGCGACTTCAGCAACTATAGTCTTCCCTGAGCCGGTTGGCGCTCCCAACAACACATTATGATCCGTGTGATACAAGCAGTGGAAAATCTGGGTCTGTATCGGATTGAAGTGCGTAAAGTTGTATAAGAGCTCGTAGGAATGGTTGTTGAGGGCTGTCACTGGGAGCGGTTGCAGCTCGAGGAGATCTAGAAAGGAAGATAAAGTACTTAACTACATTTTTTTTATTACTAGGTTGTAACACTTAGGGCCACTGGGGCGATTTTGGCGCTAGTTAGAGTACATTTGTTTAGTCTAAAGTTAAGGTAAATGATTAGTATTTGATTTCGATCGCGCGCAGACTTATCTGACTTACACTTTACTTATTTTTATACTTTGTAAACCTATGACAGCTCATTTGTTCAAAGCAAAAAGTTATGTATGTTATTAGAATAAAACTAAAGAAAAGCAGCATTAGACATTTTTAATGCAGCTTATACTAGAAAATTAGTCCCTATTTCTTGCGCAGAAGCAACATTTTGCTTTTCATGAATGAGCTTTCATAGAACTCATGCTACATTTTACAAAGTATAGTTACACCCACACAGACTTAGGGCCTGTTTCACAATGTCTAAGTAAGTTCTCATTAGCCGTTACTTGACAGATCAGATAGGCCATACAAAACTGCCAAGTAAACTGGAAATAGTATCTTCTAATCGGACATTGTAAAACAAGCACTTAATCTTCAAACTAATTTAATGTGACAAATGAAATGTTTGTGTAGGTATACTAATATACAATGAAATAAAAACCATACCTGTGTGTGGCGGATGAGTTTCTGGCAATATCAGATGTTGGAATGTAAGCGGTAACACACTTTCTGCACCCAGCCATCTAAAAAAAATGATTGCGATTAATTGAAATACATTCTTATCAGGATCGAAAAAATCATATTTAAAATTATTTTTAGTTTTTTTTGCATTCACAATTCACAATGCGTGATGAAATGCAAATAGAAAAATCGGAGATAGTTGTGAGACCGGTCGATTTTTCCTAATAATTCATTTTAAATATTTTCAAAATCTTATTTATGTTCCTATACCTTTCTGACGTAGCCCTGATGTAGTATTGTGGTGGTAGGGGTTCACATATAGGTATAGTAATTATCAGTTCTTGTGGCTCTCGAGTTATCACCTATAAAAAAAAAAGTTTGTATTGACTCAAAGAGGAAACCATGCCTAATAATAATAACAACTAAAAAAGAATATTTATAAGATAGGCTGGTAAAAAAAAAAACAGGAAGAAGGCAGTTCTTAAGGCTGAAGTCACACTGGTCGAAGTAAAAGTAGAAGCGTCAATCTGAAATTAACATAGCAAAATCATCCTTATCTCCAAAAATACGCTTCAACTTTTTTCTCAGAAGAAATATGTGCCGTATCCGTTGTAAAGACGAGGGTGAATTTGCTAGGTATGTGAATTCAAATTGATGCTTCGACTCTGCGCCAGTGTGAATTGAGCCTTATGGCGATATTAAACGGTTCACTTCTGCCTTTCGATTTGGAAGAAGCAACCAGATTGAACAATGTAAAAGTGAATCATTCAATGGCAATATAAACCACATTCAATCGCGTTGAAAGAATTGAGCTCAATATTTTCACTTATATGCAATTGAACGAAAGTTGAACGTGTAAACATAAGAATTGAATGATTCACTAGTTGTTGATACCCTGATTGGTAGACATTTTCAAGCAATTCGAATTGAATGGTTCACTTTATAATTTAGACAGTTCATTTTTAGAGATAAGTGTAAATAACAATAGCTTTCACTTCAGCGCCTTTCAACCGAAGTGAATCAATTTGGTTGAACCGTGTAATATCGGCATTATGATGGTTTACTTAAGGGCACGTACTTCCAAATTATCGAAATCAACCTATTTTTGATTTAAAAGTAAACAATCAAATATTCTTTATTATGAGCAGATAAAAATATAATGTTGAAGTTTCATAAACGATCTTGATTATTTTGTGGCTAGAAACACGATATTCGTATCGTAACTCGACATAAATGCGAATATAAATGCATGGATAGGTAGGAATAAGTTAAGTATAGATGATACAATAAATAAATATTTAGGTAAAACGGATAATTTGATTAATATATGTTCAAAATTTGCAAATACATTTACGAATGAAATTAATAAAATTAAACATAACTGTAATCAAAAGTTTATTAATAGAAGTACATATGTAAAGGAAAGTGAAACGTCCTTTCGGTTTGTGAAAGTTGATAGTAAAAGCATAGAAAAAATTATAGATAAATTAAAATGCAGTAAATCACCAGGTTTTGATGAAATCAGGGTTCAGGATTTGAAATATGCAAAGAATAACATTAGTCAGCTCTTAGCTAAGTTAATTAACATGTGCGCTGAGAAAGGTATTTACCCGGATTTATTAAAGAAAGCTTTGATCAGGCCTATATTTAAACATGGTTCCCACTTGGATTATACGAATTATAGACCAGTGGCTATTTTATCGGTCATTAACAAGATTGTGGAGAAGGTAATTGTGGGGCAGCTTAGTGACTTTTTGGAGAAACACAATATTTTAAGTACTTGTCAACATGGGTTTCGTCGGGGTAGAAGCACTACTACGGCACTATCAGCATTCACTGAGTTCATCAATGGGGAACTTAATAACGGTAGCCAGGTTCTGGCGCTCTTCATAGACTTCAAAAAGGCGTTTGATACATTGGATCACACGCAACTTTTGAAGGCTATGGAGGAGTGTGGAATCAGGGGGCCAACAAATAAGTTTTTTAGTAACTACCTTGAAGGCAGGACGCTCCGCACTGTTGTATCAGGTACAACGGGAGAGGATGCACAGGTAACACTCGGTGTGCCCACTGGTTCAGTGTTTGGCCCTTTAGGCTATATTATTCACGTTAATAGTATGGTTAATGTGATTAAGCATTCGATGGTATGTATGTACGCAGACGACACATGTTTGTTGGTGGCTGGTAGGGATATAAATCTGTTAAGACAGAAATTGCAGTCTGATTTTGAAATGATCACTAAGTGGGCCCATGACAATGGCATTATTTTAAATACATGTAAAACTAATTGTATGCATATATGTTCGCCCCATAACGTGAAAGCAAAGAGGGCAACCCTTAGTGAATTACAAATTGTAGGTCATTCTTATGATTGTTTGCATCAGAATAAGGTTAACTGTTCTTGTAAACCCCTACAGTATGTAGATAGTACTAAATATTTAGGCTTAGTTATAGACAGTAGATTTAATTGGAAACAACATGTTAAGATGGTGTGTAATAGGCTTCGATCGGTCCTGGGTAAATTCCATCATTTAAAAAGAAATTTAAGTAAGAAAACTTTGTATGTAGTGTATTATGCTTTAGTAGATTCTATTATGAGTTATGGTTTAACGTGTTATGGGCTGACGTTTAAAACATATATTGAGCAAATTAAAAAGTTACAGGTTAGGTTTTTAAAATACTTAGTAGACGTAAAATGTAAAAGGCAGTGTAAAGATGATTATTATAAATTATTTAAGATATGTAAAATATTACCAATAGATAAGAGAATAAACTACCTTATGGCTCTGGAAACATACTTTAAGGATGAACATAAGATAAGGAAATGTAACAAAATAGTAACGAGATCCATAGCCAACAAAAAACTTGTACAAATCAAGGCTAAAAATTACTACGGGGAAAGATGCAGAAATTGGGTCATTCCAAAATTATTTAATAAATATTCGTTGTTGCTAGAAGAGCCAAAATTAACTTGCAAAATAGGTTTAAAAAAAATTTAAAAAAATGCATGATGTAAGTTTGGTGCCTTATTTAGAATAGTATTATATTTGTGTGTTATTTATTAGCATTTAAGTTTTAACTTATAGTAAATTAGTTTTGAAATAAGCGTGCGCCTACAAACTGCTTTAGCAGTTTGGCGATGTAAGTTTGTGTTAACTTAAATGTAATATGTATTTGGAAAATAAATAAAAAAAAAAAAAAAAAAATTTTCAAAAACAAAGAAAATTTTCATTATTTTTATATTTTTTTGGTTTTATACTTAGATTATTAATCTCTAATTCACGAATAAATTCTATATAGAAAAATAGGTAATGACATATTGTAGACTATTCAGTCTCAGGCTACTTTTTCAAAAAGTGAATTTATGCTCAAAATAACAACAAAAACATTGAAAGCATGAAAAAGTGAGGTTATTTTCATTACTCTTCACACGTAAGGAAAAAGACAAAGACATAGTTTTTGGAAGATCCTGCCCTTAAGGGATGGGTGATAAAAACTTTTCATCTCGAGCTCCTCCGTGCTTCGGAAGGCACGTTAAGCCGTTGCTCCCGGCTGCATTTGCAGTCGTTAATACTCACCGATTCGCATTGGGCCCGCGTGGTGGGTCATGGCCCATTCTTCTTATCCATCCATAAGGAAAGGCCAGTGCCCCAGCAGTGGGGACATTAAATGGCTGATGATGATGATTAATAATTTAAAATAAAACTCAAATATAAAGTAACCTGTTTCTTGGTAATCAGGAAGTACTCGTGATAGTACATAATGTCCGAGTCGGGATCCTCCACCCATATCCAGAACGCTTCTGGAGCCTTTCCGTGGTACTTATCGCTCCATCTACAAAGTGTTTTTACAAGCTCTTTATTAACTTGCCATGTTTGTTAGTGGGGGACAAATCTTTCACCACCTTTCTGGGTTACTTTTAAATTGATTTTTAACTTAAGTAACGGGTCATTGTACGGAATTCTTCGTGCTCCGCGACCTTACTTTATTTAGAAGTAAACGAAAAATGTTTTTGATTCTATTCGTACAGTAGACCCGTATATATAACGATACAAAACAAAATCATAAATATGCGACCTAATATGAGGCTTATGCTTCATCAGTCATACCTACATAAAGGTGGCAAATATTAGTTCGCATACTTATTATTTTGTTTTGTGTTGTTAGTAAATTATAAAAATAAACATAAGAACCTTTAGTGCTAAATATTGCAACAGCGAAGACTTTTTGTCTATAGTTATGCTAAATTATAAAACTAGCAGCCGCCCGCGGTTTCACCCGCGTGGTTTCCGTTCCCGTGGGAATATCAGGATAATAATAATCCTATGTGTTATTCCAGCCTACAATCTATCTTTGTTGCAAATTTCATTCAGACCTGTTCAGTAGTTTTTGCGTGAAAGAGTAACAAACATCCATACATCCATTCATACTCACAAACTTCCGCATTTATAATATTACAGTGCCACAATCTTTTCTGTTCCGGTGACAGCGGCGCTATGTACGTTTCTTTTGTTTTTGTAGCAATTTAACCCTGATTTCTAAGACCAGTAGGGCTAGCACAACTTGAGCGCGACTCGAGTGAGATAGAGTCGCGGGCACTTTCAACGAATCAGATCGCTCGTAGATAGCGGGCGTGACTTAAAACGACGTGCTGATTGGTTGAATGGAGCGCGACAAAGAGTCGCGCTAAGTTGTGCTAGACCTACTGCAGCCGCCAGGAGCGTTATGGTTGGACATCAACTTGACAGCAAAATGACATTTAAGAAATACACGTTCGTTTCACATTTGGCCATCGGAACAGAAAAGATTGTGACGCTGTAGTAGGATTTGACGGAATCTATACCCACTTGAAGTTAGGCGTGATTGTCAGCCTTATCCGCAGCACTGTTCTCGTGATGGGATGCAAGCTAGCTTCCATTTCTAGCAGAGGAAATTCATCTGCGCATTTCTTGAGGTGCCGAGCGGTTTTGGGGTTTCTAATGAGATCACCTATGGGATATTATATTGATATGAACCCAACTACTTTGTCTTATTAGGCCAAATCGGTTTAAACTACGCGGTGCAAAGGTATTTTTTAGTTAAAGGAAAATTTCATTGGGTCTAAATAACGGCGTAAGGTAAATGCTGTTTTTACAAACAGCGGTTTAGCACTTAGCCTTTATCCCACCTGATGTTAAGTGAAGATAAGGCTGATGGTGAAAGCGCGCTACTACCGGAATCCTCAACAACTGAGGAACTGGCTATCTTATCTCTAACTGCCGGAATACAACAATGCTGAAAACATCGTTGTTATGGCGTCAGACTTAGATAAGATGGTGGTAGCTAGCCAGGCAGACTTCAAACAAGTCCTACCGCCTTACTAAAGATGCAAACTGATTAAAGATGTCAAAGACAATGAGAGTGATTACTCATATCGGTTAAATAGATAACATGAGTACTTTTTACATATACCTAGGTAGATATTAAACTAAATAACATGTAGATAATGATTCATAGACGTCCTCGTTTTTTATAGGTGTTAGGTTGTTTACAGAACTTTCAACTTGTGTGTATGAATGAATACAGAATAGAATACAATTTTATTTAAATCACTTACCAACTTCTTTCCAGTCCATATCCCTTATTTGGTCAGGCTTCAGCATTGGGTACTCTATATGCTTCAATATCTCGTTGGGGAAGCAGTTGAACTGCCTCATGTCACTGTAGAAGTCCCATTGTTGCAGTTCTAGCATTTTGGCCATCTTCAGGTACAGCGCGGCCATGTATGCATTGTTCTTGCGGAGCGTTATTTCGAATAGCGCTCGGATTATACGGACGGCGTTCTGAAATAGGTTACGATTTTACAAATACCGTAAAATATGAAGGAGTATTTATTTTGCTAACGTTACCGCAAGTTCTTTAAGAAACAAAAATGGTAGATTTTGCATAATTGATACTTTCTTATTACGTACCTATTAGGCTCGGACTATATGCGTCAGGAATCGGTCCGGTTCGGAAAAATAACAACAACAAACAAGCTCGGATTCAATCCGTATCCGTAGGTATCGGATGGCTCTGGATCTTATGTAGTCATCATAAGAAAAATTCAAACGATTGCTTGCACGACGGATTGAATCCGAGCTTGTTTGTTGTTGTTATTTTTCCGAACCGGACCGATTTCTGACGCATATAGTCCGAGCCTTAAGAGTTATTCTCAATGATGCGACTTTAATTACGTTCACTAAAACACTTCCATGTCACAAGTTAGTGATTTTATGCCATGATAGTCTTTTTATGCATGCTGGAGTAAAGTTTTATGGTATTTTTCAGCATTCGAAAATGCCACAAACAGCATAAAGACGCAGTAAAATTTTACATGAATTGCGGCGATGAGAATTATCGTTTAATTTGAGCCTGCTTCAGCAAAATATCCAGTTTTAGAGCATTGTAAAAGTATACTGAAAGATCTATGAAGGTACAGATGTCGCGCAGAGTTAAAGACCTATATAAAAAGTTAAGTTAGTACCTGACTGATGTAGTTCAAATCGGACTGTAACGAAGAACCATTGACTCTTCCTCTGGACAGATAGGTCTGCAGCAGTATATTGATTTTCCAGTGAATATCTTCATCCGGGTCTTGTATACGGAGCTCACAGTACTGGTCTTTGAGGCTCCACAGTTCTGTCAACTCTTCTTTTCTGACCTGTAGTTGGAATTTTTTACTTAGCGAAATGTTTACATCTTTCCTTCTATATGATTATGTGTTATGTCAACATCATTAAAACTCGGGTGAATGAAAAAACATCCTGCTAATATTATAAATGTGAAAGTTCAGTGGCCCGATTCTGCTAACGTTAAGTCATAATCGTGACTTTATCGTGTTTCAATTGTTGTGCTTTTTTACACACTAATCAGCGGTTTTCCTTTGACAGATAATACGTCAAAATTAGTTCCAAATCTTTTAATAGATGTCACTATTTCGAGTCAGCTGTCAAACTATTATATATTTTATAGTCGTTGGTAGCCATAGATATAGTTTGGTAGCACAGTTTATATTAGCATATAATATTTACTGTGTTGGTAGTATATAAGTAGTCTGTGGTTCTATCAATAAGACAAATAATTTTTATTATTTAATAAATAAAGATTGAGATTGCAGTTTAACATAAAAAACCATACAAACAACATAGATAACTAAATAAAAACTGTGAACCTTTGCACAAGAATAGCTTTTTTCCCTGTAAGCTTGGCATTTATTTTCTTCAGTTCTGCTTTCAAAGCAGCGAGTGACCACGATCCGTAGTCCTTGTCCATGATGCATGGCACGGCCAATCCCGTTCAAACGTCTTGTCCAAATCGCAAAGGCAAACTCAAAGTTCGTAGAATACGCCAAGGGTTTTTGTCTCCGCAACTATTTTGTCACTCGCATCAAGTCTACAGGTTAGTATGAAAGTGCGCGCACGTAGCGACGCGACACCCGGGCACAGAATAATAACCCAGGAGACTTTCTTGTCCGCGGGTTCGAAGACAAGCCCGCGACGCAACTGTCTCCTTCTCTATTGGTTTCAATGCAAGTACGCGCACGGCGACAAATAAGTTGCCGGTAGGCCAGTACTTAGCTACTCAACCGTCGCCCGGGGTGATAGCGGTGATAGTGTGTAGTAACGGAAAATCTACGTACGCTTCCTACGATCGATCTAAAAATAGTTAACTAGTTTTCCGCCCGCGGCTTCGCCCGCTAGGACTACACGACGTTATCCCGCGGGAAGGTGATATTTTACAGGAATAAAAAGTAGCCTATGTCCTTTCACAGGCTCTAGACTATCTCTGTACCAAAATTCATTCAAATCGGTTCAGTAGTTTAGGTGTAATTGTGTAACACACAGACAGACAGAGACGCATTTATAATATATAAAATATAAAATATAAAATAAAAAGTAAGGATAAGGATAGTAGGAAGTAGGATATTCTTAATATTATTAAATGACTTTTTAAAATGCCAGTAGTAGAAGAAGATATTGATAACTGTTATACAATAAAAATTTAAAAGAATATTCAGATGTTCATGCTAAATCTTAAGCTTAGGCAGAAGTTTGCCAGCAGCTATTCCAGGTTTCCAGGTTCTTCGGCTTCTTTATTCAAGTGCACAGACCACAACCGCCTCTTCGAAATCCATGTTGATGACTGCGAGCAAAAATTACAAAAAAGTTGTGTCGCTGTCGCTCTCGTGTGCGCATCTTTTCGCGGCGAAGAGACGGCCGGCGACAGTGACAATTAAATTGCCGCGTATCTAAGTCACCCGTGCGCGCTAGCCCTTATCTTATCATGCATAGAAGAGTCGTCAGGACAGGCACCAGTAGGAAAAACCAAACAACAAACAGAAGCGAACAAAACACACTGATTATAGTTTTTTTACCCTGTGACACTGACGAGACAAACAAAGACAAAATGACACAGAAAGCATAGATTATTTTTGCTTGAGTGAGTGAGCAATGTTTATGGTCTCTAACATGCCTTTATCATTACCTTATATACAAATTTTGACAGCTGAGGTTAAATTGCGACATCTATTGATGAAAAAACGTACTAAAATCTCTACCTGTCAGAAAAACGCTCATTACAAGAAATGTGAACTTTTTTCACAATACTACTTATGGTCACACTACACACTACATTCACATCACATCATACTGTCATAATTCTTGTAACTAGTGTGTAAAAAAGCACAACAATTGAAACACGATTGAGACACGATTACGACATAACGTTAGCAGAATCGGGCCACAGATATTTGTTACTCAATCACGCCAAAACGACTGAACGGATTTGGCTGAAATTTGGGACACAGACACTTTGTAGCCTGAAGAGGAACATAGGCTACTTTTAATCCCGGAAAATATCACATTCCCGCGGGCTAACGTCGTGTAGTTCACGCGGGTGAAGCCACGGGCGGAAAGCTAGTAATCAATAATCTTTCTGCATAATCTCGCATGTCAATGAAAGAATTATGATAATGCAATCAATAGTGAACCGGATTGTATTTTTTTAAATGCTTTTGGAAATATCAGCAACACAAAACAGGTTTATTTCAAATATTTTACATATTTTCAGAGATAAAGAGCATCAAACTTTCTTATTAGAAAATGACAGCGCTACCAACTTGTGACATCAGACGGAGATAGCGCCATACTCCCGCCATATAAAATCTGGTTTTAGAAAGAGATAGCTACAGACCAGTTGGTCACAATTTAGTAAACAATTTCTGAGTAAAAAGTTCAAAATCCCAAAGCAAACCTTCAATTGCTGGAAGTCGGAACATCTAGTGAGCATCTCCAGCACGTATCCTTGGGTCATGGATTTGCGAACCATAGAGTTGAACACCTCCATGGTTTCGCAAGTTATGTAGTAGTGACTTGCTGTGCGTCCGAGGTCTGTAAAGAAAAATAAATAAAATGAAAACAGGAAGTATTGAGCAAAAAAAAAAACGCACTTCGTCCCCATGAAAGGACACTCGGCTAATTTCGGCTTCGTAGAGCGTCATCTCTGTCGCACTTGAACAACGACTGATAAAACGTCACACGGATAGCATGCGACAAATTAGCCGATTGTCCTTTCCAAAGGACGATGTGCAATATTTATCGCTGGGCACTATCATCATCATCATGTCAGCTGAACGACGCCCACTATACTTTCGTTAAATAAAGATATACTAATTAAATTCGATTTAGTCACATCAAATAATTTGCCTTGAATCAAATCCTATATGTTCCCACTGAGCTTAAAATTTGGTGTCAAACTAACGGAATCACGTAAAACTATTGTTTCCGTAAAATGTAAAGTTATGAGTAGGTACAGCGTACATTAATTGACAGTCATACATTGACAGTCGTGTCTGCGATGCGGATCGGTGCAGACGCGTGCTAAAATTTTCTGTGAATATTGTGAAACGCGGCCAAGTGCCGCGTTACGCATAGAGCTATGAGCGATAAACTTGTGGCTAACGAACTCCTGGCGTTCCTACAACAAAAGCTGGACGTCATGGATGAGGTGAGCGCGCTCCAAATCTGTAAGTCAAACTTCAGTGAGGATGATGTGGCCACAGCGAAGAAGCTGCTTTACGAGTCTCTCGGCAAGATTGACCAGATGGTGTCCCGAAGGCGTGATGGGACACAGAAGAGCCTGCAGGAAATCATCACCCTGTTCAAGGAAACCGATCCAGATGACGTGCCCACTTTCGTGGCGAGGGATCTCAACAAGCTGCCTCCCGTCACCTTTGATCACGTCGATGTAACCAGCCTTTTGAAGGATATTGTTTCCTTGAAGAAGAGTTTGGCTGATATAATGATCAAATTTCAAACATCTGAAAATACTGTAAGCGAATTGCGTAAAGAAGTTTACGATTTACGTGAATCGCTTGCAGTAAGTAGGTCACCGATCGCAGGCTCTAATGTAAACATGCGACGCGGGGCATGCCTAGATACGTCGACGACGTCGAGTTGCAAGTCAGCAGTTTCGTCGCCGACTCCGCCACGGCCCGACAGAACCCGAGCGCCGCCGCCGCCGGCCGCGAGCGCCGACTCCGCGAGCTGTGCACCTCCCGCCCGCGCCCCGTCGCCTCCGCCGCCGCTTCCTACTGCAGTGGCGCCGCGCGCGCCCGCGCCCAGTCTACGTGACTATGCTGCTGTTGCTGCTACCAAAGCAAGCTCACAGCCGCAGAAACTGGATCCCTCCAAAAGACGAGCGCCCGCGCCGAATGTTGCCTTACCGGGCCAAGATGATCAAGGTTTTATCGAGGCTCGGAGCAAAAGACGACATCGTCAGCGACCGACGCAGAACCAGTATGGTACCGCACCGACAGGGCCCAACTTCCTGCTGCGAGCTGCCATACCGACCACGGCCGTATACCTGTCCCGTCTGCACCACACCATCACTGCGGAGGACGTGACAGAGTATATAAAGAAGAAAGCCAACTTTTGCTTGAGAGTACAGGCTTTGGAATCGCGCCACAATACGAATTTTAAGTCGTTTGTCGTGCGCGTCCCGACAGCGAGGCTGGAAACTTTCCTGAAGGAGGATTTCTGGCCGCAGGGGGTGGTTTACCGGCGCTTCCGCGGGACGTTGCCAAATGCCACCGACTCAACAGCGAAAGCTGTTGCTTAATGTTATCTTACTAATCTAATATTAAGTTAAGATATTTACTAACAAAATTGTATGATATAAATATATATGTTTGTCTTTAAGCTATTTATTATATGGGCCTGATATTGTAAAATATTCTTTGTAGCCTGAAATAAATGATTTATTTATTTATTTATTTATTTATTAATTTCATATTGAGAAATATAGTTGCATTCAAAAATGCAACACTAATACTTCCGTCAATAACCAAACTACGAACTGGCAAATTCGCGGGCTGAATAAGGGTTACCAGCATAAATTATTATACGAAAAAATATAAACTTTTCTTACG
The DNA here is from genome assembly GCA_949710035.1 of Crambus lathoniellus. Classification (NCBI taxonomy): domain Eukaryota; kingdom Metazoa; phylum Arthropoda; class Insecta; order Lepidoptera; family Crambidae; genus Crambus; species Crambus lathoniellus. The sequence goes on along the minus strand of OX453316.1, from coordinate 8,156,732 downwards.
GACGAGACTGGAACGTCGAAGACTTCGACGTGTCTTGTAACGTGGAAGTTTTCTAGTACACGCAACTTTTTACACTGTAGGCTAGCGTCATTTCATCAATGAGAGCATTCTAAAGAGACATTTAAACAAATGTAGTCATACCAGTAACATTCAGGTCTCCAGTTCTTTCATTGTATCGTATCATGTGCGTCTTGTCCAACTGCATAGCAGCCGCAGTTATAAGTTCTCGTCGTTTCGTTTCAAGCATAGGTTCTTCTTGTACGTCCGCATATGTTAGTCCGTAAACCTAAATAATATCAACGAAATATATAGCGAAAGTTAAGCAATTATTAGGAAATTGAGGAACGTTGTAATCGTGAATAATTTTACATTTAAGTAAAGGCTGAAACGGAATTTTTTTACTAGAAAGTAAAAAAAAGAAACAATTTGTATCCGACACGGTCTAGCATTTATCTATTCAGGCGCTATTCTTTAATCCGAGTTTATACAGTTGCCATTTGAAATACGAGTAATACACAAAAAATGGAAATTTACAAGAAATGGATTGAAAATACGTGCTTAAAGAAAGAACAGGACTCACTTGTGGGTTGATCCTCATCCTGACAAACAAATACGTGTAGCTGAGCCACTCTACTGCTTCATCGATGTTCGTTACTGTTCCCAAAGCGACCTGCGACACAAAAACAGATGATAAATCATCACAATTTATTTGTAAGCAAAATTTATCCAGCCCCTTTATCACAAGCATTCGGAAACGTTACCGAGAACGGAATGAATGCATTGTCACTCTCACTTACTTCAGAATAGACAAAGAGAAGCCACAGAATTCGAATCCGATTCCGTTGAGAATCAATCAGATCTAGAGCTTTCACATTGTTAAAATAATAACTTTAAAGCAAATTACTGTTAAAAAAATACATTTAATAAATAAAATTTGTAATTGTTTGTTACACACATAAAATTATAAGGACACAGATATTCAGAGACAAGACAATAGCATAAAAACACAAATTTTTATCTAACCTTTTTTAATATAGCAACTCAAAACCAAAGAAAATCAAGTATGGCAACACTCACCTCAGCATTCAAGTTATCCGCTAACAAATTGATAAAGTTGCTCTCAATCGGGAACTGATTGGTCATGCTCTTCAGATAATGGGTTAGTTTATCGTGTGTAGTGATTATAATTCCCGTTCCACTGCTGTCGAACTGAGGGCGACCGGCGCGACCGAAGATTTGCAGAACGTCCAGTATACTTAAGTCTACGAATGTACCGTGGCTTTGGTCGTAGATCTCTGTACCCTATGGATGATGAATTAACAATGAATAATTCATTTATTTAATCAGATTACAAGATCCATCTTTTGTTAGTAACAATAATAATTGTAGTTATAAACTATGTTATTACTAACATTTTACGATATACAAATCAAATACGTAATTAAAATGAGAATGAAAAGAGAAAGAGACCGACACACCTAAAACACTAAATAGAACCAGACTCCCTTCACCAGACTTTCCCAGAGCTTCAGGATGGGGTAGTCAAACTTTTGGGAAATTACGTCCAAGATACTGATGGCGCTGTTATTCACGCGGCCCATCAGGGAAGCAACTCTCTTAGGTATGATTGCGTAAAATCATCGGAGTGCGCTTCTGCAAACATTCCTGATGCACTACAAAACCTGGGCAACCCCAACAGCATTCTGAATGCATTATTATATTGGTACGCTTTTTGAGTATAGTAAAAGCCAAGGCTGCTCGTGTAGAAAGTTTGACAGTACGACTTAAATAGTGTTATTATAAGTTCATTAGAACAACGAGCAATCCTACGAGTCAGCATATTACACCTCACCGCCAATGCATTGCGCTCCCTGTCAAAATATGCTATATCTAGATCAAGGAATTTATAATACAACAGGAAGGTGCACTGCTGCACAAAATAAAGAGTTTACAGAAGGACCGCTCCCACCATTTTTGAAAATCTATACCTATCCTTGTCTGACTCACTAGGGTTGCTTCTGTATTGATTCTGAATTTAAAAAGGAGTAAGTAGTAAAAGTTAACAATCATACATAAATAAATTCGTTTATACATACATCGTAACAAGTTTACATGCCTTAGATGCTGCTTAGATGGTAAACAGAGCATCTAATATCCATTTAAAGTCCCGACGCCACACACGACGAAGACAAGATCCTATTGTACCTATACCGTACCTATTATGTTGTAATGTATTCCATTCCTATATGTTATAATGTACTCTATGAACAAGATATAAATATGGTGTGATAGTTATCCCACTAAAAACATAAACGTGAAAAAGGCACTAAGTAAGTACGACGAAAACATAAAGGTAAAAAAGGTGCCAAGTTCAGCGAAAAATAGTTGAAATCTAAATGGGTTACAAGTTCCATAAATTTTTTCGTTCAAGCACTTCAAATAATTAATATTTTCTTAAATGTTGAATTTATAACTTGTCATCTTCAAAAATTGAAAAACCTTTATAACGCAAGAACTGTATCAAGCAATAGTGGTAACTATTTTGAAAACAAGAAAGTGTATTTAAATACCTATGTTGTGTATTTATCGTATATAGGTAAATAAAAAAATATAAGTAGTTTAATAGTCAAAGTCAAATTTGTTTATTCAATTTAGATTGGTTTTTACAATACTTGTGAACGTCATAGAAGCTACGCTATCGAGATGTAAACGGGTTCATATTTGTTTCTGGCGCAGCTGTTCTTCATAGTCTTTTCTTGCACTCAAGAATATAGTTTTTCAGCTTTCTTTTTCTGGGAGAATTTGCAGAAACGTGAGTTGCTATTTGTGAATTTGAGTCACATTTAACTTTTTCATTCAGGACAGTTCGGTTCGATGTCTTGATTATAGAATTGGTTTCGAAATGGGCCTCACAAACTCGAAGATATGTTGACCATTTGTTGCGTACATCTTCTCGATCAATTAAACTTATCCATAAGGTTCGTCTGAAAAAAAAATCATTTGATTTTTAAAATGAACTAGTTAGTTTTGCAACGAAAATAGCCTATGGCACTCCTACGATTAAGACGTTAAAATGAATAGGTATACGCATAATCGTGCGTGGTTCGTTTTCTCCTGAACTTGGCTGGCACACTGCCGTGCGTCAAAAAAAACTTTACTGCAAGTAAAATGTTATTTGGGGTAAGTATAATGACTGGCGTTCTCTCCCAAACTTGGCAGGCACACTGCCGTGCGCCTAGATAAAGAAAACTTTACTGCAAGTGAAATGTTATTTGGGATTTATTGATTGGCGTCCTTTCCTGAACTTGGCTGGCACACTGCCGTGCGCTTAGATGAAAAAAAATACTGCAAGTAAAATGTTATTTGGGGTTTAATAACTGAAGTCTCTAAAATGTAAGTAGGATTTCATAACACTGCTAAAATAAAAGAAAATGCAACGACAACTTTTACTTGAAAATTCGTCAACATGACTTGTGGCTGTGTTCGCTGAACCGCCAAGAAGTTTTGAGAATACTATAACATCTAAATAAGGACAATAGAACCCAATTACTGGCGTTTTACCACAACCAGCTAACTATAAGATGAATGTGTATGGTTCATAGTCGTTATCAAAGCGGCTAGTCCCAAAAGTACCTAGGTATACTCACCTACCAACAAGAGAAAACAGTTTGACATAACTTACCTTTCAATATCGTTTGGAAATTTAAAGAACGTGTATGCACAGTTTTTAGTCGTATTTAGACAACCAAATACACTGCAACTGTAATAATATTGGTTATTAATTTTTGTTAATTAATGGTAAAATAGGTATATAAGTGTCACAGTGACACGTAGCGGCGCGGACGTGAAGTGATCAATTAAATGCTCTTTGGAACTTGCGATCACTGACCTCTTTGCGATACTCGCGACTGAGTACTGTCCCAAACTGTCCCATTTTGCCTGTATATGTGACGTCTATGTGTGCGTGACGAAAATGGCACTTTGTTCTAAGCGGACTCTCTGCTAGGGCGACCGCCCGCCCGCGTAGTTACTTTGTGACTGCTGCTAAAAAACGGTCCTAATGAGATAGTAAGAACGAGGTCAGTTTATCTCACTCCATCCCATTACGGCGGCCACGAACATGCACGACGGGCGGCGGGCGGCGACGAGCGAATTGCGAACGTGACACAACGAAGACGGAAAACGTCAGAAAACGTCATTCCATATATTACATCCATATATTAAAATTTTGTATTTTAGGCTATGGTGACATGGTTCATTTTTCAATGACCTCAAAAATTTCCGCGAGGATTTCTCCGTTCTGTCTGTAAGTAAGTAAGTAAGTAAGTAATCATTTATTTGCCAGAATATGGTTACATTTCGGTCTTAAGTAGGTATACAGTTTCCAACATATTCTATCGAAAGTTCGATGTGCAAATATTTATTGTGTTATTTTAAAATTTAATCAGGATTTAATATAAATGCAAATAATATTAATTCAATTTAAAATCACATGTCAATAATAATTAAAAATGTCAATAATAACGAATACAAAAAAAAGTTATAACATAAAATAATAATAATGTCACAATCACAGAAAAATACAGAATAGATTAATTCAAAGATGTAGTATTAAATAAATGCATCTTTGGATTAATTAATAAGTCCACAGCTAAAATTCGAACAAAACATTTCAAAATCTAATTATCATCATAAATACCTAAAACGAAAAAAATCTACATTTCATTAGAATAATACCCATTGTCAAAAATCTTTGTCATCTAAATAATCCTGAATGGAGTAGTATATTTTTTCAAGCAAAAGTTCTGTAAGTTTCTGTTTGAAAGCGTTATAGTTTAACATCTTTATGCTATTCGGAATCTTATTAAAAACTTTTGGTGCCATTAGTAGGAAGCTATTGTGTAGGAATGCAGTTCTGTGCTTAGACGTGGAATAGTTGTAGAGGTACTGCGATCTTGTTGCATTCCTACGTGTATCTGACACTTTTGTAAAAAGATGCCCGTTCGCCTTAACAAACAGTGAGATTTCCAATATATAAATACATGTGAGCGTTAATAGCTTATAAGATTTAAACAATGGTCTACAGCTTTCTCGACTACCTATACCTGCTATGGCTCTAAGACATCGTTTTTGGGCTTTAAAGATTCGCTCCCGTTCACTACAGTTACCCCAAAATATAATTCCAAATCTAAGTATTGAAGCCACTAGACCGTGATATGCTACTAATACAGAGGCACGGTTTACCGTTTTTGATAATTGAAATAGCGCATACGCTGATTTGTTTATTCTTTTGCACAATTCATCAGCTTGCGTGTGCCATGATAAATTACTGTCAATAATTACACCTAGGAATTTGGTTTCATTACTGCGTCCTATTTTATTACCGTTGTATTCTATTTTATAATTTCCCGGTTGTTTTTTTATAAAGAAGTGTATGCATTTTGTTTTGTCCAAGTTAATAATTAAGTTATTATAATTCATCAAATTTATTATGTCAGCTAAAGATTCATTAATGTCATATTCAAAAGTTTTTGGGTCATTTTGTTTTACAATAAGGGTACTGTCGTCAGCAAAAAGTATCATAGGATTACGTACGTTTTTGGGCAAGTCATTAATATAAATTAAAAATAAAAGTGGTCCTAAAATGCTCCCTTGTGGGACCCCACACTGAATTATTCTTTCTCTTGACGCATATTTCTTTTCTTGTAGATCATGTGGGCATATTTTATTTATTTCTGTGATTTGTTTGCGATTTGTAAGATATGATTCCAAGAGTTTTAAAACATTTCCTCTAATTCCATATGCATCAAGTTTACTAATCAGTATTTTATGGTCCACGTGATCAAAAGCCTGTGTCATATCTGTATAAATAGCACAGACAGGCTTTTTTTCGTCCATATGTGTAACAATGAGTTTAAGCAAGTCAAATATCGCCATATTAATTGATTTATTTTTCCTAAACCCGTTTTGTTCTTTGCAAAGTATGTGAAATTTATCTAGATAATTATAGATTTCTTGATATAAATACTTTTCGAAGACTTTTGCGAATATTGTTAATAAGGCAATTGGCCGATAATTGCTCAATAGTTCTTTATCTCCTTTTTTACAGAGAGGTTTAATTACGGCTATTTTTAATAGATACGGAAAAACGCCTTCATTGATAGAGAGGTTTAAAATATACGTTAGGTGTGGGCTTAAATATTCTGCAACATACTTTACGACTTTTGTTGAGATCTCGTCGTTTCCCACACTTGATGTGTTCTTTAAAGATTTTATTATTTTAAGAATAATATCCGACGTTGCTGGAGACAAGAACATCGAGCTACAATTTGTATCAATGTTATCTTTAAATTCATTTGCTTTATGTGATTTATGCACGATACGATCTATAAAGAAATTATTAAAATGATTTGCTATTTGAGTTGGGTCGGTTATGTATGAATTATCATTTTTTATTTTCAAGATTGACGCTTTTGGTTTACTCTTTTTTGCATTATTAATTATGTCCCAAGTTGCTTTGGGTTTGTTGGTAGCCGTATTTATTTTATAATTATTTTGTGCTCTCTGAGTCATAATCATTATCCTTTTTAACTTATCAGAATACTTTTTGAATATTTCTTTATTTGATTCCGTGCGAGAATGTCTGTATTTCCAAAGCAGTTTTCTTCGTTTTTTTGTGCATGTTTTTATGCCGCGTGATAGCCACTTTACTTTTTGGTTCGTTTTAATTTCCTTGAGTCGCCAAGGGAAACATAGATCATACAGTAACTTAAAATTGTCAAGAAAATACTTGTAAGCTGCGTTGGCACTGTTTATTGTATAAAGTTCTGTGAATTTGAAAGACTTTAGGTGCTTTTTAAACTTTACCATATTTTCGGTACTGTAATCCCGAACTCTTATTTTCCATCGTGTAATTTTTTGTGTTTTTCTAATAGAAAATCGTAACAGCTGAGCAGTATGGTCTGAGAGTCCTAAATCTAACACTTCCCCATGGCATTTATGTTTACTATTCACCGCAAAATTATCCAAACATGATTTACTGCTTAGTCTAGTAGGTTGATGTATAACTAATTCGCAGTCAACACTTATCATGAAATCATTAAAGTCTCTTGTGTATGTATTGTTTTTTAAAATGTCTATATTGAAATCTCCAGTCAGAATAATTTTCTTTTTAGTCTTATTACCACATATTAATCTAAATAGAGCTAACAATCTTTCGTAAAATATTTCAAGGTTTTCGCAACTATATTTTGGAATTCTATAAATACAAATTATTACTAAATCATGCTTAGTTAATTCAATACCGCAGCATTCAAAAATACCCTTAATACTAAGTTCAGCAACTTTTGGTAGTTCTTTAAACAAGAAATCTTGTTTCACAAGGATACAAGCGCCTCCTCTTCTTTCGTCATCCCGAGAATAAGATGATGCCAAAGTGTAATTTGGAACATTCAGTACCTGTTCATCTCCTATCGTCATGAAGTGTTCTGTAATACATAATACGTCTACTTGCTTATTTTCCCGTTCTAATTCATCTATCCTCTGGTATGTGGCGCGATCCAATTTGGGCCGCTGTCAAATTTGCTGCATCTGTGTCGTGCTCCCTTTTGGGTTTGGGCCGCGGCTTTCGCGCTCACGTTTCGAGCTTAAACACATTGATAAACTGTTTTTGTATTTGTCTGTCTCATTTAAACGTGTTATACGTGAAACGAGACGGGTAGCAAGCGGTCGTCTGAATACTCGGTAGGCGAACAATTTGGCGCCAACCGGCAGTAAAATATCGGCGGTGGCAGAGTGTGTACGTGCGCGGTAATTTACACAAAAACAGTGTTTTTAGTGGAATTTAAAGAAGAAAGAAGCAGCTAATCGCTTTAAATGTAAGTAAACTTTCGTTTCATACTAGAATTAAGTGTGTTTATTACGATTTTATGCAAAATAACAGCCCCTAAAACAGAAGCCTAACCCATGCCTTACATGTACTTGCTCGATGTTATTAGTTTTTATAACACTATTAGTTCATTTAAACATTTCACATTAATTTGATATGATGTTAAATTAACATAGTTTTCTTGTTATAATACTCTGACATGGTTAAATATTCCGTAAAGTCTTAAACAATAACGAAAACAAGTACCGGTTCACTAGAAGCCCAAAAGTGGCCGCGTCACAGACCGGGCGAAACCCAAATCGCGCCTATCACAGACGGTCTCTTCCGAGTTTTAATGGCCGCCGCGGCAGCCTGCTTAGCATGGATACGCCGTGGCGGATTTGCTTACAAATTATGTTTTATGATAAAAATCAACTATAAATATGTGTATATTTATGTTTGTTTATTTTGAAAGCTATGTTTGGTCATTAACAAAGGGTGCACTTTTAAGAATATATTTTGAATACTTAGTTGCTTTCGGAACCTCGCACTTGGCCGGATTTTTTGCTATTATTTCACTGTGTTCTTTGTTTTTGACTTTTATACTACCTACCTATTTTTTATTTGCATCTTGTGCAGTGTTTTTTTTATTATGTAAGGCCACGCATGTGATCAGGCGCAAGCGCACGTCGTCCTAGACGAGGTGGGACCTCTGGGCGGGGTGGTGGAACGGAGAGGGGTGGTGGAGCCGGGCAAGGTAGTGGTGCCGGGCAAGGTAGCGGTGCCGGACATGTTGATGCCAGTGAAGATGGTGGTGTTCGCACACGTGGTGGTGTTCGCACACGTCGAGGTGGTTGGCGATGGTCGAATACTTCATCCAAGTTAAAATAATAAAAAAAAAGCCTTATCCATATTAATCCAACACTTTGTTTTGTAAAGTGGTCCTTTTTGCTTACTTGTCTTGTTTACTTGTTTTGTTTACATGTTTTTGCTGAATTTTCTTTGAATAGATGTTATTTTTGTTGTTTTAATTTATAGTTTGTTACCTATAATTATAAGAAAATATAATTTCTCTGTGAAAAAGTTAGTAATTGTTTTGTTAATCACATAAATATCAAGGTAGTGTTTTTTATGACAAAATAATAATCTTTTTTGTGTAACTCCTACATAAAATCTACTGAAACTACACTGTTAATACTCTTGTAAAACCCAGATAATAACCTCTATTTATTAAAAATGTAATACTGTGTTATCTACAGTGTGAAATGATTTCAAAATATCATGTAATACAAAGCCTAATTGAGGCTGATCTTAGGGTAGGCACCATTTTTCTACTATACTGAAAACGTTGATTTTGTGAAATATTTGTATATGAGTCATGTTTATTCTGCTTTTTCCTTGTAAATAGTAATGTAAGGTAAATAGAAAACATGGTTACTAACGTAAAGAGTGTTTTATTATATATTTATGATACATAATCTATTGAAAATTTAGGGACCCCTGTAATTATGACAGCTGTACAACTTTATCACTAAACAAATATTACAAAAGCTTACTATTTTAAATTGGAAATTTCATTTTAAATAGGTTTCATTCCTAATAAGGGCTTCCACTTGAGCAGGGAATAAAGAAATGCCGTTTTAGTGTACTTCGGCCCCTCCCCCACCCTATACTGTGGCGAGACCCACTCTGGGCTCCACAGACGTGGGTAATCTGACATTTTGAAAGCCACAGTTGAGGGGATATGTAAGCTACTATCATGTTAGTCTTGTTTATTAATCCAGCGATATTTTGATGTACAATGTTTAAGAAATTAGTTCCGAAAAAAGTTTTGATATTTATTTACATCAATTTGATCCTCATTTTTGTAGTAGTCTTGGATTTTACATATATTTTCCAATAAATCATTGAAGATAGTCTTCATTCCATTTTTATTAATAGTTCCATATTGCTGTGAAAACATGTCATTGTCGTAAGTCAAGTTTTGATTTGAGTCCACTATGTATACATATTCATGTATTTCGTTGTCCATACAGAGCAGGTTGTTAAATATTTCGACTCTTGAGTTGAATAAAGTTGCATTATTGTGGCATTTAAACGTTGGTAAACATATAATTATATTCGTGTGAGACAGAGGTGATAATGTTTCTCTTATCTTTTTTACTAGTTCGGCGTGATTCGATGTTTTTCTGAAGTCATGTTCGCCTATCAGGATTACACAGTAGTCATTCAATGTGAAGTTCGATATTTTGTTATGAATATTTTCTATTAGGTTTTGAATACCACAATTTGTTTTCTTGTAGTGACAAGCTTGGAATGTCTCGAACGCGGATTCACATAATGAAGTGACATTATTTCCATTAGTGCTGCTTATAAAACATAATTGAGCCCGTACATTACTGTGCTGGCCTTCTCCAATTGTTGGATTGGGGTCTTCACTCAACGATGTTGCGCACGGTGACTGAGAACTAATATTTTCAAAAGATGTACTATTAACCTCAGGTACAGTTTTCTTGGTTTTCTTTTTAGGAGTAGAAGATTGCAGCCGTTTTCTACTAGGTGAGTTAGTAGTATCGCTGAGACTCTTTGTTACTTTTTCGAGAAGTTTTTGTTTTGAGATAAGTTCGTCTATTGTTTTCTTTAATTGCGTATTTTCGATAGATAAAAGATTGACTTCTTCATGTGCAATTTTGAGACCAAGTTGTAATTTATCTATTTGTGATCTTAGTTCCGTTAATAATTCGTCATTACTAGCGCTACTGATGTCTGGTAAACTGCATGTGGTGCCATCTTTGTCTTCCAAGTCGGTATTAGTTTCGTCGGTCGGTATTAGTCTGCGCTGAGCCTTTAGAGTAATATATGGAATTAAGGTTCTCATTTGCTTAAAAGCCAAGTATTTTTATTTGGTTATGGTAACGTGCAATATTACGCAAATACTGTGTATGGTTGGTACTATATAAGGTCCTTTTTAAATAGTGCACATAATTTTAAGGGGTCAATGTACTCATGCATACAAACAACTTTTACTATGGTACCAACATTGAAATCGCGAAAAAAAAATCAGCTGTTCCATAGAAAATTTTAAATTGAATAGATCAAAATGTATGGAACAGCTGATTGTTTTTTCGCGATTACAATGTTGGTACCATAGTAAAAGTTGTTTGTATGCATGAGTACATTGACCCCTTAAAATTGACATGTTTTCATTTTTAACAAGGTACCTTAAATCGAAAACCATTTCGAGATTTTTCAATTTCTAACACTGTACATATTTTTTCGAATTTTTAAATCACTTATTTATTGAAATATTCGGAAAAAAGCCCCTTTTATCTTGATGAAGGAACATTATGATGACATTCCTTTGCATAACATAAAAAAAACCTCTCATTAAAAAAAACTGTCGCTGCCAAGATGAGTAATGAGTACAAAAATTATACCCGCCTCTTTCACTTAATTCTGTCATGCCCGGAGAGTGACAGAGATGGGTATAAACTGCAGATGTCAAGTTAGTTGTAGTGATACTCTTCGCTAAACCTAACCTGTTTTGTTTAATGACATATTTTGACATAGATAGAACTAAAATATGGACTTGCGATATCAGTAAAAATAATATTGTGCCTCCTACTCCTACAGAAGCAAGATTAACATATTAAAGCTAACTTATCATAACTTTGCTAAACTAACAATTGAAAATTATGAAGGTGGCTGAAGGATTAATATATGGCAGACATTCGCGACCTTCCCAAAGTTGACATGATGATGTTATTGGAATACCTATGCGTGAACACGAGTCATTTAACGTTGCGGAAATAAGGGGAGCTGAAGTTTTATTTTCATCGAGAGATGCCTACGTAGAAACTTCAAACTTCTGTAGGCTATGTGGAAGTAAAACGAGAGCAAGCCATGTGTACCATCAAGGGCAGAGTAATTCCTGAACACAAAGTTCGATCAAAAATGTATATAGTTAAAGCAGTTATTGATGAGAGTAAAGACACTTTAGTATACACACATACACAAGTATGCTTTATAAACCACATAGCCAAATAAATAGCATGTTTGAGAAATTCTCCAGTGTTGTTGTTTCATTCATAGTTACTCTGCCCGCCATTACGTGTGGTGTGAAATATCGAGTCAGGCTATATACCTACTTATTTTTGTTATTTTAAATAGAAGTCTGTGTTTGAAAATATTTAAAAAGTACCTAGTCATGTTTTGTCTGTTTAATAAAATACAATTTCATTTTGATATGCGTTTATTTCAATCTTTATCTACTTCCTGATCTAGGAATCTACCTTTCTAAACTACTAAAAACTACTTATTTAAATTTTTAGTTTTTTGCATTCACAATGCAATTTTTATTACTGAAAAATGGAAAATGAAGTATTTAGAAAAAATCGACCCGTCTCACAACTAGCTCCGATGGGACTCGAACCCACGACCTTTCGTTTCTATTTTTTCTAAATACTTCATTTTCCATTTTTCAGTACCTAATAAAAATTGCATTGTGAATGCAAAAAACTAAAAATTTAAATAAGTTGCAATAGTAATTTCATCTTTAGCGATTGCCAAATACCTGGAAAGGTATTTCTTTCGCGTGTGAGGGTAGTAATATCTCCACATTGATGAAATTAACGCTGACTATACAGCGTGTAAGAAGTATTAGATAAATTCGACGCTTTTCGTAACGACTCCGTAGCTCAGTGGTTAGAGCAGTCGCCCGGAAAGCGAAAGGTCGTGGGTTCGAGTCCCATCGGAGCTAGTTGTGAGACGGGTCGATTTTTTCTAAATACTTCATTTTCCATTTTTCAGTAATAAAAATTGCATTGTGAATGCAAAAAACTAAAAATTTAAATAAGTTGCAATAGTAATTTCATCTTTAGCGATTGCCAAATACCTGGAAAGGTATTTCTTTCGCGTGTGAGGGTAGTAATATCTCCACATTGATGAAATTAACGCTGACTATACAGCGTGTAAGAAGTATTAGATAAATTCGACGCTTTTCGTAACGACTCCGTAGCTCAGTGGTTAGAGCAGTCGCCCGGAAAGCGAAAGGTCGTGGGTTCGAGTCCCATCGGAGCTAGTTGTGAGACGGGTCGATTTTTTCTAAATACTTCATTTTCCATTTTTCAGTACTAAAAACTAGAAAAATGTCTGTACATTGAATATATTCCAGAAAAAAAAACAGTTGGATTAGAGACAACAAGGACATAACCAATGCAAAAAAACACACACAACACCTTTTTCTTGTGTATTTGGGAAGGGATTTAAATGTCCTGATGTTAAAGGAAATGTTGGATCTTTATTAACATTTTGAAGCCTTCTTGGTACTTGGGGTTTTAGTCGAGGTCTTGTGACTTTATTCTCCATCCAATCCCTGTAATTTAGTACAAACTACCACATGGTACTTTATTTTTATATAAAGCAGCACACCACTGTGAATGTGTGGACATGGGCACGTAAAAAATGTTTTTTTGGGCATTTCAGAACTGTATTTTTGCAGCCAGGAACTACACATAAAATTAAGGGATCTAATTCACGAACAGTTTTTTCCATTTTGATTTAAATTTACGAGTAATGAAGAGAAATAACATCAAATAAAACAACATAAACCAAACGAGAAACCGTAACAACCATAGATTTAGAATTTTTTCGCAACAACAACAGACAACAAACGTCATTAGTGTCACGTTGACTTGACGACGTCAGAATGTATTTTTTTAAATAATTTGCAAAGGTATGTCCGCCAACCTGCCTTCTTCCTGGACTTAGGCTCTTTTTGAATGAGTAAGTTTTCAAATTAATTTTACGTTGACTAAAAATAAAAATTTTGGAAAAGGAAAAAATACGAGTCTCTTCTTTTTAAATGTTATTTCTAAATAGCCAATAAAAACACATGATAAATTTTATGAAATGTTGTCAATTATGTGCACTATTTAAGAAGGACCTTATATAATACTAGCTGTTGCCCGCGACTTCGTACGCGCGGTGTAGTGACTTTTGTGTTAGTTTAGTTTATGTGTGTTTGTTGCTCAGATTTCATAACGCTCTTCTTGAAGTCCTATTCTCTACTAAAAGGGTCTAAAGAATATCGAATATGCAGGCTAGGGTATGAACATGGTATGTTGTTATCATATGCTGCATGAACATAGTTGAGCCCTCATTCAAAGATCTGTCCGTCTGTCAAGAAACTTTTTCTCAAGTATGCGTGGGAGGTATCAAGCTAAAATGTATGTCAAATTAAATACTGAAGTCTGCAATCCCTTAGAGGCGACAAAAAAACAAACTTCTTTTCTCTTCTTCATAACTCAAAAGGGCCACTTGGATCTCGATTTTCTTTTAAATCCCATTTAGCTACTTGTTGTTACCGATCCCGATTTAAATTTAAACCGCTATCTAGGTCGGTTTAGGCTGTCAAATCTCGATTTACAGTAAGTTGTGATAACTTATCTATATTTCATATGGTTTTTATACGCAAAAATGCATGTATCACACATAACAGTGTATAATGATAACGATTATTTTGAACAGCCGTTCTTCGTTTTTCGACGTTGCTTGCTAGCGGGCAATAGATCTATTCTACGCGAGGTTCAAAAGACTGAACCACACCAAACGATCCATCTTGGATTGGCCAACCACGATCTAAGATTGGGGATCATGGATCTAATTTGTTCTCTTGGTGCTCTTGGATCGCACGAGGCACGTCCACTCCGACCACTACTATGAAGCTCCAGTGGTGAAGCGCACTCTTGCCGCGCGCGATTAGAGCGCGTATTATCGTTTTGCGCATATGCGCGCTTTCACGATTCAAACAGAAGTTCTTACTTAGTAATGCATAATATCAGGCCAATCATATTTTTACTATAAAATGAAAAAGAGATTGTGTGTATCCATACTAATATTATAAATGTGAAAGTGGGTTTGTTTGTTTGTCCGTCTTTCACGTCAAAATTGGTGCAACGGATCGACGTGACTTTTGGAATGGGAATAGTTTGGCAGCTGAAAAGTGACATACTTAGGCAGCCATTAGACAGTCAATCTGGATCAATGATCAATGATCAATGATCGCGATGCAGATTGACTGTGTACGAAGATGATTGACGGCTCGCGATCTTGATCGCAAAATATTTACAAAGTAAATCTCGATCGCGATCAAGATCACGATCAGTGATCGCGATCTGGATATAATGGCTGCCTTTGGCTACTTTTTATCCCTGAAAAATATCACATTCCCGTGGGATAACGTCGTCGTTTAGTCCAAGCGGGCGAAGTCGCGGGCGGAAGGCTAGTATTTTGATATGGAGACATTTCTTCTTTAAGTAACAGGTATAAAATGTAATGATATACCATTTAATTATTTAATTTTAATCAATCATCACTTATGTAAGCTTTCCTAGTAAATAAATGAATAAATAAGTTAGATAGAAAACTATTTTTAATATTCTATGAAGAAAACGCAGACTCCAGATAACACTCATATAATTATTGATCCAACTTACAGGTACAGGCATAGTACAGGTATAACAATATAGATACAGTCGACGTCTTAGTGAACTTATCCCCTCGAGGCTAGTTTGAAGAATGACCTCTCTTTGCTCGTTAATCGGGCTCAAGTCTAGCTACCCCCCCACCAATTTTACCACAGATTAGCCTATTAAATTTAACAAAATGGCGGCAAGAGACGGCATTACCAGTGTTGCTATTAAAAAATAAGAAAAACCTTCTAAAATCATGACATTCGGCCATCTGATAACGTGCTGTCTCCCGACGCACATATAAAAATTATTTAGAATCAATTAATTAGGTAATTACACAGCTAATATACTGATACACAACTATTCTCAATAGTAAAGTCTTACAACTATGTACCTATTTAGGTTAATCTTATAGTGATAAAAACCTTAAGTTAAAACTTAAAACATAATTGAAACAAATACATTATATTACACAATGCTCAACAATAAACTTTTAAGGAAGCCGATGACTTGTTTAGAATATAGATATTATCGTGAAAATATTGTTTTAGTAAATCGTTAAGTAATACATAATCAAATAAAATAAATTATCAATGACAAACTAATCTAAAACTATTTGAATCAATGTATAAATTAACATAATCATGACATTCGTTAACAAGCGACTATTATTACTTAGAAAACTTATTTTGAAACTATACTTGTTATATAATCATGTGTAAGTAAGTATATGGAATGATTAAAGTAAAGTCTGGTTATAATCTATAAGCATTAAACTATACTTGTTATATAATCATGTGTAAGTAAGTATATGGAATGATTAAAGTAAAGTCTGGTTATAATCTATAAGCATTAGTTATGGGTCATAAAAGAAAAATGGATTAGCTTGGTACTAGTTTACATCAATGCATTGTCAGGAGCTATATTCAAGAATATTAGATGGTGTCAGAAGCAAATCCCTAAGAATGTTACATTAGGAATAGGTAGGTACAGAATTTAACTTTAACCTGATAACTAGACACCCTTATCACTTCACTCAAATAGTGGAAAAAGCAACTACGAGTCATGAAAGGATTAAAGACCTAATATTAGATGAATTTAACTATCGCTAAGTTTGACCTAGTTTAGTCCTTACAAAAACAACTGTAGGCCTCTGCACAGTTACCAATTTTTACCCAGATATGAGTAACAAACCAAGTTATAGATACGTATTTACCATAGTGCACAATTTGTATTAAATCAAAATATGAATTAGGACAACTAAAGGAATTATTTAAAGGCATGTTCGTAATAGGCATTATTACCGATTAATTTAAATATTCTTATAAGGAAGTTACACTGATAATGAAGATGCCGCAGGTACAATTTGAACCGTCACAGCAACAATTTGCTTTTTCAACTTGTCAACCAGTTGTCCAAGGTTTCCAGAGCATTCTTTTCCAGCACCAAATCTTAAATGCATCTATTCTCTGCCTCTGTTAGAATAGTACAATACATGGTTCCACTCCGTACATGAAAATCAAAAGATCATATTATTATCATTTCTAATGAATAAGTTAATGATTTTAAACAAGTTCGCAATTTAATATCAAAACTTAAAAATGTCTACAAGGTATCCTCATACGAGCATGACCCGCATCCTTATCAACAAATATTCATATTACTATGAATAATATTAGTGTAAATAGATTTAATAATTATAATTGGGATATGAAGAAGTATATTACCATGGATAAAAACAAGTAAAATCATGAACAGCTTTTCGCCCAAATGAATTAACTACCTACACGATGATTTCCCGTGGGAATAAAATATCCTCCCGGGGTCAAAAGAAGCCGATATGCTATTCCACAGACAAAAGATTTCAAAGATCCGTCCAGCCGATAGCCGTGATTGGGGAACAAACATACAAGCTTTTGCAATCATAATAGTAAAATGAGATAAGATACATGACATGATAATATATACTTCAACATAAGTCAACTTCAGTATCAGCGATCTACTCGTCTCAATATCCGACTTACAACCACAGCCCACGATGATCATCATCACAACAACGATCACTCTGTGATCTGCACCTTCAGTATCATATTATCTCCTCTCATTACCACAGCACGTACACTCTGCTGCCTCCAGTTTGTATGCTGTGTTGGTTCGTACGTTCAAGGATAGCGGGATCCTCATTATTATATTAACTCGATGCTAGCTCATGATAAGTACCTACTGGATGCTACAATTGGCATCTGAAAGCAGTAAACTCACAACACACATAGTAACCAAATCAATTTTATTAATCATTCAAAAGAAATAGATGTATCTGATAATGAATCAATAGAAATAAATGTAAGTATATGAATTCTCATATTCTTTTATAAATATTAGTATGTAAGGTACTTAGTAACTTCAACCATAGTAGAAACAAATGTTCAACTGACCAGATCTAAAAAAATATGGAAAGGATTACTACAGAATATGTGAAGGAACTTCAAAGGTCCGTGAGAATGGTAAACTGCTAAGAATTTTAGTATCACGAGCCTACCAAATGAGACGGTAAATTTGACAGATCTACTTGATTTTTGGTTTAATAAAGATATTAATGCTCATTAAAATAACAATAAATTAGATTCACATAATTTGAAATCATATTTTGTCAATACGTACACTAGGACGGTAGTATTAAAATCCTCAAAAACTAATTATAAATCATACCGCCAATAACAACAAAAACACGGCAAAACTAACTTGGTATGCTACAGCAGTGGTTACTTGTGGCTTTATTTGTTAGAACAAGTTTAAAACATGAATTAAAATGTTTGCATGAAGCTGTATAGAACATTTTAATAAATTGAGAGGTGTGATTGAGCAATAATCGTTTTACTTTATTTTGCTTAATTAGGAAAACATCAGTTACAACTTGACAGTGTAATAAACACGATCTACTTAAATGCACTATGGACTGTTTACATGTTTTTGCATTAGAAACATAATTTCATCACTATGTTAATGAAAACAACTAGAATAGATATCAGTGAATGCTTCTTGCAGTGCTGTCTAAGCAACTAAGTATTTCTGCTTTTGATTTGCATCTAAATCATTAAGAGAGATCTAGAACACTACGCAGTACGCACAAATAGCAAAATAGCTTCTAGTGATTTTGGCTGTAAAATTTTCCATCCGTCTAAACCAAAACTGAGTTGCCCGGAAGAAACCGCAGTAAGACGATAAGGCCACCATTTGGTTAACAGTTTGTTATCTTTGTATTATTATTATTATTTCGTGTGTGATTGTTCCGTTCGTAATATTGTGTACAAATAAAGAATTAATCTATGTAGGTATCTATCAAACTAGGTACTTAGATAAAGAATCTTCGACGTTCCCGGAAAAATGTAAAGAATGATGATTTCTAATCAGTCTTATGGCTTTATTGTCTAATTATGTAGAAGACTCGGAAAAGTATGTTCCTGATAAACTTTCTCTAGCACTCATCCACAATTTAGTTTGAATTTAAATTAAATTTGAGATTTAAGTTTGCCACTAAACTCAAATTTAAAAAGTCAAGCATAGTGAATTCTTTTAAATTAAGCTACATATAACAAAAATAATAGACGAAATGTCCACTTGAACAAAGTTACAAAAAATAAAATAAGTAATAGGAAATAGTAAATTTTGGATATCTTTGTATACCTACATTGCTTCCATCCCGAACTAAGTAACTCAAGCACTTGTGTTATGGCATTTGGGAACAACGACGGGGATTACCACATACAATCGGGCAGAATGTTGAAAAGTCCGCTTTAAACATTCACCCGACAGGGAATCGAACCCGGTAGGTACCTCAGAGACAGCGGCACCCCGAAAACTATGCGTACGTACACCGTATCTACAACACTGCTATGGAGGTTGTTAAGCTTATACCAGAAACTAATATTGTTTCCATAGTTAAAAGGTCTATAACAATCTAAGTGACACAGATCACAGTTTATAAAAGAATTACCCAATCGCAATCCTGGAATACTAAATTCGCGACTTTAATAGTGTGCTCTTATTCAAAAGTGAATCGTCATCATGTCCAATCTTATCAAGATCAGAAATACATCCAGTTCTGCGTAAAGGTCACCTGGGCATAGACCTAGGCATAGAAAAACAAACCTAGCTCATGGATATTGACCACTCATGAGAATCAAGATATGGTATGGATTTCGTATAAATGGAAACAAAGGTAATTATAAAAATCTTAAATAGATAAGACAATAACCCCTACTCAAATTGTGGAGCATGTGGATACTTATAATGCAAGGAAAAAGAAATGATGCAAACATAATTTAGTATATAAATATCTTGATAAGTAAGTAGGTACTATGTTGCGATAATTAGAGCGCATATTGACAATAATACTTTAAAGGTATCTACTGCTACAGCTGTGGTACCTACTAGATACTCAATGTCAAGCACGTAGGCAACTGTAGATTTAAAAAGCTTTTCATTCTTCCCTAAGAGTATTTTGATAACATCTAAATGATTCTATGAAAAGATAAGTTTTTATAGTTTTGTTTTGTTTTAGGTAGACCTTTACAAACTTTATTTAAGGGGGTGTTACAATCAATTTAGTCGGTTATGCGAGATGAAAATTAAATCTTAAATAGCTTTATTCGATATGCAAATAAATAAACATGAAACATTTTAATCAAAACAACTTCAATACTTTCCCATAAACAAAATGCTCTGCATCATCTCAAATCCTCTTTGACCAGATTCAGCTACTAAGAAAGGGTATTCCTCCTTCGCTCAAGACTCCCCTGGGTCGGCCACGTCACCCTGGAGCCGTATTCGTCCTCAGATGCTATTTACCTTGGAATGTATACATTATTCATCGGCAAAAGATCGTTCCGTGTCATTCTATAATAAAATCATTAGGTTATCAACACAATATGCCCTTCAGGAAAATTCATGATTTATACTGTTCACTAGCTACAGTAGCTACCTACATCCTTTATTATTTACAAAAACCATTTCTTTTATTAAGAGCTACTTATCTAGTGCAAAAATGTAAAATGAGTATTGTAAAAACAAGAATAAAACGTTTGAAATTATCTTTGTTCTGTTGTAGTTTCATTTAAATCTAATAATCTTAAAAGTGGCCATACGGGTAGTAAACCAGTATGAAATATAAGTAGGTACTCATTTAACCAGCCTGTGAGAAACGTACTCACTTAACATTTAAACATATTCAGACGAATGTATGCCACCAACATACATCGTTCGTCTCTAAAATCCGGCGAGTGTATGCCACAAACATATACCGCCCCCTTAATTCCGACGAGTGCATGCCACAAACATACATCGTCCCCTAATATCCGACGAGTGTATGCAACATACATACATCGCCCTCTAATATCCGACGAGTGTATGCAACATACATACATCGCCCCCTAATATCAAATTCAATTTAATGCATTTCAACAAACTAATTCAATGTATCTCTTGTAACCAGTGAGCATGCATAGCTTGCTCACTCAACCCAGTGAACACCTTATATTTGTTCGCTCATCATTAAAAATTAAAAATATTTACATTAGAGATATCCAAATTCACATAAAGACTTTCATATTTAAATATTTAAAGATACCATATTAAAATATTCGTATTTAAACTCATATTCATAGTTCAAGCAATTTATATTGCTATTCACGGTGTTCATATTAATTTAATCCACAAAATTTGTACCTATTAATTAATATATCAATAAATAGAAAGCCAGAATTCAATTGTAAGCAAGTAATACGTAGGTACCTATTAAACCAATCTTACCAGGTAACGTAGGTAACCAGTAAGCATACATGACTCACTCAACCCAGAGAACAACACGTTCGCTCAATACATTAAAAAACAAAGGAAAATTTGTAATCATTAATTTTAATAATATTAAGATAAATGAAATGTAAGCAACCAATCATAAATTATTCTTACTCTTTATTACTTCTTACTAGCTTCATAACTTATAGTTTTCTTTTATTCACTGTTAGTATTAGATACCACGTTAAAACATGGATTGTATGCAAGATTTAGTAGCCATAAGTGATTTCACTTTGTGCAATAGTAAAGGCTATCAAAACTAGCTCCAATTAGTGCTAGCACTAATTACTTAAAACATTACATGTAGGTACACAGCCAAAACTGCCAGTCCTAGCTCCATGTGTAAGATTATAAACAACATAAACAGCAAGTACTCTAATAATATAATAATGCCAATCATCTCCATTAATTCTGTACAATCCACATTTAATACATCATGTAAATTAAACAACAACAATCAAGATATTATGCCAGATTCATGGTACGCTATGATCGTGCCATACGAAAATATCTACTACATACCCGCGTTTAAAATTATGTAAGTATAATCGGAGGGTAGCCCCGCCGTACACGAACACAATTAATCAATTCAAATAAAAGTGTGATCTAGTTTATGTCCGTTCCGTCGGAGAGTAGCCCCGACCATGTACGGAACACAATCCGCCACACAAATATTCCAATTTTAACGCTTTAGATTTAACTAACACGATCGGAGAGTAGCCCCGAACACGAATTAGTAAAATCTTAGTACTAAGCTACGCATAAAGACTTTTTAAATTATGTTAGTATAGTCGGAGGGTAGCCCCGACCGTATACGAACACAATCAATTAAAACACAAATGCGATTTAGTTTATGTCCGTTCCGTCGGAGAGTAGCCCCGACCATGTACAAAACACAATCCACCGCAAAAGTATTTAAAATGTCATTTAGATTAAAAAAAATACGCATTAACATGGAATCTGGAATATTTATCCTTTCTCTGCGTGAAGAGAATAAAATAACTCGTTTGGCATTACTATAGCACAGAATAAGCAAATTATTCTTATTATCAGGTTTAGAAATAAACTTACGTGGGTACTTTGCCGCTTCTGAAATATGAGTAAACGCAGACTCCAGATAACACTCATATAATTATTGATCCAACTTACAGGTACAGGCATAGTACAGGTATAACAATATAGATACAGTCGACGTCTTAGTGAACTTATCCCCTCGAGGCTAGTTTGAAGAATGACCTCTCTTTGCTCGTTAATCGGGCTCAAGTCTAGCTACCCCCCCACCAATTTTACCACAGATTAGCCTATTAAATTTAACAAAATGGCGGCAAGAGACGGCATTACCAGTGTTGCTATTAAAAAATAAGAAAAACCTTCTAAAATCATGACAATTCCTTTATTTTATTGGATGGTACCTACGGCTGAAGGCCTAAGTAGCCAGAGCCGGTTAAATGACATAAAAATGGTAGGTATAGTGCGCCAATCTTTTCTGTTCCGGTGATTATCTTAGGAACTAAAACAGTTTTCATACGACAGTCCATTTTGACAGCTAATTTCGTATTGCAAGTGGCTCCTCTGTCACGACTGTCACCGGAACAGAAAAGCTTGTGGCACTGTAGGTGTAGGTAACTACGTACTGGCCACTTAGCGTTTGAGCAAATTTTTCAAAACTACATTGGTGACATTTTGTCTACATTGCGACAAACTTATTTCACACAGTGGTTATTTTTTGGTACTAAATATACTGTTGACTGCCGGCAGTCCATTTTGACAGTTAATTTTGTATTGCTAGTGGCTCCTCCAGGACCACTGTCACCGGTTCAGATATATTTGTGGCACTATACTTACTGTAGCGACATCTAGCGTCGAGTGGAAATGCGTAATATAAATTTTACATCAATAGGGTGAGAACTTCAGTTTTGGCCACTGCCCCGAGTGCTTACTAAGCTTAAAACATTTCGTTAATAACTTTTGCTTGATAATATACCTTTTATCTATGACTTTTAAGTCATAATAACAATAATAATAATTCTTTATGACATAGGAATATTATTCAATAAACGCTTTTCAGTTTACATCGAATTAGATGTTTCTTTTATTTTGTCTAAGTTAGTTAAGTATTGATTTCGCGATGTATCTTTTAAAATTTGATTAACAAAAAACACACCAATCGGCACCTTTCGCACATTTTAAGTTTAAAAAATAGGTTTTTAATTGACTAAAATAAAACTAAATTTCGTAAGTATATGAATACTTAGTTATTTGTTTTTACTATGTATGTCCACGAATTTCTCGAAATCTAAAGGCATATCGAGATGATTCTATTTGATTTAAATTAGGTGTATTCTAACTTTGGGAACAGTCTAAGATTCATCAAAATCGGTTTAGTAGTTTTCGTGGGTATGTTATTGTACAATATACACTAAACTTAGGAAATAAATAGTAATTTAAAAAATTAACTGACTGGCACCGACCTCAAAAAGGTACCTTAATTATAATATATATTATATTTTTCCTTTTCAGTTGACAAATACTTTTTGGAGTCGGTTAAATTTATTAAGTAGTTTTTTGTATTGTAAATTTAAAAATTTAAAGAAAAGTATAAGATACATTCTTGACAATTTTAGATACCTACTTAAGACCATAGGCGAAAGAAGTGAAAAAAAAATTAAAGTGGCAACAGCGGGGGCTTTCACCCTACTTAATATAGATAATCATTCGAATGTACTTTTGTGAAAGGTATATCGTAATCTTACTGACTTCCCGCGCCATCTATTGTTTAGTAGTTATGATGCGAAAGAAGTGAAAAGCATCTTAAAGTGGCAACAGAGGGGGCTTTCACCCTAATTAATATAATCATTCGAATGTTCTTTTGTGAGAGGTATATCGTAATCTTACTGACTTCCTGCGCCATCTATTGCTTAGTAGATATAATGACGTAAATAACATGAAATTATTTTTATGATTTTATGTGAGCCTGGATGGGTTTTAATTTATATTATGTTTTGAAGCAGGTAAAAAAAAATAACATGATTCATTATTAATTGAGACAGCGATTAAATATAACGTATTTTCATAATCATGTGGCGCCATCTATTTTAGTAAGAATCTGTTTTTGTATTTTCCCGTAGGAATAAGGGCAATCCCGCAATAAAAGGTACCCTATATGTTGACCCGGGTTATAAGCTATTACTACACAAAATTTGGTAAAAATCCGTCCAGTAGTTTTTGCGTGAAAAGCGAACATACAAACAGACAAACAGACAAACAGACAAAAATTTTAATATCTATCGTTTTGGGGTCTATATCCTGTACACATCACATAGCAGTTTTTTTTTTTTTTATATTTCATGTACAGACTTTTTGTCCGTTTCTGTTTTATTATATGTATAGATTAGCGTTACGTGTAATGCTTCTAGTGTCGTCCACATGCATTAACGTTACATATCACGTTACGCAAGTTAAGTTCTGCCCTATAATAACTTACCCTAATGACAACCGCGTGTGCTGGCAAATTGACACCCCAGGCCAGAGTTGATGTGCAGACTAATACTTTTATGTAACCTTCAGCGAAGTATTTTTCAACCATATTCCTGTAAATATAAGGCTCGTATTAGCATATAATTACATACACATTCTAAAGTTCTTCTTGACCAATTTACGAGCTCTTGCTTGCTTTGCTTTGGAACATGCTTTGGATATTTGAAAATGCTAATATATAACTCCGTATGTTGTCAGTTTGTGTTATCTTCTCACGATCAACTACGATAAATTTTGATAAATTTTGATTTGACCCTGGAGAAGGAGATACTTCTACTGGAAACTTATCTTTCACTTGTTAACTTCATTTTCATCATCATCATCAGCCATTTTAAAGTCATACTGCCGAGGTACAGGAGAGATTTCTCAATTTAGTAATAATATAATTTTGGAAGATATACCTATCACTCCTCAACATCCCCGCGTGGTGGCAAGCGAAGCCCGACGCAAACAACTCTGCTAGTTGCTTATTGGGGCTGCTGCCTATCGCCTTCCTAGCCTTCAAGAACCCCCCCGAGTCTTCAGGCTCGAAGTACTTCAAGTGGCCCTTCTTCTGCGCCAACTCTTTGAGAACCATAGCGGTCTGGTGCGTGGCGTTGCGAGCGTGCACGAACACCATTACCTGGTGACCTTTCTGTACCATATCTACTGCTTTGTCGTAGCAAATCTCGTTCATTGCTTGCATCTAAGGAATTTAGACAGAAATCAACATACAATTTAAATGTGAACACACACTCATCCGAGCCGAACGAAACGAACTTTAGAATTATTTATGTGAAATCCTCCCGAAGTCGAATCGTCTGGACTTTCGACGCGGTTTTCATACAGAATACACCAATTCGTTTCTTTCGGCGCACTCGCGGTGAACAAGTGTGCAATCTAATAAGTAATATCAAGTTAAGCAATTGCTAGTTTTTTAAAAACATTGCAAAACAGTTTTGGTAATGGTGACGAAAAGACCCAGACCATGTTTATTAAAGAAAATGACATACTGAGGACTTAAGTGCTTCACGGGCCAGTCTGTTTGATGTATTAGCGTGTGATGGTAATTTTTGGTCGCGCAATATCCGGCCTTCCAACAAACCACAGGGCGAAGCTTACCCAGAATATACCTTCTCAATTAAACATTGTCCTAAAAGACCTTTTAAATAGGTTGCTTAGAACTATCTATCATGTTTATTACGCTAAATACAGGGCTATTTTTAACACCATATTTTTCCAGGCATTAAGTATCATTCAAAGATTCTATTTTTATAAAAAAAACAGATAGGTCAAATTTTAGTAAAAAAAAATTTTATCCCAGCCAATCGTGATAACAGCATAGATACTACGAAAAAAAATTAGGGCAGGAAAGGCGAAAGGCGCGGGGGGAGAGGAGGGGCGTAATCATTTGATCAAACTTTGATTGGCTTCAAATTAATAACATTTTACTACTGTGTGATAATAAAAGAAAAACACGTGTTTCGTAATTTTCTTCAAAGATTATAAAATATAAATTTAGATGGTGTTAAACAATAACCCGGTATAGTTCACTAGGTAGGTATATCAAATACCTGTCTCATATGAGATCCACCGCCTCCTCCACTTTCTTTGATGCCAATAAATTGCTGTTCGAGCGGCACCGGGCGGAATCGCGAGTCGAAGAAGAATAGGCCGATGTTTGGATTCACTCGTAAGAACCTAAGAAATAATATCAATCAATATTCAGGAAGAATTTCTGTACAGCCAGCTCGCTGAGACCTTTCTAACTAAAGGGCCCCACAGTTTATCAGTTCGTCAGCAGGCCACGGCCTACTGACAGGCCGTTGAATCAGAGCAGACAGAGCATTAAACGACACATGCCGAACTATCACAGGTTGTTCAAGCCGGCTCCGGTACAAATGCTATATCCACTTGCTGGAATCGCGCCGCCAGATGTTCTTTCTTGGAGTCGTATATTGCCCTCCAGCTGTAGACTATATACAGTACAGTCTTGCTTACATCTTAGTGGGGTAAGCAAGACAACTTGCCGTACCATATCATATCGCGCGATAAAAGCCGCTCGTGCTAGGCCGGCAGGTGGGGTTTCTCCAGTAACACAGACCTCGCGTGCAGTTGTGGTTTCACTCCACAGACCATGGCCCACCTGATAGATTGCTCTGCATGCTCGGACACCTGCACGCGAGAGGACCTCATGTTGGCTCCGGATAACGCCGTAAGAATGGCACAGTTTTGGGCCAACGTCATCTGATTTAAGCTTGCCATTGACACGACGAAGAAGATTACCTATAACAATATATTCTCACCTGGCAACATCGAGGTAGTTGGGCAGCGTGGCTGACAACCCCACGATCCTGATCATGTTCTGGGTAGACTCGACCTGTCGCAGAGTCCTGGCTACTATGGCCTCTACAATGGGCCCTCTGTCACCGTGGAGCAAGTGAACCTCGTCTATTATTAGTAATTTCACTATTGCTGCTAGCTCGGTGTCCGCTGCAATGACAGGAATAACCTCAGTACTATATTAAAGGCACGATCTTCCAAAAACTCTGTTTTTGTCTTTTTCTTTACGTGTGAAGAGTATTGAAAACAACCTCACTTTTAAATTTTTCAATGTTTTTGTTGTTATTTTGAGCATAAATTCATTTTTTGATAAAGTAGCCTGAGAATAATCTACTATATGTAATTACCTATTTTTCTATATTTTATTCGTGAATTAGAGATTAATAATCTAAGTATAAGACAAAAAAATGTTTTTTTTATAGTCGAGTGAAAATACGAATATCATGTTACCACAAAATAATCAAGATCGTTTATGAAACTTACGCCGCATTTCCACCTGCAAGTAAACTTCTGCGATAAATGTCCGACAGGTCTGTCTGACAGCAACTTGCTAGTGTAAACTACGTAGCAATTACACTCGCGACAGCTTGCCAGTATGATATGTCAACGATTTTGCAAGAACTCACGCAAGACTTCGTCTACGCGGCCTTACACTTATTATATTTTTTATTTGCTCAAAATAAAGAATATTTGATTGTTTACTTTTGAATAAAAAATAGGTTGATTTCGATAATTTCGATGATCGTGCCCTTAACCGTCGCCGCACACGAGCCACACGCGACAGCTACAAACGCCGCCATTCGCAGCTAGAAGCGGCTACAAATTAGCTGAAGCGCGCGATAGACTTGTGGCTGGTAGTACACTTGCGGTCGGTGGCCCATGGCTCATGGGGGCTGGGGCAAGTTGATAGTATGAGAGACAAACACTATGTGAAAAAATGAATTTCAGGTACAGTAGGTATAATTTGAAATCTCTGGCGAAACATACCTAAATGTATTTACATATTTTTGAGAACTAGGAAACATTTATAGACGATTTACTTCTTATTCATAAATAACATTCATAAAAATATCAGATATTTTAACAACAACACGACTCTAAATAATAAAACAAAGTAAAGCACAACTCACTAGCGCCCTTCCTCGTAACCACGTCCCACTTCTCAGGCGTGGTCACGATCATCTGCGTCTGTTGCACCTCGGTTTTGGTCAGCTTCATGTCGCCGGTCAACTCTCTCACAGCTATGCCGAGCCCGCGCAGTCTCTTGCCGAAGCTCGCTGTCATCTCTGAGGCTAGAGCTTTCATTGGTGCGATGTAGATAATCTAAAAGTGTTATCATTAAGAGCCATTTCGCACTTTGCAATTGTCTCGCTCGCACAATAAACATTTTTAAAGATTGTTTAAAACACATTGTGTTTTTTAGAAAAGTGTTTCATTATGTCCCTACAATGCAATTAGTTATACATTATTAAACATATTTCAACATTGTCAATACTGCAATAATACTAGATCTACGAGCTTAAAGTTTTCGAAAATTGACTTCCTAATTCTAACCAATACTCAATTGAATGAATAAAATAACTTACACAAAATATCCGTAACATTGCGTTGTAGGGACATAATGAAACACTTATCTAAAAAACACAATGTGTTTGCCACAATCTATGAAAATGTTGCATTGTGCGAGCGAGACAACTGCCAAATGGCTGTAATTGCGAAATGGCTCTTAAGAGCGAGCGCGCACTTGTGATTTTTTATCGAGCGATAGTTTGATCGTTCTCGGATTCAGTATAGAGTTAAATGGCAGTGCGCGCACAAACGATTAAAAATCGAACGATCAAACTATCGGCCGATAGTATTGTTCGATCAAACTATCGCACAACACAACTATCGGCCGGTCGGTAATGTGCATGAAGGACTATATGAGCGCGCGCACTGCATTCAACTAAACTATCGCCCAACTGTCGGCCGACAGTTTAATCACGATCGTCTTACGATTCCGACTAAACTATCGGTCGACTAAAAATCACAAGTGCGCATTGGCTCTAACTTGACATTTTTAATACAGGGTGTTAGGGGCACCCTAGCAAAAACTTTAACCATGGTTTCAGACCATCATGCTGAACAACGTACAGCAAGAATTTTGGTCGGAAATGAAAAAAAAATATTGACTTTTCATTCAAATTTAGCAACTTATCGGGACATTTTGTATGGAGTCGAAATATTTTTTTCATTTCCGACAAAAAAAACTTGCTGTGCGTTGTTCAGCATGCAGGCCTGAAGCCATGGTTAAAGTTTTTGCAAGGGCGCCCCTAACACCCTGTATAGTGCACACGGTGCCATATCAGACTATACGTCATGTTGACCTTGAAACCGCCTTTATGCCCTACTTAATAAAAGCTGTTATCGCAGTTCAACTGTTTGACTTGATGTGTTGTCGAGTGTGCATCCGGTTCGAAGGACCAGTGGCGTGCCTAGGGTCTGAGATCAGGGCAAGCCCAAAGACCTAATTCAAAAAAAAGGCTTTGAAAAAAGCCGTTTTTTGCTTGAGCGTATGTATGAATATTCATGAAACAAAAAAAGTGGCTAAAATAAAAAAAATACAAATTAGTTTACACGTTAATCTCTTATATTCCTTCTAAATCAAATCGTCTACATATCTTTCTGAACGTCATTAAATGGTTTCGAAAATCAGAAAAAACGGATTTGCAAATAAACTATTACATTTACAACCAAACAAACAGCTTTAAAAAATACCCGTGGTAGACACTTATTATGTCAAGAATTTTAGATCTTGTAACTTTACACGATATAAAGATAAAAATAAATTTGATAAATTTTAGACTGTTCTTACTTTAGAGATCGAATACTCACTAACTCAGTTTCCATAACATTAACACACATGACATATATTAAACGAATTTTAATAATTCATGAACATTAGTTCCTGTTAATTTCAGCATTCAATTCCAGCTATCATGAAAGATATATTAAAAACAAGATATAAAGACAGCAATTCTTTAAGCCGCCCAAATTGTAGAGGTCACGTAAAACCGGCCGCGCCATA
Organism: Crambus lathoniellus; assembly: GCA_949710035.1. Taxonomy (NCBI): domain Eukaryota; kingdom Metazoa; phylum Arthropoda; class Insecta; order Lepidoptera; family Crambidae; genus Crambus; species Crambus lathoniellus. Next base: position 8,126,614 of record OX453316.1, on the reverse strand, counting down.
CATAAGCGTAACCATCTTAAATAAACGGGATGTTATCAACGAGTTTTGTACACATTTCTATTGAATTGCCTTTTGTGAGTCTTACTAGTTTGTAAAATACACAAATCTGGAGTAGGTAAATCTGTCTGAAAATACTAGCTGCTTTTTTTCGGCAAAGTTCAATGAATTTACCTTTCCCTCGCCTCGCCGGCGCCGATCAAAACTTTTAACACATTTTCATCTTTCACAATCACAAAAAACAACATCACTCGTCGTTTTGAACTCTGACATCTTTTTGTACATCGATAAACACTAATTTATGCAAAACAGAAAACGACTCAAACTGCAAGCAAAACAACCTGTTATTACTTAATTCACCCAGGTGATCGCATTGATTCTGATTGGCCCGTTTGTATGCGCTACGCAATGCAGCCATTGGCCTGATTGTGTGCTGCTGTGCAGGGATTGGCCCGATCGTGAGCTGATTCTGCGGGTTCATCGCACCCACTTGCGGCTAACTTCCTTTGCATGCCGGCTTTTGCTCGGTTTGTGAAATTTCTCATAGAATCTATAGATATGTACAGTATGTATGTAGTGGGGTACCGCAGTTTCGTTAATGTTAAAAGAGTGCGGATATATGAATTCGCAAAGCCCGGTTGCAAGCCAACGAGTGCGAGAGAGATGAATTGTGTTTTTCGATTAATACGCTATATTATTCAATGATGTTTTATATGTAGATACGTTATCTGAACTAAAAAGTGGCGACGAAAAAGTAAGGTAATAGCCCGAAGTTTAATCAGTCACACACAGACCCTTGTCGTGGCAACGCGCTGTAACAATTTTTCGATTACGCCTCAAATAATAAACTTAATGCCTTCCTGTGTTTAGAGAAGTTGCAAAAACTATGCCGGATCTTTAATAGACAAGAAAATTGATTCATTTCATACGTAATTATTGAAATTATAAATTTAAAATAAAAGTTAAATAATTAGTGATGACTTTTGCGCTGTTGCCAGTTCGACATGCATGAGCGAGTAAGCTTGTAAAGTTTTGTGAACGCATGAAAGAGACAGAAAACTGGTACATAAGACAGTGCTTGCAATAACTGTTTATCTCTTTTTGACAGTGGGGGTTTGTGTATGTATGTCTCTGACTAACATTATTATGGTAAAAAGAGATAGATATGCGGAAATGCCTGTTGTTAGGAAGAGATAGATTTATTTTGACAACTTGTGCTTGTTTTTGGTTTCTTTTAACTGTAGTACGAAATTCGCCATTTTAAAATGCAATTTATTCTAGTGTAACGTGTCTATTAATAAAACGTCATTGATATTATTGCAGTTAATGACATTGTCTATCGAACAGTTGTTTGAAAAATTGAATTTTTGATTGAAAATTTACGTTCGTGAATATTATTTTGTTGTTGTCATAAATTGTAGTAGTGTAAATAAGATTTTGTTAGGGCAAGCCCGGCTTTTGGGCTTGTATGGAGGTACCGCCACTGCGAAGGACCAAATCAGTTTAAAGAAGACTAAAACAAAACTTTAGCTGAATAAACTACTTTTCTCAATTTGAATATACCAATCGTGTATAATGAAATGAAAATATTTATTTGCTTTGAATATGGTAGATCACAAATAGTTTAAAAGCCAAATTATAATGAGTTCGACTACACAGCTATAAATCGATTGCAGAAAAAACAATTAAATAAAAAAAATGTGACATTAAGAGTTACCTATTTTCAATAATCATGAAAAGTTACAAATTACAATAAAAGTCAGTAAGTATAATTGTTTACTTTTCCTGCATATCATCATGATCGTGAGCAGTCAATAGTTGTAAGATTATGAAAGTAAATCATAATACTGTAAAAAGTGGGTGTTTAAGTATCTGAAGCAAAAATAGGTTTGATCTTAAAAATAAGAAAAAATCTACATTGGCCTATGCGAGTTCTACATACCTTAAATTTATTTTTCATGATGACATCGTTTTCTATGTGCTGTTTGATCTGATGAACTACCGTCAACAGAGCTATGTTCGTTTTACCCGCGCCGGTGGGAGCGCAAATCAATAGGTTCTCGTTTGTATTGTAGGCGGTTTGGTACACAACCGACTGTATTCGATTCAACTCTTTTATGTTCTCAAACGCCATTTGACCGATCTGGGGAAGAAACAACAAAGTAACTCTTTGCATTAAACACCATTATGAGATCCGATTTCAATATTTGGAAATAGTTGTATTTTTTTTATTATTTTTTCCTCTGCTATTAAACACTTTCTGGATGTGTTTCCGTCAAAAGGAGCAAAAGTGCACTAGGGGTGAAATGCAACAGACTAACATTGTTTTTGTATTTATAAAGATAGAAGATATTATAATAAAACAAATCCTCCTACTTTACATTAAAAATAAAACTTTCAAACATTTTCATAGTCAATAGTTTCAATAGGTCTCGGTTCGATTCCTGAACAAGACACATATTTGTGTGCATGAATGAACACGCCCCTATGTCTTGGTCTGTGTGTTTTCTATGTAAGTATATTAAGTATGTATTTACAAACTAAATGTAAGTATATAAGTATATACACCTAATTTGGGGGAGGCCTATGCCCAGCAGTGGGCATCGTCGTTCAGCTGACATGATGATGATGATGATGATGATATATTTATCCGTTAAGTATCTAGTTTCCATAACACATAATTGCTGTGATTGAAAGAAATTTATAAAAAAAATACTTATATAAAAAATTACTACCTACCTCATCCATATCTGATATCGGCACCCTCTTGCTTCCGATTTCAAGAGGCACCTGCTCATTCTTAGGAATGATTACTTCTTCATATTCTTTATTGTCTCTCCTTATCGCACTCTCTGGCAATATTAGCTTTAGTCCGGACACGAAACCTTTAGAAATATTAATGTGATAAGTACTACATACTCAATGTTTTTTAAGTTAATTTAAACTAAATTCTCAGTGCGTTCTTTTTTAGTTCATTTAAACACTTAAATTATTTTGCAGTAAGATAAAACGCGCTTTAAAAATGATACTTTTGAAAAACAAGGGTTCATTAATAACAATTGAAAAAATAATATTATTATTTCTTTAATTTAAGGGGCTATGCGTCTCCCGTAAAAGATGTTATCACAAATTGGTAGTGAATTCAAATAAGAACTTATGTGTAAAAGCAGAGTTACTACTCGGTCAAGATAACATGACAAATGCAGGTTATACCCGTCCCTCTTACTCTCCAGGCTTGACAGAATCGAGTGAAGGAGACAAGTATAATTTGCAGGTCATGTTATCTTTAACGAGTAGTACTTCATTTTTTACTGCTTAAAATAACATTTATAAGTGTATCTTTACTTACCAGCGGAATTTTTAGCATTAATCGACGAATCGTAGACATTAGGATACTGTACTTTAGTTTGAAAGTAGGAAATCTTTTGTAGTATCGGATCAACATCTCTTGACGATTTCGACGTAGAAAATGGCACAACAGGTTTTGATAGTTCTGCTATCCTGAAATATGTATTTTATTGTTCAAGGAGGCGCAATCTTCATACATCCAAATGAGAACTACTAAGTCAAAAACTTCGAAAGTTGTTATAATCAGGCCCTAGGTGTCACTTTTTTAACTATATGTGGTCGTCCAAATCAAAAGGGACCTTGTGGCACTCGGCACTTACGCCTTTATTGCTGTTGTTCGAATACAAAACAACGACAATAAACACGTATGTGCCGGCCGCAATAAGGTCCCTTTTGATTTCGACGACCACATATTATAATGTGTTTATGTGTGTGTTTATACGCAAAAAGCTGCTTGCACCAGACAACAGATAGCGCTAGTGATGCACTTCCAATAGAGGGGCAAGATTGGTCTCTATTTCCTATATATAAAAAGTTGCTCTATGGTGTGCATGTACATTGACGCCAAGTTATTTTGCGCCCATTATACTTGCAGAGTCGTACCTAAAGTGCGGAGTGCGCCAGACCTTTATGGGTATGAACTTCATACGTTTTTGGGAACTTTAAGTCAATTTTATAAAGAAAATAGCCGCTGTCAGTTCCTTCGTTTGTGACCTCGGGTATAACGATAACTAGCTAGCAACGTTCAACAGAACAAAGCAGCTAAAATCTATCAAGATAAGGAATTCAAATGACAGTTGAAGCCCATACCCATATCCATATTTCTTAGCCGGTAGCCCCCCAGCTTTGTGTTATGATGAGCTCCTTTACTGACAATATTCAAATACAATAAAGATGAAGTTGATTTACCTTCTAGCTCTTATTTGTGCAATATTTAGTTCTTGTTCGTCTTCTTCTTCATTCTTCTTGGTTTGCTTTGCTTTCTTCTCTTCTTTCCTGACTAGTTTCGCTAACATTTTCTCCTGTTCCGACAGAACGGACACTTGGCAGACATATTGAGGCATTTTGTTTTCAGGCAACATTGCGGCGACTGTAAGCAAAATAAATCAAAATAAAAGATACTTAACAGTATAAATTTACTTTAATAAAGAAGATTCATAAATTATCATAGAAAAAAATTTAACAAAAAGGATTCCCGTCCGAAAAGGAGAATGCTAAAAAAACCCAGCTGCGATAATCAATAAAAAGACTTGCAAACATATAAAAATTGATAATTAATTACTATAATTAATTAATTACTTGCAGGGCTGATTCTGTCTCAGTTTTACATAGGTAACTATAGAGTTACAATGCATAAAATTAATTAAGATTTTAACAGTTTATCACAATTCAAACGAGTATTATTCATCATCATCATCAGCCATTATAAGTCCCCACTGCTGGGGCACAGGCCTTCCGTATGGATGGATAAGGAGAATGGGCCATGACCCACCACGCGGGCCCAATACGGATTGGTAGGTATTAACGACTGCAAGTGCAGCCTGGACGTGGACCAACGGCTTAACGTGCCTTCTGAAGCACGGAGGAGCTCGAGATAATTAATTATTGGTCACCCATCCAGTGACCGACCATTGCGAAAGTTACTTAACTTCAACGATCGCAAGCCGAGCGCGCTAACCACTGCGGCACGGGCTCCTCAAACGAGTATTATTAGTAATAATTTATTATTACTAATAATATTCGTTTATTATATGGAAAAAAGGCATGTAATTTTATGAACAGCTATGCAATAGTAGATTGTACAACAAGTGCATAAAACATACTATTTTACCCGAGATGTATATATCCATCCGAGCCGTAGGCGAGGGTGGATAGTCAATTCGAGGGTAAAATGGGTTTTATGTACAAGTTATACACTCTGCTTTTCACTTAGAGTGTGAGGAAAATAAATAACAATATTGTAAAAAAGAAAAAATAAAGACTTCGCCATATTCGCGGGAAAACTTTCTTTTTCTTTTTTTTATACGTGGCATTGGTAGCACAGTGACTTTAGCATTAAATCGTAGTCCATAAATAATAAATAATAATTAATAACTTCTTACATTCACACCAATTATCTAAGCCCATGTTAATTTGGAAAACTTGATAACGGATAAATATAAGTTATACTTTTATACTTTTTGTTTGTAAATACATACTTAATAAACATAGTTAACATAAAGCTCTTGAAATACTTATTTCTTAGAAAACTCATTAATTTTGCCTAGTTTTATTAATTTAGTAATTTAACATGGATTATGTACAAAGTTGAAGAAACAGAATGAAATAATAAGTTTATTTAACGAAGTTTAATTGCGTGTGTGGCTGTTTACCTGACGATCTTCGTCTTAAAGTCTGAGACTTAGACGAAGATTTTACTTTATGCACTAGAGCATAAAAACCGTTTTTATGCAGCCTATACCCAACATAAACACGAACTTTACGAGCATGAGAAGTGAAAAATAAGTTTTTAATAAAAATTTCATTTTTATGACCAGCTTTTTTGCTCACTGTACTTTAATATTGTATTGTCATCTTAACCAAACCTGTATACAAAATTTTAGCTCCATGATACATATACCATATACCACTTCACAGATAATGGGAAGTGGGTCAAATTAAGCTTGCAAGATTTGTCCCCCACTAACTAACTAACATGGCAAGTTAATAAAAATCTTGTAAAATGAGATAGCTTTAGCTATGAATTTACATACAAATATGGGCCGTAGTTAATCACTTAATCAAATAATAACTCACTCTCTGATATAGTTGGCTGCACAGGTGCTTTCAGGCTCTCTGTAATCTCCTGTCTATGTTCAAGAATCTCTTGAATAAATTCAAATTTATCAAATCCCAGTAGTTCAAAGAGGTCATTTTGCATCTCATCATTACTACGAGGAGAGTTGAGAAAGGTAATGACGGATTGTAGGATGTCTGCGCTTGAAATATTGCTGTTGACATACTGTTCTTTCACTTTGGTTTCAAGCCAGGATTTGTTATACTGTGAAAGACAATTACATAAAGAGTAACTACCAAATACTTTTGGCTATCTGTTCATTCTTTGATAATTTAATTTAGGGAGGTATCCCATTTATCAAAGATCTTTGTCCAATATTGCATTTGATCAAAGGAATACCACTATTATTACCATAGCACTAAGGGTGGATCCAATATTTGATCAAAGATTGGATCCAAGAAATTGGTACCACCAGTACCGCCAATATCCACAACACTGATCAAAGGAATATGATCAAAGGAATACCACCCTTATTACCATAGTCCTAAGGGTGGTATTCCACTTATCAAATATTTTATCCAATCTTTTATCAAATATTGGTTCCAAGAAATTGGATCCACCCTTAGTGCTATGGTAATAAGAGTGGTATTTCTTTGATCAAATGCAATATTGGACATTGATCTTTGATAAATGGAATACCTCTCTCAGGTACAGAGGGCCTACTCTGAAACGCAAAACCCGAAACTTCGGTATACCCGTCCCTCTCACTCTCTAGTCGGGACAGAATCGAGTGAAAGGGGCGGGGCTAACCGAAGTTTCGGATTAGAGTACGGTCGCAGTTACGGAATTTAATTGCCATCCCACCTAAGGTTCAATATCGTACCGCAAACTGAAACATTACCTAAAGCTAGCTAGATTCCGAGCCAGATAAATTTGCGTGCGACTGGGGCATTTTTGACGCTAGTTACAGTACAGATTTTTGTTCTAAGTTATGGTACAAGATTAGTATTCGATTTCGCCCGCGCGCACTTTCTGGCGCGCACTCTAGATCACAATGTTACTTTGACATGTCACATGCATTGTTTTATGCCTGTAAAACTAGGCAACAGATCAACTAAGTTAGTCTGTTGCCTAGTAAAGCAAGGCTAGGAAATTAAACTCCTTGACCATACAAATATATTCTTATTCAAAATAATAATAAAGTAAGGAAATAATTAAGACAGGTCAACCTCAGGCATGCAAATCACACAAAACACAGTTACAGAACTGTGTTTTGTCCTGTGAACATTTAACTTCCATGCCTGTGCCTGAATAGTGTGATACATCTTGAAATGATATTTAGACTTCATAGTAATTCTTACCCTAGAACCCAATTGTTCAGGTGTTTTATCAGGGACGTTATTTTCTACTTTCTTATTTGTATATTTCATAGAAAAATCAGTCACAAATACACTCTCTGTGGCAGATTTACTAGTCAATTTGGCTAGGGGCTTCCTCGATCTTTGAAATGGAATGTAGTTGCACTGGATATTTTCACCCCACATTTTTATGTTTTCTTTAATTTCCTCACTTGTTTCTTTCTTTATAAAATCCTTTGTTTCATCACTGAGATCACTGGATAAATCTGATACAATCTACAAAAACAAAATTGACATAAATTGATATTATTATTTTTAGTAGTTTAAGCACACCTTAGATTTCTTTATCGAAATAAAACAACTTTTACGGATAATTAACATATACGTCACATAAATGATGAACATAATATTATTATGAGTGCAATTAGAAAAACTGGCTTTAGCTTTTTAAACTTTCATGGTCATGAACACTGTAAATATTACGAAAAGCGACAATAAATCAAAACATGGTAAAAATCCAGCTTTTTGTAATATTTAAACTGCTTTTAATGTCTTACTGAATAGATCTATATCTATTATTAATTGAATTTGGTCATAACTAACACTTTATGAACACAGTAAGTATAATATTTTTTTAAGTGTAAACAGTTTTTATATGTTTTACATGTATTGTTTACCTGGCAGATTTTACTAGCAACAGTTGATGTGACACTTCCAAATGTTTGTCGTAGCTGGTTCAAGTGTTTCAGCATCACAATATCCTGCTCCAGAAACATCCGGAGCACCATAACTGCCGCATCCTCTACAAACTCATCTGCCGCATCTCCTGTGAGCTGCTTACAAGATTCTTTGACAAGTGCAAGGGTTTTGAGCTTTGCGTCCGGATCGGATTCATTGCTTTTAATGTAGTTGTAAATGTCTGTGTATGATTTATATCTGAAAAATAAGGCTTTGAACTTTTATAACCAAAACATACTTCAGATTTCAAACAGAATAAAATGAAGAACTGACCTATTCTTCAAATTAAAGTTCTGTTGTAAATGAATGGAATCCACACTATATGGAATTGCGTAAAGTGACAATTCATATTGAATCATAATTAATTTAATGTCATTCCATACAAATTGCAGCCAATTGAATATAATAACATGTCAAATTAATATGATTACCTTACGTTACGCAATTATTGCACCCACTGACCAAAAAAACTTAATATACAAATAAGTTATGATAATTAATTTGTATAAACTTACCATATAAATTTACTACCACAGTTGAAGAGTTGCCTACTTTTTGTAATTAATTAAACTCTAGATTTCGTCTCTACGAAAGCCTTTTGCCCACTTAGATATTGTGCAATTATTTTGTACTTACCGTTGCAAATCTTTGGGTTTCGTTAGAATGGGTTTTGTCGGGTCGTAGCTGGGTTTCAGGCACCTCGGTTTATCCAGCTGTGTGTGTGCTCTTAGAGCTCTAGTTAATCGAGGTAGTTCCAGCATTGTATAGGTAGGTTAGCTATACTTTCGACACTACAAATTAAAAACAACATGGGTATCTATTGAAAACTTTTGAATGGTCTTATCGAAGTCATAATTTGTAAAATACTTGTGAAGTTTGCTTAAAATTAAGTTGAGTCGGCGAAAAGCTGTTGAGAAATATTGTGCAAGTTTTAAATGTGCAAAACAATACCTTTCAATGCAAGGTCTTACCTTACCTTACCAAAGCTCACCTAAGAAATATATACTGTGTTGCGTTTACTGAAAAAGTATATTACCATTTATTTTCAATAAATATGTTGACAAGTTGATGCTCGGGAACTTATTTATCTTAAGTTTTTAATTTTACCTCTTCCACGTCTGACAATTTTTCGCTTTGCTTTGACAGTTTTGTTTAACTTGACAGTTGACACTTTGACAGTGTGTCAACCTCTCAGTACTCAGAGGTGTCAACTTGACACACAGACACAGCTGATAAAGATAAAAGTATAGTCGGATTTTTAATTAGACGAAGTAATCTGACAGTTGCTAATGTCACTTAGTGAAATAATGCTGCCATGTTCAATGTAATAGTGATGTGTTCTATTCGTTCATTCACAGGAATGAATGATGATGAATGAATACTTTAATATAATTTGCCGATATCTTCTGTGTTATATATTTATAATCATATTTTATTTCTATCTATTTCAAAAAAACACCGGTACCGCCCGCGGCTTCGACCGCGTGGACTGCCATGCACGTTCGTTATCCCGCGGGAATATGATGGTGTCCAACTTTTTTGTTTGTGGGTCGATTTTGATGAAACTTGGATTTTGGCACTACTTCGACTTGAAAACTGCAACGCAATGTTAAGAATATTAAAAAATCCAAGATGGCGGCCAACTTTTTTGTTTGTGAGCCGATTTTGATGAAACTCTGTTTTTATACTATTTTGACAAGAAAACAGCAACGCAATGTTAAAAATATTAACAAATCCAAGATGGCGGCTTACTTTTTTGTTTGTGGGTCGGTTTTGATGAAACTTTGTTGTTAGTACTATTTTGACAAGAAAATAGTAACGCAATGTTAATAAAAATGAGATATGGTCAAGATGGTTGCCAACTTTATATTTTTAGGGTTTCGTTCCCAAAGGGTTAAAACGGGACCTCATTACTAAGACTCCGTTGTACGTCTGTCTGTCCGTTTGTCTGTCTGTCACCAGGGTGTATCTCATGAACCGTGTTAGATACAGTTGTAATTTTCACAGATGATGTATTTCTGTTGCCGCTATAACAGCAAATATTATAAACAGAATAAAATAAATATTTAAGGGGCCTCTCATACAACAAACGTGATTTTTTTGCCGTTTTGCCAAGTTTACGGAAAAGTACGGAAATTTTGTCACAAATTTAAAATGTGAATGTGGATCTCTTACTACCCCGAAGGTATTGTGAAATTAAAAAAAATAATTAATTAGGGGTAAGAAGTATCAAAATATAATATTTTACAAGATTTTATTTATTTTCACCTGTCCCTGTGTTTGTCTGTCTCTCATGAAATCTTGCAAGGTTATTTTGACCGTCTTCCTGACGTTTGAATGGGCTGAAATTTTGCATGTTGGATTGGTTCCGGTGACAATGCATTTTTATGATAAGCAAGACCTGATTGTAATTGTCAAGTACACCCAGGGTTGGCTCCAGACGAGATAACTGCTCAACGGTCAAAAGTACACCCACAAAATTTTGTATGTGCATTCAATGATAAAAGCCAATCCCAAATTACACCACGTCCTGGCTGCTGCGCCCAGGGTTGGCTCCAGGCGAGAAAACTCCTCAACGCTAAACAGCGCTGTCACGAAATTATATATTAGCATTCAATTATGGTGACCTGGCTCTTGCATCCTTTGTTTGGCTCAAGACGAGAGAACTCGTCAACGGTTAATAGCAATGCATTAAAATTTCATAAAAGCAATCCTTCATGAGAGCTCGTTCTGCGTTCCTGATGGACTTGATTTAATTCAACAGGTAAAGTTAAATTAATATAACAATAAAAAGATGTATAGGTAAAAGCTTTTATTAGTTGATAATAAAAAAACTAAACAGTTTAAATAATTTTAGCCCTCGAAGCTTCTTCGTCTACTTACATATTTTTAAAACCTAAAACATCCTAAATCATTTATTATAAAATTTTTGTGTACTTGTCACTGTCTTAAGCTTCCAAATAAAAGCGTGTAATATTTTAATAACTGCAAAAGAGATAAAAAAAAATAAACATTGCGTTGCTTTTTTCTTTCCAAAATAGTACCAAAAACCGACTTTCATCAAAATCGGCCCACTAACAAAAAAGTTGGCCACCATCTTGGATTTTTTAATATTTTTAACATTGCGTTGCCGTTTTCTTTCCAAAATAGTACCGAAACCCGAGTTTCATCAAAATCGACCCACAAAATAAAAAGTGCCTACATGGCACAACTAGGATTCGAACCCGGGACTCGATATCGGTAGCCCGGTGTTCTAACCACACCTTAAGCTACCGAAAGAACTATACGTGTTATTTATATAAAGAATAATAATATTTTTGTTTCATTCATTCACTTTGCCGCGTCACTATTTATGTTTTGTCAAAACCTGGCAACCCAGTAAACGTCAGATTACTTCGTCTAATTAAAAATCCGACTTTAGGTATTAGGGATGTGATAACCACGTGATGTCTTTAATTAAATCATGATTTTAAATAATCGATTAATTTTAAAGTTTTTTGATAAATTGATACTTACTTCATTTCGGAGTTTTACATACTAAGTACTTTAATTTTAATTTTTTATTAGCTGCTAGCATTGCGAACTAACGCTTTTAATTAGGTAGGGCAGAGGTACCCTTTGTGGCCACTTTAAGGATTTTTTGACTTTTAAGCACTAAGTACTAAATGGTCTTAGATATTTAAGACACGAATTATATCTTTAATTATAGATAATTTATCTACCTTAAAGGTACATTTTTCAAATTTATAAATGTTAAATAGTTTTTTTTTATATTACACACAATGTGTAAGAGGTGCCAAATGTACCGGTTTTGGCCACTTACTGATAGTTAAACTTTTGCAAGTATTGCGAAATCAAAATCAAACCCAGGTAAAATCAATAATTCTAACTCGCTAGAAACCAGTCAATTGCAAAACAACAATTTAATTGTCAAAAACAAAGGTTTATAAAGTATTTCATCCAAAACAAATTTCTTAAAATTTTCATACAAAACATTTTTTAAAACAGAAAATAGAATTTATTGAAAAAAAATCGTATGACATAAGGAATTCTAACGGTTGTTATTATTACCTTAAAATACCTTATTTTAATTGCCTTTATCAAAAATGGCTAAAAGTTGTTTAGAAAACTTTTAGAGCAAAATATGGCCAAAACTAGTACAGTGGCCAAAACCGGTACGCCTGCCCTACCTTGTATGAAAATTATCTTGGAGTACCTAACTATTACTATAGTATTAAATTTATCTGTGCTTGGAGAAAAGATTGCCAAATCCATTATTTCTCCATTCTTTGTCCAATGATTTGTGGCAATAGTTAGTAGATAGATAAATAAATTCGTTTTGTTTGCTTGTTTTAATTTTAAGTGTTAGTTTTGAGAGTACGAGTTAATTGTAGTTTTGAGCTATTTTGTTAAACCCCATCCGGCCTAGCATGAGCGGCTTTTATAGACTATTATATGATAAAGAGCCTCTGTCATGCTTGCTCCTTAGTGGGGTAAGCAAGTGTCTTGATGCAAGACAGCATGAGACGTGCAATATCATATAGCGTGATATAATGATGGTCATGCTCTTAGGGCTTAAAGGTGATTTTTGAAAGTAATCTGGTTTTTTACAAAGATTAAAAAAAAAACTATTTAAGGTAGCTACTTAAAATCGATTAAGTACCTATATAACTTTACAATTTCTTAAGCGTATATCCCTAAATAGTTTGAAGTTTTACTTTTTAATATTTTATTTACGTTAGGGGAGTAGGCTAAGGACAAAGATCATACAGCCTATTCAATATGTTAATTCTTCTTTTCGAGTTTTTATTTCGTTGGCAATGCATAGAAACATAAATATACAATTTCTAAAATAAATTAAATTTTTTATTCGGTAAGCAGATTGTTATCTGTTGGAAATGTTATGAATTAATAATATTGCGAGCTTATATAGTCTGAATTTTTCTATGAGGGCTTTCGGCCTGGGGCATTAGGTAACTTTCGTTTTCGTGTAACGGCGGCAGTGCAGGCAAGCGACCGAAATGAGTCACGCGCACTGTAACCTCTATAATACAAGTACGCTGGACTTCGCCATTTTGGCGCTGATGGCAGCGTGAGCGTCCATGGAACTAATAATAGATATGAAAACATAGCTCAAATTACACTTACATAAATATAATAAGGTATGAATAAAAACGTTTATTATAAATGTAAAATAGTATTTACTTATAAGCTTTAGACAACCTTTTGAAACATTTTTTTAACAATGAAATTCACTTACTTGTGGAAGGTTATCCCGCTGCCTTTTTGATAACCAGTTCTACAAAATACGCATACTCATGTCGGCGTTGCGACTCTCGGCGCGGTCAGCCTAGTACTGGTGGATTTAGAGTTTGTATCATTTTTCGCCAGAAAAAAATAACTTTGTTTTTCATAGTGTTCGTATTAATGACAAAGTTATATATATTACCAGTTTTCGAAAATGTGTTATATCTCAAAAACTTGTAAAGCGTACTTAGCTGTGATAGTTTTCCTTTTAACTTCGTAATTTAAACAACTATCCTGAATTTTTTCACGTATCCAAAAACAACCATCCCCCTTCACGTGTAGGGCAGGTAACCGAAAAAAAAAATATTTTCAAAATTTTACTTTACCACTTTGTCGCCGTGATTTATATGTATATTCATACCAAATTACAGCTTTCTAGTACTAAGAGTCTATGAGCTAGGCTGGGGACAGACGGACAGACGGACAGACGGACATGGCGAAACTATAAGGGTTCCTTGTTGACTACGGAACCCTAAAAAGGACCTACAACCTTACTAAAACAGATTTTACCTTGCTTCAACATAAAGCCAGTGTAACACACAAACACACTACTTACACAAAAATTGCATTTTAGGTTAGTTTATATAGTTAGTTATAATCAATGAATTACACCAAACATCTGCTGCTATGAATTCGCTCATAAGTATCTTGAAATGGTTACGGTTTTTCAGATCTTGCCGTAGCAAATAATACTTTTAAAATTTTTACTTTTTTGCATTCACTATGCAATTTTTATTATTGAAAATGAAGTTAGTATTTTAAAAAAAGTCGACCCGTCTCACAACCAGCTCCGATGGGACTCGACCCCACGACCTTTCGCTATCCGGGCGACTGCTCTAACCACTGAGTTACGGCGTTCGTTTGAGCCGTAGTCGCCCGGATAACGAAAGGTCGTGGGTTCGAGTCCCATCGGAGCTGGTTGTGAGACGGGTCGATTTTTTCTAATACTTACTTCATTTTCAATAGCAAAATATTGCTCGCGTTGCATACCTATAATATCTGATTTGGCGCAGGGGTAGGTATAGGATACGTTCCTTCTGCGCCGGAGATCTCGGGTTCGATTCCCGAACAAGACAAATTTTTGTGTGCATGAACATGTCTATTTGTCTTGGTCTGGGTGTTATGTTTGTATATTAAGTATGATTTACAAAAAAAGTACCTTTATAAGTAGGTTAAGGCGTTGTACAAATACCGGACGGAATTTAAAGGGCAGGTCAGTCAAATCGTTTTAAACATAAAAGCAAAAAATACATTATTTATTTCTGTTAATTTTGTTTGGATATTTGGTGGGTATCTAAATTATTTAAAGCCTAAGCATACACAAAATAATAATGTAAATCAATTAAGGCGCTACTCGGAAAAATATGGACTTTTTGATATAAAACTATAGGACGGTTACAGTTGTTACAAATATGGTAATAAGATATATATTTCTTCATACCTTTATCTAGATTCGTATAGTTTCAAAAACACGATTTTATGATTTTGCCTCGACACTTTCTCTTTTCGAAAAGACCTCTAAAAATACGAAAAGTGAAGATTATTCTTAAATGGGGTTACTTACACTATTGGAAATTGGTTTAATTAGTGGACACCAATAATATTGAGGATCGTATAGAAGCATTTTTTTTAAATCGCTGTAGTTTTTTAGTACGAAGTGATTTTGTGTTTTTTTTGCCTAATATGCAAAATCGGTCTCGCTCCCGCGCGCGTCGTCTTCTCATTGCTATCTCGCTTCAGCACATTTTTTCCGAGTATCGCCTTAAAAATAACAATCCGGTGTGTCTTCGCCCGGTCCGGGCGGACCCGCACCGCACGCCCGCAGAGCTGTGAAACATCACATTTTACCAGTTTGGAAGTCTATCTTTCAAAAGATTGACTTTGAGGAAAAATGGTTTGAAAAACCTTTACTAATGTAATTTTTAAAGACCTAGTGTCTATAGACACCCAACACGAATAGAGCATGAGTGAGAAAAAAATATTTTCAATGCAATTCTGTAATCTAAGTACTTACTTACCTACCTATTAGGAAATTATTGTGAAAGTCAAAAGGTTGGGTGTACCACAGCGAACCCAATAGGGTATTTTACTGTTGTTGAAATGTAGATATTTAATGATGACGTTAAAAAAATATTGCAATTAAGAATACCAAATGTGAAAAAATAATTTGAATCTGTTTTATAATAAAAGAGTTATAGCACAAAGTAACTACGCGGGCGGTCGCCCTAGCAGAGAGTCCGCTTAGAACAAGGTGCCATTTTCGTCACGCACACATAGACGTCATATATACAGGCAAAATGGGGCAGTTTGGGACAGTACTCAGTCGCGAGTATCGCAAAGAGGTCAGTGATCGCAAGTTCCAAAGAGCATTTTTTAATTGATCACTTCACGTCCGCGCCCGCCGCTACGTGTCACTGTGACACTTATATACCTATTTTACTAATATTTAACAAAATAACCAACCGATATTATTACATTTCCAGTGTATTTGGTTGTCTAAATACGATTAAAAACTGCATACACGTTCTTTAAATTTCCAAACGATATTGAAAGGTAAGTTATGTAAAACTGTTTTCTCTTGTTGTTAGGTGAGTAGGTATACTATTAGTGAGTATACTTTTGGAACTAGCCGCTTTGATAACGACGATCAACCATACACATCATCTTATCGTTCGCTGGTAGTCCGCCAGTATTTGGGTACAATGGTTTAGTTAAGTAGGTACCTACATATTATATTCTTTGTTGGCGCTCGAGCGCCGCCCGCCGGTCACAATCACAACTCGCAGCGGGTCACGCATAGGTAATCTAATTACTAATGCGGGCAGCGCAGGACCGATAGTTGTGGAGATCCTTGGGGGAGGCCTATTCCCAGCAGTGGGCGTCGTTCGGCTGACATGATGATGACGCTGGTCCTTATTTAGATGTTATAGTTTCTTAAAACTTCTTGGCGGTTCAGAGAACACAGCCACAAGTCATGTTGACGAATTTTCAAAAGTTGTCGTTGCATTTTCTTTTATTTTAGCAGTGTTAAGAGATCCTACTTACATTTTAGAGACTCCATTTATTAAACACCAAATAACATTTTACTTGCAGTATTTTTTTTCATCTAAGCGCACGGCAGTGTGCCTGCCAAGTTCGGGATAGAACGCCAGTCATTATACCTACTTAGCCCAAATGACATTTTACTTACAGTAAAGTTTTTTTTGACGCACGGCAGTGTACCAGCCAAGTTCAGGAGAAAACGGACCTATTTATTTTAACGTCATAATCATAGGAGTGCCATAAGCTATTTTCGTTGCAAAAATAACTTGTTCATTTTAAAAATCAAATTATTTCTTTTCAGACGAACTTTATGGTTAAGTTTAATTGATCGAGAAGTTGTACACAACAAATGGTCAACATATCTCCGAGTTTGTGAGGCCCATTTCGAAACCAATTCTACAAACAAGACATCGAACCGCAATCCTGAAAAAAGGCACTAATCCCAAACATTTGCTACCTGTAAAAAAAAGTTAAAATAAAGAATCGCAAGCAACTGTGGAGACTAAGGAATCTTGTACACAATATGAAAAAGTTAAATGTGACTCAAATTCACAAACAGCAGCTCACATTTCTGCAAGTTCTGCCAGAAAAAGAAAGCTGAAAAACGATATTCTTGAATGCAAGAAAAGACTAAAAAGAACAGCTGCGCCAGAAACAAATATGAACCTGTTTTCATCTCGCTGTTCTCCCGCTGTAGGGTTTGCGAACCGATAGCGTAGCTTTTATGACGTTCACAAGTATTGTAAATAACAATCTAAATTGAATAAACAAATTTGACTTTTACTATTAAACTATATTTTTTTATTTAACTATATACGATAAAAACACACAACATAGGTATTTAAATACACTTTCTTGTTTTGAAAATAGTTACCACTATTGCTTGATATAGTTCTTGCGTTATAAAGGTTTTTAAATTTTTGAAGATGACAAGTTATAAATTCAACATTTAAGAAAATATTAATTATTTGAAGTTCATGAATGAAAAAATTTATGGAACTTGTAACCCATTTAGATTTCAACTATTTTTCGCTGAACTTGGCACCCTTTTTACATTTATGTTTTCGTCGAACTTAGTGCCTTTTTCACGTTTATGTTTTTAGTGGGGTAACTATTACACCATATTTATATCTTGTTCATAGAGTACATTACAACGTATCGGAATGGAATACATTAAAACATAACATAGGATCTTGTCTTCGTCGTGTGTGGCGTCGGGACTTTAAATGGATATTAGGTGCTCTGTTTACCATCTAAGCAGCCTCTAAGGCATGTAAACATGTTTAAGATGTATGAATAAACGAATTGATGTATGTATGATTGTTAACTTATACTACCTACTCCTTTTTAAATTCAGAATCAATACAGAAGCAACCCTAGTGAGTCAGACAAGGATGGGTATAGATTTTCAAAAACGGTGGGAGCGGTCCTTCTGTAAACTCTTTATTTTGTGGTTATAGTCTGTTTGATTTTGACTATAGCTGTCTCTTTCTAAAACGAAATCTTCTATGGCGTGACTTTGACGCTACTAACCCACTGACGTCACTAAGATAGCGTCCTGTCCTTGTCTAATTATAAAGTTTGAAGTCCTATATCTTTGAAAATATTCAAGATAATTCAAAATGAAAACTTGTTTTGTGTAGCTAATATTTCGAAAAACATTTTAAAAAAAAAACAGTAAAATACCGTATTGTACGCATTATCAAAAAATCTACTTAAAATATTGCTTAAAATATTGTACTTAGTAACTCAAATAAAAATATTGGTAAGACTACTTACCTCGTTTAGCAAGAACACCCAATGTAGATTTTTTTTATAAAAAATATTTGTATAAAAAAATAAAACCGCCTTCAAAAAAATTACATCTAAAAAGAAAGAAATAATCCCTCTCATATTGTATTTACACCAAATAACGTAAGTAGGTACCTACTTTGAAGTCGGGCGGGTTTTAACAAAAACAACAAAAAATTGTAAGCATGTTTCACGCCCGACTTCAAAGTACTTACGTTATTTGGTGTGAATCCTACTTAATATTATAAACTAGCCTTCCGCCCGCGGCTTCGCCCGCGTGTACTACACGACGTTATCCCGCGGGAAGGTGATATTTTTCAGGAATAAAAAGTAGCCTATGTCCTTTCTCAGGCTCTAGACTATCTCTGTACCAAAATTCATTCAAATCGGTTCAGTAGTTTAGGTGTGATTGTGTAACATACAGACAGACAGAGACGCATTTATAATATACTAGCTTTCCGCCCGCGGCTTCGCCCGCGTGGACTACACGACATTATCCCGCGGGAATTTGTTATTTTTTCGGGATAAAAAGTAGCCTATGTTCCTCTCCAGGCTACAAAGTATCTGTGTTCCAAATTTCAGCCAAATCCGTTCAGCCGTTTTGGCGTGATTGAGTAACAAACATCCAAACATCCAAACATCCAAACATCCAAACATCCAAACTTTCACATTTATAATATTAGTAGGATATACTAGCGGCCGCCCGCGGTTTTACCCGCGTGGTTCCCGTTCCCGTGGGAATATCGGGATAAAAAGTACATATAAACCTTCCTCTTGAATCACTCTATCTATTAAAAAAAAACGCATCAAAATCCGTTGCGTAGTTTCAAAGATTTAAGCATACAAAGGGACATAGGGACAGAGAAAGCGACTTTGTTTTATACTATGTAGTGATAGTGAAGTGATGATGTGAAAGTTTAGATGTTAGGATGTTTAGATGTTTGGATGTTTGTTACTCAATCACGCAAAATCGGCTGAACGGATTTGGCTGAAATTTGGGACATAGATACTTTGTAGCCTGAAGAGGAACATATAACATACTTTTATCCCGGAAAAATGTCACATTCCCGCGGGATAACGTCGTGTAGTCCACGGGGACGAAGCCGCGGGCGGAAAACTAGTACAATTTAAGAGGGATTAGTTCTTAATTTTTAGATGTCATTTTTTTGAAGGCAGTTTTATTTTTTTATAAAAATAATTTTTATTTCACTCTTTTTAGTGCATCATGCAGGCAATTTACGTGTATTCCGGTAAATAGGTATGTTATCAAACTGACAACCTCCTTTTTTTAAGTCGGTTAAAATACGTTAAGGTATCCCCTTTCCAACAAAACAAGAATCATCTGAATCGGTTTATAAACAAAGGAGTTATGCCTAAAGATACGTAATAAATTCACATAAAGTGGTAACGAAAACGACAGTATTTTCAAGATTTCCTGAAAACTACTGAACCGATTTCAAAATTTCAAAAAATGGGACCAATTTGGGAAAACACCTGATGATCACCACAAATCATTTCAATCGGTTCAGCCGTCTTCGAGTAATCGGTGTACATACATATAAAAAAAAACGCGACGAATAGACAAACTCATCCTTTTCAATTTTTGAAGTCGGTTAAAAATGTGTCTACATCAAAAATTTGTAAGTACCTAACCTAGAAGATCTTCATGTGATTGCAAAAAATCAAATCATAAATTTTAATTTCATCGCTACATACAAGAGGTACTTACAGGGGGGCAATTCTGCTAACGTTAAGTCACAATCGTGTTTCAATTGTAGTTCAGTGGTAGTGCTTTTTTAAACACTAGTTACAAGAATTACGACAGTATGATGTGATGTGAATGTATTATGTGGTGTGAACATCAATAGTAGGTATTGTGATAAACGTACATATTTCTTGTAACTAGTGTGTAAAAAAGCACTACAACTGAACTACAATTTTGAAACACGATTGAGACACGATTGTGTCATAAGTCTTAACGTTAGCAGACTTTTTTTTATAGGAAAAATGTGATGGTAAAAAACCACGCGCCCTGTAGCTTTCAGGCGGGATTTATATAGGGCTACTTATAGGGCTCGTGGTTTTTTTACTATCACATTTTTCCTATACTTACAAAATTGCATTGTGAATGCATAAAAATAATATAAAATTTCAAGACTTTTTTTTGACCCGGGGAAAATGCCGATACCCCCCCGCCCGGGGAGACGAGGGGGTTAAGTGGAGCTCGAACCCACTAAAACCCCCGGAGTGTTCCCTTCTACACGCGGACGGAGGCAACGGGACAAGAGTAGCAATCGCCGCGCCTTCCGCCCTGTGTCCGCGTCCGTGGTTGACGCACCCTCTCTTAGTCTCGGGATGAAAAAACGTCCCACCTCCGGGTGGCGCGCCGGGAACACAAGGCGCGCTCCTCCACCATGAGGGCCCTGGTGGACGACGAAGTTCCCCCGCTTCGCCGCCCGATCCCCTTCCTATGGCGCCGCGTCCTTACGAAGTCTCTCCCTGGAGAGACGCACGGAGCGGCGAACTACCGGGCGCTGCCCCTTTTCATGCTGCACCTCCGGATGCTGTGAGGACGCCACCTCCATGGACGACCCCCTCTCCTTTTCACTGTGCGCCGAACGGCTTCGGTCTCGGCGCACAGTGCTCAAACTACCACCATTTTCCGTTTCGGAACGTCTAGCAGTTTAGCAGATTTGGCCCCCTGGGGCATTGAAATGAACGATCGATGATGGAGGGTAAAATAAAAAGACTGATTATTTTAATAAAGTTGCTTTTATTTTGATGAAGCCGTAATTACATCTTGGTACATATATACGCAGTTATATACCTACGGGCAGGTAAAACCTACAAATTTGTATCTATGCGATTAATATTGATTAATGTTGCCAGTTTAAATGTAAACCGTGACTTTATACATATATTTGAAACAGATTTTTCCATTTCCTTTTTGATGATGATTGATGAGACAACACACTTGCAAATTGCATAACGAACATCACAAAATTAATTCCACCCTATTTAAGTATAACAATATGAATAAATCTATAATTCAATTTAAAGTATTGACTAGTTATGAACTTTATTATTTTTTACGTAAATTATATATTAATATCCATGAAGCCCCGATTAATATATTTTTAAAAGAAAAAATGAAGTATTCACAATCTCATCTCTTCCTAAAATGGCTCTGTGGATTGTAAAAATGGTTATTAAACATTATACATGGTTATTATACATTATACATTACAATCTTAGAAACATAGACAGTTTTCTGTATTTTTGATAACTTTGTAAAGTGATTGCGAATACTCCACTCGACTTTTTTATAATTATAATAATTATACTATTCAACAATAGCATCAAACAAGTAAATAGATAAAATTTTCAACATTATGAGCTCGATAATGTTAAAAATAATATCTATTTAAAACAGTGTTTTTCTAATTCCCTAATTTTAATTTTTACCCATTTAACACAATAAGTATATTTATTACTTATATTATTTTTAAATGAATGTGTTTGAACGCCCACTAACATCAGAATTTCGTTTCAATTTGAAATTCATTAAGTAATTTTACCAAACATTTTTCCACAAAATAATTGATAAGTACATCATTTTATTTTAAAGTGGTTTTAAAAAGAAATTTTAAGAAGTGCTAATTGCTAACCTATTCCGAATCTAATTCTAAGTTTAAGTACCTACGTATTTCTTAAAACCATTGAACAAAACCTTATTTTAAAAACACTAACGAATTATCGTTAGGTACCTATTAGAAGAAATACCAAACTAAAGAAATTAATAATTTGAAATGAGAACTTTGTAGCTCGGAATTTTCGCATTAAAAAAAAACGATAAAATGATTTTAAGATAAACGTGATAAGTATTTTGGGCTAAGTATTACGTTAACTTTAAGAACTCGATGGTCAATCAAAAGCATTATCGTTTGATTAATATGATCATATTTTAATAATCATATTTAGCCCCTAAGTTAAGCGCTGGACCCACTGAAAGCGAAGCTGGGCGAAAAGAATAACAGTTAGTTTGCCCACATCAGGATAACACTCTTAGCCTTTATCACACCAGCCTCCCTAGCATGACCAACAAAACGCGATATGATATAGCGCTTTATCACGTTTAACTGTCAAAAGACCATGGGTTTTAATGTTTGAGTGTCGCTAAAACACTATAATATGCGTTATATATCACGTTTTGTGCGGTCATGCTAGGCTTACTGATGTTAAGTGTAGATAAAGCTGAAGGTGGAAGCGCGCTGCTTCCCGAATCTTCAACTAATAAGAAACTGGCTCTTATCTTTAGCCAGAACACAACAATGCTGAAAACATCGTCGTTATGGCGGTAGATTAGATAACATCGTGGTAGCTAGCCAGGCGGACTTAAAACAAGTCATACCACCAACCAAACCATTGTTTGTTGTGTATGAACACAAAGATGAACTATAATGGGAATCGAACCCGGGACCTCAGTAAGCCTAGCATGACCGCCCAAGCGTGATATATTTCGCATGATATAGCGATTTATAGACACTCAAACGTCAAAACCCATTGTTTTTTGACAGTTAAACGGGATATAGCGCTATATCATATAAGTAGCGTTTTGTTGGAGATGCTATGATGGGGGCTGATACAGGGTGGTATGTTGCAATGCAATGGCATGCACCATTAGAACACAAAGGCCGCTAAAAATTGTATAAGTAGGTACTTATTTCACTGTATCAACCCAAGTATGAAAAGAAGGAAAGAACCTCTCTTCGTTCAGCTTTGCTTCAAGTGGGGCGTGCCCTTTATTCCTTATTTCTATATCGCTATAATAAAGACTAAAACCTAAGCGTACAATAGTTTGATCAACTAGCCCCCTGATTCCCGTTCGGAAACGTACTTACTCTTTTTTTACCCAAAGGGTAAAAACGGGATCCTATTACTGTACCGTCTGTCTGTCTGTCACCAGGCTGTATCTCATGAACCGTTCACATTTTCACAGATGATGTAAGTATTTTAAAGCAGAATAAAAAAAATATTGAAGTAAGTGACAGTGACATGACCACACAATCCGCTGCCAGGAACGTTTCCGATAGTGTGTGAATAAGGGGGCTGTACAACATTTATTGTTTTAATCTTTATTTTAGCTATTAACTTAGTCCATAACATACAATTCTGGTGTATTTTCCTATTACCTTACAGTGATTTCTGTTACACGATTTTTTAAATGCAAAGTTACTATCGCTCTTCTGATATTTTGTAAGTACCTACACAAACATAATTAAATAATAATTTTCCCATTTATGGTATTTTATAACTTTTTACCTTCTTTTTACCGTAAAAAATAGTCGCATCCAGCCAGCCCCAAATCGGGATTTTTCAATTCTTCTTAGTTTAACCGATCTTAATTTGCAGTTTGCGTTTAAAAAATCGTGTTATGTATTTAATATAACTAGATACAGCTAGCTATACCCGACATAATGAGTAGGTACATTATCGAAATGTATTTTATGAACTTGTGTAAGGTCGGTGTCCGCACAACTTAAAAAAAAACTGTGTTTACATAGTAGTACTTAAGAAAATTGTAGAGATCGCATATTATATTATTTATCTCGACGAAATATAGGTACTTAAATCTGCCATCTATATCTTATAAAGAAATTCTTAAATTAACAAATGACTATTTTTAATTTATTTACGCAAAATGAATCCATAGATTTGGAAACCGACTTTACACGTCTTATTATTAAAAATTAAAAATGATGTAATTTTATTCTACAATTTCTTAGGTAGATACAAACTGGCTCCTCATCCCTTTTGATAAATATGTACTAACGTGTTTTTTAATTTTAAAACCGCGTTGCTCAATTCTAATCAGAACACCTAATTTTAATTCAAGTTTTATTTTACAATATCTAACTACGAAGCGATTTTTACACGTAGTAACACACAAAGATTAAATATCATGTATTTTAGTTACACTAATAATACATTTAAGTATATCAATTTCGGCCAGTTAAGATAAAACGTAATTTAAGATAGCATAAATTCCTATAATATTTTTTTCTAATTATAATTCATTATTATTACAAACAACAACTCGATTAAGTACAAATTTCGTTTCAAATAGAAATCACGGTCACATACAGCTAAAGTGATTTTAAGTTTTCAAAAATGTTTGCTTCGATTTCATTGATATAAGTTTTTAAATCAAAAAAAGAAAAACCAATTTTAATAAAAATAAAATAGCAAAAATCTTACATATAAAGGGTAGACTTTATCTAAAAATTATTTCTGATATTTTTTTGAATATTTTTACAAAAGTGAAAATTAATAATAATAAATACTTTGGATCAGTCGTCAATGTGCATGGAATGATAAAAAAAGAATTCTCCAAATGGACCATTTCTTTTGTTTAAACCTAATTAACGTCTATCTCATATCAACACATTTTAATATCTAATATAAAGTGATTTCAAATCTCACGTTTAAGCATAGACAGATAGATAGTTTTAATTATTAGTAGATTTTTTTATTAGTTCAGAAAAGAAATAGAAATTTATATGCCCATTTGGTAACAAATGCATTAGAAATTTGGTCCGAAACTCAACAATATGTATCTGTTTGAGGTAATAATAAATTGAACATAATAATAGCATCGTAAGATATGACTTCATTTTAAGCTTTTTGCCGACTTCAGGATATTTAGAAGAAAGTTTTTCTAAAAATACATACTATACTCTTTTTAGAGTGAACGTTTGATAGTGTTATAAAAAGAGGTGTGATTTTCTAAAATATACATTTTTATGATGTTTTTGCTGTGACACAGATGATATTTAGGCTATAGGTACACATAGTATTACTGTTTTTTTATTTCTACTGGTAATTTCTAATTATATTCCGCTATTTATATATTTCTTGGCTTGCTGTTTCTCGATGTGATGGTGTTCTGTTCAAATTAATCCCTGTAAATAAGACTGAGAGTTAGAAATGAAAGATCTAATTAATTTTATTTTTTTTTGTAACTGGAAAATTACGGAGACATTTACGAGAAATATGTAGGCTGTTAAAAAAGTTGGTAATCTTTTCTTGTTGTTTAATAATAAAAATATTACAACTAAATTCAAATAAAGTTTAAAATGTTATGATATGAATATTCAATAAATACCTATATAAGGACTCTGGTACCTATTTAAATTGACTGGATTTTTTTTCTTTTTAACCTACCTAACGTTGAACATGCGATACATACTTAGGTACTCGTATTAACGAGTTCATGTATAAACATGACCTATACCTAATAATACTTATTTGATTCGGCATATTCTAAAAATGGAGCAAGTTCAAAATATTAGATTACCTACTTATCACGCAAATAAAAACATACCTTTTCAATAATCCTCCTTGTAAGGTGCTTACAGACCTAGAAAATATTTAAAATGGATGAAAATTATGAAAATAATAAGAGGCTGTATAAAAAATTGGAGAACACAAAGATATTCATAAAAAATGTGCCTTTCGATTTCACGGGACAACACATTGATAGAGAAAAAAATATAATAGAGTAGTAGAACCATGAGAACGCTCAAAATACTGATATTTTTAATAACAGTCATTAACAGTATTTTAAGACATGCATAAGTATTATTTAATTTTAATATACTGATTTACGTTTTTGAAACGACTCAATTAGGATTTACATTTTAGCTATTTTTCTTTTTAAAATTACTTATTATCTGTGATTTTATCTAGAAGGGGTAAGTAGGAAAGTTTTCAAGGAGATAAATATACATCTTGTTCGGTAAATTTAAGTCGATTTTATTCCACTGCAACACTTTTAAGCATAGCTATGTGTTTTTTTAAGCTTAATATTTATTCACATTAAAGCAGTCTCGTATGTGATAATTTATATTTGTTTTTTAATTATCCAAGACTTTGATTTTCAGAAAGCAACATAATTGTGGGTTAAGTTGACACAAGCAATGCATTCTTGGACAAATAATTATTTTATAAAGCTTTTTGATTAGTTTAGTACTAAGAAGTGTTTTTTACCGCTTTATTCCCAATAAATGTTATTATAGAGCAATCCGAGACACAAGAGTAAACACATTTGCGAAAGCGAAACGTCTTTTTAGTCATTCATATTAGTGTTAAATAGCCGTTACAAAAACATTAGAAAAAAGACTGCAAAACACACGAAAACTATAAACTCGTAGGTTACCATAAACTTTTACATTCCAATTTTAAAATAATCAATGAAGATTTTTTTTTTAATCCTTTGAAGGTTTAACTATAAAGTGTTTCATTTGTTTTTAATTCCAAACTGTCTCACTAATATGAATGCAAACTTGAAGAAGTAATCGAATACTCCGAAACTGCGAAACATTCTTCGATAATAACAGACGAGAAACAACAGAGACAAATAAAGCCAACAATAATTATATCAACAACCACGCCCACTTACCAACATAGGCAAAAACGTAAGTATTATTATAAAAATTAACGTACGTTGTATAATTATTCATTAACATTATAACAAGTAACTTCTAAATTGAACTTCGGTTACCGAAACTTGTTCACACAAAGTTGGCTGAAAAATTTGGAAAACAATAATGAATTGGTTAGTCTAAAAAATAAATAAATAACTCAAAATGGAACTTGAAGGTGGTTTAACAGAATCAAACTTACCGATGATTAGGGCCAAGATGATTATACCGATAACAGCTGCGATTATCATCATCTGAAATTGTTGATTGATTTATTTTAAAGTTATTAAGATAATAAACTAAGCTAAAGTATAATAAAAGTTTCTTATGTAAACATAATAAGTAATGTGGATCCGGCTCGAAGGACCAACTTTTTAAAGATTTGAGTGAATGTTTAATTTGTTTTTATCCACAACGGGTTTTCACTAGTCTTCAACACTGAGGAACTGGATTTATTTCTCTGTCTGAAAAAAATCGATCTTATGTCGTCAGAACTAGATAAGTTGGTGGTAGCTAACCAGGCGGGTTTATAACAAGTCCTACCCCCAAACAAACCGAATACAATATGTAACCCTATTGCGAATCGAAACCGGGACCTCTGGGTCTACCAGACTACCAGACCATGGAGGCGTTATTTAGTTTCGATACTTTTTTATTTTTTTTATCAACAAAGGGGTAGCACTTAACCTTCATCACATCTGATGTTCAGTGGTGATAAGGCTGAATGTGGAAGCGCACTACTCCCGGAATCCTCAGTGACTGTCACTGAGGAACTGGCTATCTTATCTCTAACTGCCGGAACACAATAATGCTGAAAACATCATTGTTATGGCGTCAGATTTAGATAAGATGGTGGTAGCTAGACAGGCGGGCTAAGAAAAAGTCCTACCACCAACCAGACCGAATACAATAATATGTTCCCCCACTAGGAATCGAACCCAGGACCTCTGGATCTGAAATCGGTGGTGTGAACCACTAGACCAGAGAGGCGGTTTATAGATACTACAAAACGTGACAATTAGCTACCTTTAAATTCTGCAACCAGAATTTGCTTTTCAGTTTGCCAGCCTGCTGTTCGAACTGTGAGGCGCCCTGCTGAAGCGCATCTGAAATTTGAAAACACGGAGTTGAAATAAACATAAAATTTTACATTAAATAAACGTGCCTTCCGAAGCACGGAGGAGCTCGAGGCAATCAAGTTTAGCCCCCATTCCGTGATAGACTATTGCCAAAGTTGCTTAGCCCCAACGATCGGAGGTCGAGCGCCCCAACCACTGCTTGGGCTCTTGGCTCCATTCTACTATCCTACTATCCATATCCATACTAATCCATACTAATATTATAAATGTGAAAGTGTGTTTGTTTGTTTGTTTGTCCGTCTTTCACGTCAAAACGGAGCAACGGATCGACTCGATTTTCGGTATGGGGATAGTTTTGGAGCTGGAGAGTAACACAGGCTACTTTTTATTCCGGAAAATTATAAAATAAAAATTATTATTTTGTATAGAAAATCGATAAACTGTCGTACTATACAAAACTGTCATTTCTTCCATAGCCGCTTTCAAAGAGGTATGTCAAGGAGAATTGTAATCACTGACGTTTTAGTCGCTTTGGATTACCTAATTTTTAAAAAGTGACATTTGTGGCAGGCAGTGTATAAAACTTCTTCGCGATTATTTATTTTCATCTGTCTTTATAAAATAGATGTTGGTAATACGAAGTTTACCGGGTCCGCTATACTTAATATGGCAAAACAACATTTGCCGGGTCAGCTAGTAATATTATAAATGTGAAAGTTTAGATGTTTGGATGTTTGTTACACAATCACGCCAAAACGGCAGAACGGATTTAGCTGAAATTTGGGACACAGATACTTTGTAGCCTGGAGAGAAACATAGGCTACTTTTTATCCCGGAAAAATATCACATTCCCGCGGGATAACGTCATGTAGTCCACGCGGCCGAAGCCGCGGGCGGAAAGCTAGTGGTAAATAAATCTATATCGAATATATCGAATGGCGACCGAGTACCGGACGAGCGACGTTCCGTGGTGGGCAGGCCCCCTACGAGGTGGACCGGCAATCTGCCCCCAGAACGAACCATCGGAAACTTGTCTTTGTCTAGTCTATAGTGAGTGATCATGTAGTCCACGTGGGCGAAGCCGCGGGCGGAAAGCTAGTGGTAAATAAATCTATACTAATATTCGAATGGCGACCGCGCACCGGACGACGTTACGTGGTGGGCAGGCCCCCTACGAGGTGTACCGGCAATCTGCCCCCAGAACGAACCATCGGAAACTTGTCTTTGTCTATTCTATAGTGAGTGATCATGTAGTCCACGTGGGCGAAGCCGCGGGCGGAAAGCTAGTGGTAAATAAATCTATACTAATATTCGAATGGCGACCGCGCACTGGACGACGTTCCGTGGTGGGCAGGCCCCCTACGAGGTGGACCGACAATGCCCCCGGAACGAACCATCGGAAACTTGTCTTTATCTATTTCTATACAGGGTAAATTTTTAATCAGTGCACAATTTTTTAAGATCGACTCAGAATCGGTAAGCGAACAACTCTCTCCTAGAAACATAGGTCGAAATATGACAAAAAAATTTTGACTCATCCATCATACAAATCGGACTGATCACGTGATCAATTAAGTATGGGGAGTCCAAAAATTTTTGTCGTATTTCGACCCATGTTTCTAGGAGAAAGTTGTTCGCTTACAGATTCTGAGTTGATCCTAAAAATTTGTGCACTGGTCAAAAATTTATCCTGTATAGTGAGTGACAGAGACTGGGCATACTTTCCGACGATTTGTGAATCAGGGGGCTGGTGCCGGTCGCGGTGCGCCGCTGGATGCGGGCAGCGCAGGACCGATCGTTGTGGAGATCCTTGGGGGTGGCCTATACCCATCTGTGGGCGTCATTCGGCTGACATGATGATGAGGATGATGAATATTTTAAAGATTTTATATTATTTTTATGCACTCACAATGCAATTTTGTAAGTATAGGAAAAATGTGTGATAGTAAAAAACCACGAGCCATATAAGTAGCTTTCAGGCGGGATTCGAACCCGCGCCTCCGGGAATCCGGCCCGATGCTCTGACCAACTAAGCTACCGAAAGGCTTACACGACTCGTCGAATTTTGCTATCACTTGTTACGCTGTAGGCCAGCGTTGCTTCATCAATGTGAGGAAACCCTCGCATCCGAAAGAAACATTTTTACAAATGTTTAACAATCGATTAAGATGAAACAGCCATATTGAGATTTTATACTATTTTTATGCACTCACAATGCAATTTTGTAAGTATAGGAAAAATGTGTGATAGTAAAAAACCACGAGCCATATAAGTAGCTTTCAGGCGGGATTCGAACCCGCGCCTCCGGGAATCCGGCCCGATGCTCTGACCAACTAAGCTACCGAAAGGCTTACACGACTCGTCGAATTTTGCTATCACTTGTTACGCTGTAGGCCAGCGTTGCTTCATCAATGTGAGGAAACCCTCGCATCCGAAAGAAACATTTTTACAAATGTTTAACAATCGATTAAGATGAAACAGCCATATTGAGATTTTATAGGCCGTATTTTTTGTCACACAATTTGTCACACAATGAAGCAACGCTGGCCTACGCCAGCGTTGCTTCATTGTGTGACAAAATGTGTGACAGTAAAAAACTTTTTTACTATCACACATTTTTCCTATACTTACAAAATTGCATTGTGAGTGCATAAAAATAATATAAAATCTCAATATGGCTGTTTCATCTTAATCGATTGTTAAACATTTGTAAAAATGTTTCTTTCGGATGCGAGGGTTTCCTCACATTGATGAAGCAACGCTGGCCTACAGCGTAACAAGTAATAGCAAAATTCGACGAGTCGTGTAAGCCTTTCGGTAGCTTAGTTGGTCAGAGCATCGGGCCGGATTCCCGGAGGCGCGGGTTCGAATATTTTAAAGCTGAAGAGTTTGTTTGTTTTTTTGTTTGAACGCGCTAATCTCAGAAACTACTGGACCGAATTGAAAAATTCTTTTTGTATTGGATAGTCCATTTATCGAGGAAGGCTATAGGCTATATAACATCACGCTACGACCAAAAGAAGCGGATCATTGATGAAGAATGTGGCAATAACGGGAAAAAATATTAGTCTGTTTTAGAAGGATGTTTCCTTTTCCTCTAATTAACGCAGGTGAAACTCCGGAGCACAGCTAGTATAGTATTGAAAGTATTGAAAAACCACACAGTCGCAAAGTAGGTATATTTTCGGACAGAATCTCCAAATCTAAATTTTTCCAATACTCACAGGATTGCACTGTGAAAGCATAAAATTTTAAAATCGTAAGTTTTCTTAATTATTGATTGGTATATCTTACCTGCTCTATCATCAAGCTCTGATAGCTTTTGATCTCGCTCCAGCACCTTTTCGACATTTGTCTTCATAATGTCCACCACCTGCAACACATAAAAAGCATTGATTTATATTGACCAATCTTTAAATGCTAATACGATATTAATATCAAGAATAAGGAAAAAAATATCTGTTTTAAATAAAATTAGTCGACTCTCATTCGCAAGAGCACGGAACAGGAACACCAGCCTGTCTCGCTTATCTTAGTGGTATGAACGGGAAACACGGAAAATCAAGCTGACAGTCAGAAAAATTGTCTAATGCATTGTTTCAGATTCAGATTCAAATACTTTATAAACGACTAGCTTTCCGCACGCGGCTTCGCCCGCGTAGACTACACGACGTTATCCCGAGGGATTGTGATATTTTTCCGGGATAAAAAGTAACCTAAGTCAATCCTTATTACATCAGCTACCTGCCAGTGAAAGTCCCGTCAAAATCGGTCCAGCCGTTTCAGAGATTAGCCGGAACAAACAGACAGACAGATAGACAGACAGACAAAAATTGTAAAACATGCCATTTTGGTATATGTACTGTATATTATAATCATATGCATGTAGTAAAAAGCCGTTATTTTAATGTTACAAACAGACACTCCAATTTTATTTATTTGTATAGATATAGACTAGCTTTTGATAGGCTGTTATGATTGGTTGCTATTGTTACGTTATGTGACATAACGTCACAATAACAACCAATCAACAAAACACCCTCCTAATAACACCTACGCCCTCTGTCGTGATAAAAAGTTAGTTTTCCCTCCATTGAGATACTCACAAAAGTTTCTTACAAACTGACCTCCTTTTTTCCAAAAATCTTATCTTAGTGCTCCAAGGAACATAAAAGACAACTTTCAGTTTCGTGCGTTAGTACTTTCGGCTGTGCATTGTTTGTTTGTCCGTCAGTAACGAAGTAGAAGTCCATAATCTGTACTTAAGTGAAAAAGCATTCGTTCGTATGTTATTGTTATTTTTGAGCTATTCGAAATTCTTATAGTAGTGCAGCCACT
Organism: Crambus lathoniellus; assembly: GCA_949710035.1. Classification (NCBI taxonomy): domain Eukaryota; kingdom Metazoa; phylum Arthropoda; class Insecta; order Lepidoptera; family Crambidae; genus Crambus; species Crambus lathoniellus. The sequence goes on along the minus strand of OX453316.1, from coordinate 8,094,357 downwards.
GCTTGTCTGGTATCGATTGACAAAACAAAGTAACGAAAAGACCGAAGTAAATGTTTACTTAACTTTAATAAAAGTGAATTGTTACATTTCCCACACTGAACTTAAGGAAAAAAAAAAAACAACCGTGAAAGGGCCGCGAGAGGTAAACATCCATTTCTTACGGAAATAATAATACCTACTATTGTTGGAGAAATTGTTACGTTACGTTTGTCGAAGTCCTTTTTTTCATTAAATTTTATATATTCGCCAGCGCTATCAACCATGACTTTTTTTATAATTCCGAATTTCTTTTTATCCACTAAGTTTTTGGCTCCATTTTGTCGGGTTTGGTTCAGTAGATATTTTTACTAATCGCAAATAGTTTCATAGTGGACTTTGTGATTAAGATAGGTGTGGTTTTGTACCCCAAGTGTCTACGCAGCTGGATGATGTGTGGAATGATTAAAATATGCGCTATCTTGGTAAAGTAATGCATGGTAATGCCGAGTGTTTTATTGTAGTGGTGGGTGGGTGACTACCTCATTTACCGAGAAGGCTGACTCGGTATACTTGATACTAAATACTCCAAGAAGCATTGGACACCTTAACATTCTTGTGAAAACTTAAGAAATTATAATAATACTCAAGAATTGGCAGTACCTATTTATGGCATGATGTCTACGCCTGTCCTAGAAAATTACAACTAATTCACGCTTTGAATTTTTTTTATGACCATTTAATCTATGTTAAAACTCATGTCCAGAGCTTTTGTTGCATATTTTTTTAAAATTAAATCACTAGAGGCTCCGCGCGCATAGATTTCATAGTATGGTGAAAGATTTTTTTTAAATTACAAATCAACAAACAAACAAAAATAGAAATATTTTCTCTTTAAAATATTAGTATGGATATGGATAATCATTAGCGCTATCATCCACGATTCTTGTTAAATCCAAACTAAGGTATTTTCTTCCCCGACTACCCATTCAAACAAATGAATGTTCTTATCCTTATGACCAATCTATAAATCTAAAGTATGTCGAAATGTACCCGTCTTTTGGCTTTTGTGTGTCATTTATAGGAGACAAACAGAGTATGATTAGTATTAAACACAATAATAAAGCTTTTGAACCAGAAACTTGAAATTAGATCCTGTACTGTAAACTAATATCCAATCAGCTAGTTATTTATAAGTTTAAAACTAATTTTAACTTCACAGAAGCTTGGTAAACAGATGTAAAATTAATTGAAAATATTCAATTTCACGGAATAAGGATTCCTCTAAAATCTATTTGGAGACGTCTGAATTTCGACACCCACTTTGCCACTTCTCTTCGTATTAATTTGTTTTGATTGAGATTAAAGTAAATTGAATTTTATTATAAATACAAAATGTATAACGATAGGATACTTATAAGATTTTAAACTTTCGCGTTCCATTGTAACTCCGGATAGTTAGGATATTTTCAACTGATACTGTATGTTTCTATATGTTGTCATGTACATTACAACAAAATAACAGATATACCTACTTTCTAGAAATGAAAGGCAGTTTTTATATTTAATAATATGAAACTTCAAAATAGTTGTATCAAAACATTTAGTTAGGGCGGTTAAAGTTAACGTGAAATGATGGCTTTCATTGACAAAGTTGTAATTTAAAAGAAAGCCGATAAAACTGACTATCAAACAAAGAGTTTAGAATTAGAAACTGGCAGAAAATTACCAAGAAATAAAGTGAATTTTAAAAATAAAAGAGTACATATAAGAAGTCTACCAAAAAGAAGGTTACAAATGAACAATTTGTTGCGCTATGTAAAATATCCTACTAATACCTAAAGGCGCGCGTACAAGGGCAATTTTTTGGCAATAATTTATCAGTCTGGAGCAACTAAGTGGACCGATGTTGCTCCATTTTTAACCGACTTCTAAATCATAAAGGAGGAGGTTCTCTATTCGTCTGTATGTTTTTTTTTTTTTTTTTTTTTTTTTTTTTTTTTTTTTTTTTTTTTTTTGTGTATGTCCACCGATTACTCGAAGACGGCTGAACCGATTGAAATGGTTCAAACGTTATTACATCAGGTTGGTTTCCAAGTTGGTCCCATTTTTTGAAATTTTGAAATCGGTTCAGTAGTTTTCAGGAAATCTTGAAAATACTGTCGTTTTCGTTACCACTTTATGTAAATTTAATACGTATCTTTAGGCATAACTCCTTTGTTTATAAACCGATTTAGATGATTCTTGTTTTGTTAAAAAGGGGATACCTCAAGGTGTTTTAACCGACTTCAAAAAAGGAGGTTTTCAGTTTGATCACATACCTATTTACCAGAAAACACGTAAATTGCCTGCACGATGCACTAAAAAGAGTTAAATAAAAATTATTTTTATAAAAAAATTAAACCGCCTTCAAAAAAAACATCAAAAAGGTAAGAAATAATTCCTCACCAAATAAATAACGTAAGTACTTTGAAGTCGGGCGGGTTTTAACAAAAACAACAAAAAATTGTACTTACATGTTTCACGCCCGACTTCAAAGTACTTACGTTATTTATTTGGTGAGGAATTATTTCTTACTTTTTTGATGTTTTTTTTGAAGGCGGTTTAATTTTTTTATAAAAATAATTTTTCGTGGTATTGTGTGGCCGTATCTCGGCAACAGGTTGCTACATCTTGACATTTTGCCTTTGCCCTTAATGAGTCACACCAACACATCAAAATATGACTATAAAAATTACTGCATTTAATGCGCATACTCGTGCAAGTAATAACAGTTTTTGTTTCATCGAAATCTGTCCAGGATTTCCAAAGTTACAGCGTTGTAAAGTTTCACCAGCTTTTGTAAATTTGCTTTCCTTGCTCGCTATTGCGATGACGTCATGTCGCAATGACATCTCCGATTGCGGCTGCTGCGGGTGATTTCCGTCCAACTGTACCTACATAGAGTCCATCCGTGCGCAATCTTCGCGCAACCTGGTGCGTTTTTGGCGCTAGTTACAGTACATTTTCTTCGTTCTAAGGTTATGGTAAATGATTAGTATTCGATTTCGACCGCGCGCAGCCGCACTCTAAAACTGTCACCTACTGTCCATTTGACGGCTTCGTGTTATTGTTGATCGAAGTTTGACGGTTGCTATTTATATTGACAGAATACCGCCCGCCATTACGAAAGTTGATTTAATTTATTAATCACGAAAATACAACTCATGTATTTGAAGGTGTTTTTTCACATGGGCTCAATACAAAATTGATCATTGATCGACTATAAGAAAAATAAATAAATTTATTGCGAAACCGTGAGAGCGCAACTCTATAGCCAAAGGAGAAAAACGGAAGCGCCAACTCTCAATCGCGATGTGACGTCACACGTTAATTCCATTGGCTCACCCGAATTTTTCACGAAGGCCGTACTTTAACGTTCAATATCTCAGTCATTTTTGAAGATAGGAAAAAAATAAAAACATATTCTTTTTTCTCGAGTGACGTATTTTTTAGATATGCTGATAACAAAAATCATTGGTGTGACTTGTGGTCGTGGCGTCATATTTGGCGGGGATTGACAGGTAAGTTTCACGCAAAAACTTCTGAACGTATTTAGATGAAACTTTTCAGTAATCGTTGCTAGTCGATACTTACTAATCTAATATTATAAATTCGAAAGTGTGTCTTTATTCGTTTGTGTGTTTGTCCGTCTTTCACGTCAAAACGGAGCAACAGATCGACGTGATTTTTGGTATTGGCACATAATATTTAATAGTAGGTACTAACGTAGGATAGTTTGGGAGCTGGAGACAGATATAGGCTACGTTTCATCTCGCAAAAATATCACATTCCAGCAGCAACAGCTAGTAATTCATATAAACCTCTTTATTGGAACCTCATTACACACAAGAAAAAGCTTGTAAAATAGAAGAAATCGGAGGAGGCTGTATAAAAATATCTCAACAATTTTACCGGCGACACGATAGTTCATTTTCCTATAGGAAATTTCCACGGTGACGTCAATCTTGCAAGCGGAGGGGGGATGAGAGTTGCATCGAGATGGATTGGAAACGACGCGATTGGCTCACATCGCACGCGTAGCTTGCATTATCCATTTTCGAAAGTTAGTTGAATGGAAAATTAAGGAAAATGGTGGTCGTTGTTCTATTTTCGAATTTGTTTTAACGATGACACGATGTAATTAACCAATTGTTTTTAATTTGCTATCATTGATGGTGTTTCGCTCTTCAAGCCCGTGCGAAATCTTGCTAAAAACGGAGAACACCCCCCCGCTGCTTTGCAAAATGGAAATAAAATGCCGTTTTTCACGAAAAACCCGATAATTTCGGAATTAGGCTATATTTTTTCATTATGTAAAGTGTGTTTGGCTTATGAATGTTTTATCTATTTTCAGGTACTAAAACTGAAAACAAAAACTCTACAGTATATTAGTTCTACATGGTCAAAGTGCAGCAATAAACTTGAACCCAACAAAATTTTTTTTATTACTAAAGTGACGATTTGATTCCTATAACTTCCTATGTAAAACACTAAAATAACACTTTTTATAACAGTAAAATACAACTTACCTTGCTTTTTGCTTCGAAATAATGAGATTACAAATATTATAAAATAGTAACTATTTGCAGAGGCAGCGCGAAAAAAGGAGACTTTTTTTTTCTAAATCAACTCGAAGACCCCAGGCAGAGGGATATGTTTTTTACAGCCTAAAGCAAATTTATTCAGCTTCTATAAAAAATAAAGTGTCCCATAGACGCATAGACGCCTCTAAGGAGTCAAAAATTATAATCTGCGCCGGCCGCCGAGCGGCCAATATTGGCCGCTCCGGGGTTGACGGAACGGCGATCGCTTTATCGCGCGGTCAATATTGGCCGCTTCGGGGAGTAAGAGATTTATTTAACAAACTTTTTACTCGTTTAGGAATGAAGGTTGGTCATTATAATTATGCTTTGCTGATGAGATAGAATCCTAATAGAAAGCCAATCGATGTAGCACTTTTTAAATATGTGTCTACACTCTAGTCAATTTTTTCTTGTTTCATTAACGATAAATGTAGATCTTTTAAGAGTTGGAGATAAACCTAATGTAGGTGCTATATGAATTTATTGATTTACACTTAAAGGATTTTGAAAAAAAAAAAATGTACTTAATTGAAGTAGGTACCTATCAGAAAAAATCGATCCGTCTACGTATCGTCCCCTATATTACTATAAATCCTCAAATTCAAGAAAAATACCTTTCCAGCTATTTGAAAATCGATAAAGACGAAATAATTGCTACTACAAATTATTTTAACTATTTTGCAATCACATGCTATTTTTATTATTGTAAATACATATTGAAAATGAAGTAGGTACTTACTATTTTTTTTATTTATTTATTCACAACGGGTTAGCATTTAGCCTTCATCACACCTGATGATAAGTGGTGATAAGGCTGAAGGTGGAAGCGCACTACTCCCGGAATCCTCAATAACTGAGGGATTGGCTATCTTATCTCTAACTGCCAGAACACAATAATGCTGAAAACATCATTGTTATGGCGTCAGACTTAGATAAGATGGTGGCAGCTAGCCAGGCGGACTAAGAACAAGTCCTACCACCAACCAAACCGAATACAATTATGTACCCCCACTGGGAATCGAACCCGGGACCTCTGGGTCTGAAATCGGTGGTATGAACCACTAGACCACAGAGGCGGTTGAAAAAATCGACCCGTCTCACAACTAGATTCGATGGGATTCGAACCCGCTTTTAACCGCCTCTGTAGTCTAGTGGTTCACATCACCGATTTCAAGCAAGAGGTCCCGGGTTCGATTCCCAGTGGGGGTACATATTGTATTCGGTTTGGTTGGTGGTAGGACTTCTTAGTCCGCCTGGCTAGCTAACACCATCTTATCTAAGTCTGACGCCATAACAATGATGTTTACAGCATTATTGTGTTCCGGCAGTTAGAGATAAGATAGCCAGTTCCTCCGTGATTCCGGGAGTAGTGCGTTTATTCCACCTTCAGCCTTATCACCACTTAACATCAGGTGTGATGAAGGCTAAGTGCTACCCCGTTGTGGATAAAAAATATATAAAAAAAACAGGGACTTTTTCAATCAATTTTCAATAAGTACTTAATAAAAATTGCATAGCGAATGCAAACAAGTAAGTAAAAATTTTTACAAAATCTAGATTTTCTCCCTAGGGAGTTGGCTGGTTTATTCCATACTAAAATCAATTAAACAAGTTATTATCGTTGCCTCTCGGTCACTTAAGACTGACTAAGAGAGATGTAAGTATCCTTAATTACGTAATGTAGTTTAATTGCCGAATTAATTAGCACATTATTACCTTTATCGTCGTATTTGTTTTGCGTTGAGTGAATACAATAATATGTGTCTTAGCCTAATTTTATTGATGTCAGTGATGAGACAATCAAATCAGGATTATAACGTATTATGTACATTAACACACACACAACCAATATCTACAGGTACCTATAGACACCAATTTCTACCTACGTAATAAGTGCAACTAGTTTAAGTTTTTAGTAAAAATTTTATTTTATGACAAGCTTTTTTGCTGACTGTAGGTACTTTAATATTGCATGTCATCTAAATCAAACTTGCATACAAAATTTCAGCTCAATCGGACACTGGGAAGTGGGTCAAATTAAACTTGCAAGATTTGACCCGAACGGACATACCTACATGCATACATACATACACTGCAAGTTAAATAAAAGCTTGTAAAAATTATGAAGAGCAACAAACTACTTACGTCTTTTTTCTATTGATATACCTAGGTGGTACGTAGGTATATCTAAGTGTATATTTTGTAATAATTATTGTATGTTTGGAGTTGGTAAGCCTTTTCTAAATAAATATGTAGTTTAAAAAACTATTAAAACACACTTTTATAGGAACAGATTAAAAAGCTCAAAATAACCGTCTATTCAGTAACTGAAATTAAAAAGCGTGGTGCGCGTTGTCAATATTAAGTACTTGAATGCAAGCTTTGCAAAGGGCGCACCACGCTTTTTAATTTCAGTTACTGAATAGACGGTTATTTTGAGCTTTTTAATCTGTTCCTATAAAAGTGTGTTTTAATTGTTTTTTAAACTACATATTTATTTTTTACTGTTTAGTTTAACAAATGGCAAGCTATGGATGGGGATGGTAATCGATTTCACAGTCCATTCATTTGTCTGCCCAGCCCTTAAACATTATAACTCAAAGGCGTGATTGTATGTATTTAGTTTTACAAATTCAAGTGGAGTCTATTAGTTACCAGATGCGCGAGCCGAACCCTTACTTCCTCCCTGCTCCATCATTAGACCCTCACCGCCAAGTGTAGCGAATAGGTCTCATCAGAACGAAACAAATGAGCCCAAACTCGAGGGGTTTCCTAGTACATTAAGGAGTGCCACTGACCTCCTCCCTTCTGTATCATCAGACCCTCACCACAAAGTGTAGCGAATAGGTCTCATCACAACGAAGCAAATGTGCCCAAACTAGAGGGGTTTCCTAGTGGTTTTAAGGAGTGCCACTGACATCCTCCCTGCTCCATCATCAGACTCTCACCACCAAGTGTAGCGAATAGGTCTCATCAGAACGAAACAAATGAGCCCATCTCGAGGGGGTTCCTAGTGGTCATTAAGGAGTGCCACTGACTTCCTTCTTGCTCCATCATCAGACCCACACCACCAAGTGTAGCGAATAGGTAACATCAGAACGAAACAAATGAACCAGAACTCGAAGGGTTTCCTATTGGACATTAAGGAGTGCCACTAGCTTCCTCCCAGCTTCATCATCAGACCTACACCACCAAGTGTAGCGAAAAGGTAACATCAGAACGAAACAAATGAGCCAGAACTCGAAGGGTTTCCTATTGGCCATTAAGGAGTGCCACTAGCTTCCTTCCAGCTTCATCATCAGACCCTCGCCACCAAGTGTAGCGAATAGGTCTCGTCTGAACGAAACAAATGCGCCCAAACTCGAGGTGTTTCCTATTGGTCATTAAGGAGTGCCACTGGCTTCCTCTCTGCTCCATCATCAGACCCTCACCACAAAGTGTAGTGAATATGTCTCATCAGAACGAAACAAATGAGTCCAAACTCGAGGGGTTTCCTAGCAACCATTGAAGAGTTTTATTGCCCACCTCTTGACTTCATCATCAGATCAGCTCGATGGTAGCAAATTATTGTATTGTCATCGGATTTATATAGACTTGCAAAGTTTCAAATCAATACGACAATTAGAAGTAGGTTAAAATTGAATTCCAAGATTTTCTTACATTGTGACTTAGTTACAAGTGAAGCTAATAAAAGTGTGGTAAAAAATAACATATGCGTCCTTAAACATACAACATAATACTTAGCTATGTCTACTGTGAAGTAGGTACCAAGTACAATATATTATAATATTTCTTTGTAATGTCGAAGCTTCAGTAATTTAGTATGTTATTTGTTTATTTTACAAAGCTTGTTTAAGCTCTACGTACAGTACAACTACATTACCACATCATAAACATATATACATAAATCATCATCTACGCTGTGAATTATATTTAAGTTTATAATACAAAAGCTCTACAACATTCATAAATTCACATAATACACAAAAAGACATCTACTCTATGATCGTCTCCTATTTTATCTCATCGACTTTACTCAGTAGAGCTTTTAAAAGTACCCAAAAAGAATCAACGCTCGCCGTTCCTGACGTTTTATTTTTTAAACTAGCGGCCGCCCGCGGTTTCAACCGCGTGGTACCCGTTCCCGTGGGAATATCGGGATAAAATATAGCCTATGTCACTCGGGAAGACTGTAGCTTTCTAACGGTGAAAGAATTTTCTAAAACGGTCTAGTACTTTTTGAGTTTATTCGTTACATACAAAAATACAAATCTTTCCTCTTTATAATATTATTATAGTATAGATAACATAAACTGGCACTAACCTCATCGACTTGCGCCTGTGTCTGCTGTAGTCGGCGCTGGGCGGCTATCTGCTGTGGCGTCTTGGGCCCGCCCACGGGCATGTCGTCGCCGCCCGGCGCCAGACCGCCCTCCGTCGCCCTGCGTGATGATGCCATGCTTGTTATATATGGAATGTTTAGTGGCTAGTACGGTCAACAAGTTATCATATCTACTATCTTATCTTTTATCTATCTTTCTTATTGATTACGCTGAAACAGAAATGTTATTATCAATCGTCGCTTGATAACTAATAAAGCATGAACATCTATATGTTACCGGCCAAACCCGATTTCAGGACAAACTAGTTTTTCCTAGGCCAAATCAGTTCATCGCGTTGATATTTCAGAGAGCGAGTTTGCCTCGGAAGTCCTGTAGAACACGTCATAGGTTAGAAATTTAAGGCGGTCGCGAAGCGCAGCGAAGCGATCGCCTTTAACTTCGCGGTTATTTTTTTTTGTGTCGTGTTCTGCAGGACTTCCGAGGCAAACTCGCTCTCTGAAATGTCAACGCGATGAACTAGTTTGGCCTAGGAAAAACTAGTTTGTCCTAAAATCGGGTTAGGCCGGTAACAAATACACGCAATTGCACACGCACACACACACAAATTACCTTTATTCACATAAATTGCTCATTCATGTTGCTTTTATGATTATAGTTTAGTTAGTTTATTTATTGCAAGTCACAGGTTACAGGAAGGTTAAGGTCCATATTAATTTGTCAATGTTTTGTGTAAGTTGGTTGAAATATAGCGATAAAATAAATTCAAGGGGCGTGGCGCGGCGCGGGGGAGATTGCATCAAGGGAGTCCCGTCATATCGGTGTAAGAAAGAAAAGCGCTTGAATTTATTTTATCGCTATATTTCAACAAACTTACACAAAACATTGACAAACTAATAGAGACCTAAACCTTTCTTTTTGGTGAAAACCGCTTGAAAATCCATGTAGTATTTTTTGAGTTTATATCTCAAATAGACGCGGTGGAGGACTCTGTTTTATACTATGTAGTGATATATATGTCGCAGGCGGATGGTTGAATCCGGCGGATGGTTAAGTATGGCAGCATGTACCCCTCGGAAGTCCTGTAGAACACGTGATAGGTTAGAAGTTAGTTAGTTCGTGGTTATTGTTTTTTTGAGTCCATCAACCTAATGGGAAGATAAAATAGTTTACGGAAAAAACGATCGGCCTAGGCGTTTGATTGAATGGAGGATTTAACCAGTTGGCTGCGACATATATATTACAAAGGGTCAAACTTTCATAACTACAAATTTTCATGGGCACGTCGCCGGCTGGCGCCAGACCGCGCCCACCGTCACCCTTCGTAATGATGGGACATTTGTTATTATGGAATGTTTATAGTGGCTTGTACGATCAACAAGTTAAAATTAAGCCCGTCGTTACATTACAAAATTTACAATCGACTAGTATCCGACGCTAGTCGCTGAAGCTGTTCATTTGTATTGATACTCATAAGATGTAGGTATACCTAAGACTTAGAAACCAGTCCAACGCAATTGACAGACGTATAAGGCTTATGTGGGTGGACTACTCAAAACTGGACTTTGCTTTTCGAAGGAAGATCACAGCTGAACAAAAGGCAAGGTTACTTGACTAGTGTATCCTACCGGCCTTAACGTACAGATGTCGTGAAGTCAAACGCGTGGTAATTCTCAAATGGCTAGCCATGTTGCACGAAAGCAAGGCTCTTGGTGCAAGGTAGTTTTGGGATGGCGGCCTGATAAACGTTAAAGAGGAAGACCACAAATGAGCGAAGGACGACATAAAGAGACTGGCAGGAAGCAACTCTCTCCAAATAATATCCCATCTATGAAACACAGGGGCGACGGGGCGACAGAAACAGGGGCGACGGGATGCAGCGCAATACTTAAACAATTGACTATTATTTATAAAGAAAAACCTTACAGAAACCCATAAAGAAATCTCGTAGAATGTCCATATTAAAAGGCTAGGTAGAAGGAAGATGAAGAAAAAAACCAGTCAATGCACATAATTATGCTGATTTTTTATTGTTGTAATTATTTTCTTTGTGCAATAAAGATAATTATTATTAAATTAATAATTAAACGCCGTTCCGCAATTTGTTATTAAAACAAGAAGGCCTCCATTGACGTAAAAATCATCGCGGAGATGCAGATACCTTCCCATCTATGAGACACTCAATAGAGAAAGTTAGTTTGAAAATTGTGCGTTAGATCAGCCACGCCAACCATGACAATAGTCACAGAATAGTGGGACGACGACGGGGTGCAGCCCAATATTTGGAGATTATTTATATAAAAAAAAACGGGTTGCACACCAAGAGTGCCGGCAGAAGTGAAAAGAGCTCCCTAGACTTTTTCACGAAAAAAATGAATGTGACAAGAAAAAGAAAAATACGGACTAGATTTGAACCGAGGTCTTCTAACTTCAATGCCACCCATCTTCTAATTTGAGCTATTACAACTTTGTAAACGGTAGCGAAATTTGCCTTCATATTCTAATGATATTGTAAGTTTTTCGATCAGATCAGCATGGTTATTCACAAATCGTGCTTGCTTTCAGTCAGGAGGCCAAATCGCTATTCACAAACCCTATCGGAAGCCCATCGGAAAGCAGATTAGCTAGGAACAATATTCTTAAGTAAAGAGCGTTTACAAAGAGTGTAAGTGCACTATCAAGCGGGCTAAAATCCAACTACATTATTTACACAGCGCCATCTAGCGGACTAAAATCTAATAGTATCTACACACACTCTTATTCGACCTCCGATTCGGTGTGCTCCCAGACCAAATTCACCCTAGCCTAAAAAAATCAATATTCTCTTTGATTGACGTCACGTTGACCTTTTTAACCGACTTCTAAATCAAAAAGGAGGAGGTTCTCTATTCGTCTGTATGTATGTTTTTTCTCTTTTTTTTTTTTTTTTTTTTTGTGTATGTCCACCGATTACTCGAAGACGGCTGAACCGATTGAAATGGTTCAAACGTTATTACATCAGGTTGGTTTCCAAGTTGGTCCCATTTTTTGAAATTTTGAAATCGGTTCAGTAGTTTTCAGGAAATCTTGAAAATACTGTCGTTTTCGTTACCACTTTATGTGAATCTTTAGGCATAATTCCTTTGTTTATAAACCGATTTAGATGATTCTTGTTTTGTTAAAAAGGGGATACCTCAAGGTATTTTAACCGACTTCGAAAAAGGAGGTTTTGAGTTTGATCACATACCTATTTACCAGAAAACACGCAAATTGCCTGCACGATGCACTAAAAAGAGTGAAATAAAAATTATTTTTATAAAAAATTAAAACCGCCTTCTAAAAAACCACATCAAAAAAGTAAGAAATAATTCCTCACCAAATAAATAACGTAAGTACTTTGAAGTCGGGCGGGTTTTAACAAAAAAAACAAAAAATTGTACATGTTTCACGCCCGACTTCAAAGTACTTACGTTATTTATTTGGTGAGGAATTATTTCTTACTTTTTTGATGTGGTTTTTTAGAAGGCGGTTTTAATTTTTGTTTATAAAGCTTGCTACGCGCTTAAATTTTAACACTTATTTAATTTCGAAATAAATTGTGTTATTCATGTTTTATCGTTTAATAAAGATATGTTTTGTGATATAAAGCATGGCTGTGGGAGTAAAAAGCAATATTTGCGCCAATTTTGTTTTCTACTATACCAATTTGGTCTTCTACCATAGTTTAGCACTCTTTGTAAACGCTCTTTACTTAAGAATATTGTTCCTAGCTAGTCTGCTTTCCGATGGGCTTCCGATAGGGTTTGTGAATAGCGATTAGGCCTCCTGACGGAAAGTATGAGTGACATTCGACTTCGGAAGCAATCGGACACGGAAACTTTCGGACGATTTGTGAACCATGCAGGTGTCCGTCTTACGAATTTTCGATGTGACGGTCACGTGTCCTGCCTGACTAAAGGTGTGCGTTATATTCGATAACGCATATAGCATAACGTTATAAAAATATAACTATCGCACCTAATATAAAAATATAACTTATTCTGCTATTGCTATATTAAATTATATCAAGCAGGGCGCCCGCCGCACGCCATCTAGTGTATTCGAAATGAACAAATGAAATGACAGAACTGAACGAATGAACTGTGTTCTCCTTCTCTATCCAGCCGTTATTCCAGCCGCACGCGATGCAAGTATTGCTCTCTCTTTTCTTGGTAATCAAATCTATCAAAATTCAACTCTATCAAATAGAAATAGGAGTTGAATTTTGAAAGTTGGAAAACCAAATAACGCGTTATATTTGAAACAGTTGAGACAGACTCTAATGTCTTATGAATAAGGACTAATATCATAAATCACGTACGACATGCGATTTGAACGAACATGTTATTTTTCTGCTATAACATTTATTACTGTTATTAGAATATTTAACTAATGCTGTCCTGTGGAATTCTTGATCGCGAACTCACGCTCACTCGGGGCTTAAAAAGTACTTAAGAATTCTGTTTTAATAGCGTAATATGAATTTGTTCGTGTTGTTATTTGTAAAATAGTGGAAAAAAGAATAAAGAATTGGTTTATTAATAGTAAGTAATTGATCAGTAGTGTAAAAAACATTAATAACTACTTTTAGTTTAACATAGGTTATAATAGGTTATTTATTATATTAGGTACTTAATACTAATATATTATAGCAATAAAAATAACCTAATATTTTAATGTAGCATAACGATATGCTATAATATACGAATATAACATAATAGCACACCTTTAGTCCTGACGCAAGTTTAACATTTTTTACCCATCACAAAAAGTGCACAACGCCGCTAAAGAAAAATGGAAAATGAAGTATTTTAGAAAAAACCGATTTAGAAAGAATCGATTTTTTCTAAAATACTTCAATTAAAAATTTAAACAAGCCGCTAAAGAAGTTTTCACTTCAAAAACCCGGAGTTTATGACGAAATCTTGTAGAATGTCCATATTAACGTAACGTTTGCGGTCAATGAACCTAAACAGCAAAGTCAAAGTAATTTTTTTTATTCATATAAGTAGATTCAATAAAATTAATGCTTATGAATCGTCCAACATTTTTTTACCTACCACATGTTATGGACATCTTTTAACTGAAAAACACTATCTATTCCGATCTCTCCTAATGACCACAGCTCAAATATGACATAGTTATTCCTTAAAATGTTGCCTTGACCGCGCCTTTATCACAAAAGTGATACAGTCGACTTTAGGAGTGCAAAAGGATTTTAACCGCCTCTGTGGTCTAGTGGTTCATACCACCGATTTCACACCAGAGGTCCAGGGTTCGATTCCCAGTGGGGGTACATATTGTATTCGGTTTGGTTGGTGGTAGAACTTGTTCTTAGTCCGCCTGGCTAGCTACCACCATCTTATCTAAGTCTGTCGCCATAACAATGATGTTTTCAGCATTATTGTGTTCCGGCAGTTAAAGATAAGATAGCCAGTTCCTCAGTCATTGAGGATTCCGGGAGTAGTGCGCTTCCACCTTCAGCCTTATCACCACTTATCATCAGGTGTGATGAAGGCTAAGAGCTAACCCGATGTGGATAAAAAAAAAATAAAAAAATGCAAGAGCTTAATTTGTTGCTGACTGTACCGTGCCAGTGGGTCGGTCGGCTTATAGTCGCGTAGGTGGCTTATGCGTAGAGAGATATGTACTATGTAGGCTTCTTATTATGTCAGAAATGGACTAAATACGATTAGGCCAAGGGGAAATATGAACTTAATAAAGCTACTCCAGCTCCAAAATATTACAAACTATATAGTCAGATATTTGTATGAACGCTCAAAAACCAGGCCTGCTGAGAATGAACGATTTAAGAAACTGCCTTAGATAAAAAAAACTTTTGTTCGAAACAGTCAAATAAACCACTTTGAAGCATTTATAAAAAAAATTGACCCGTGTTTAATTATTATTCTTTTAGATGTTTTAGATGTTAACATTACGACGTATTCTTTTTTCGAAACGGACTTTATTTTATAATATTGATATAAAAAATTAGAGATCAATCGAACTTGTGAGAAAAAAACGGCAATTTCATAGGTAGAGAAGACCTACAAACGACAAATGAGAAAGATTGGGCAAAACAGCTGAACGGGACAGGATGAAATTTAGAACAGAGCTAGATCATAGTCTAGACTAGAATGACATTATTATACCCTACTTTATATTCCGGGAAAATATCTCTTTCCCTCGGGAAAACATCGTCTATCTCACTCGGGCAAAACCACCAGCGGAAAGCTAGTGTACAAATACATGACATGCCACATTAGTATCTACATTGCACCCGTGCGAAGACGGGCGGGTACCTAGTATGTGGTACAACCAATAATTGTGCTAAAACATACATACTTTTTATTAATTTCCCCAATTCTGCTTGAAATGTAATCTCTAGCACAGATAATATAATACTAAATATTATTAAGAGGAAAGATTTGATATTAAGTTTGTACGAGTATGTTTGTAATGGATAAACTCAATTTTTTTTTAAGCTACTTTCTTCCTGAGTGATATAGGCTTTTATATTCCAATATTCCTACGGGAACGGGTACCACGCGGGTAATACCGCGGGGAGCCACTAGTCGTATAATAAGTACTTATATATTAGCTAATTATATTTTTGGCGCCCAACGTGGTACTTCCAAAATCTTTTCTGTAAACACGATTATTTCAAACTAGCGGCCGCCCGCGGTTTTACCTTCGTGATTCCTGTTCCCGTGGGAATATCGGGATAAAAATATCCTATGTGTTATTCCAGCCTATAATCTATCTCTATTCTAAATTTCATCCAGATCCGTTTAGTAGTTTTTGCGTGAAATAGTAACAAACATCCATACATCCATATTCATAAAGTTTCGCATTTATAATATTAGTAGAAATCTTAATCAGGGAGTTCAGGCAACTTCCAAGCCTAGTTATTTCAGATCGGTTCAATTTGGTCATAAAGGTCGAATGCAAATTGATTCGGATCAATTTGCATTTGACCTTTAGACCGAGGGTTTCATATAAATATTTAAAACCTTGATGTATCTCCTTAACGGAGATCGCTGGGGTCTCCGCTTAAGAGATCCTATGACTGTTTGATCGACAAACGTAGTAATAGTCATATTTACGTTTATTGCTTCATATTGGTTACATTAGTGGAGATTTGTAAATGGCATTGTTTTAAACTACCGACTGTAATAATAATAATATATTTGTCTGTAAATCTTCCAAAGAATAAATAAATCAAGTAAATTAAATTAAATTAAATTAAAAAAAAATCATTTTTTTTAAATGTAACTAATATAAAGCAATAAACGACTATGACTATACGTTTATACGTTTGTCGATCAAACAGTCATTCACTGTACAGTAGCCTTTCTTAAGGGTTTTCTATTATTCATATTTCTTAAACTAGTCCCTGTTTATGGAATTATTTCAAATTAGCAGATTAACCATTAAAAAAGTGAGATCCTAAAATGATTATTTTCAACCTAACATTGTTATTTACGTTGAAATTAAGTAACTATTTTAGGATCTTACTTTTAATTCTAATTGGCGCCCAACGTGGTACTTCCGAAATCCTTTCTGCAAATAAGATTACCAGTTTTCTGGAACTCATTTATTTCAAACTCGTAATCAGGAGATTCAGACAACTACTAAGCCCAGTTATTTCAGTGTTTCGATCAATTTGCGTACGACCTTTAACATTTCTGATATCAAAGAGAACTGTTTGTTGATTATTAAGCCTGGCCAAATTGACCCGCCCACGCCACGTGTTACTTGAATAATAAATTTTTATTGTTCTATATAGCTGGCCGAACAGCGTAGTTGTTATAATTACTTAGTTAGTGGTCCAGGGTTCGATCTTCAACTGAATAGAACTGAAAAGTTTTATATATGTACTTACTAGCGGATCCTCGCGGTTTCACCCGCGTGGTACCCGTTTCCGTGGAAAGATCGGAATAAAATACAGCCTATGTCACTCGGGAAGAATGTAGCTTTCTAACGGTTAAAGAATTTTCTAAATCGGTCCTGTAGTTTTGGAGCCTATTCGATGCAAACAAACAAACATACAAACAATCAAATCTTTCCTCTTTATAATATTAGTATAGACAATGAAATCTACAGCTCAATAATCTCAATTAGTATCACAAACTTTATTTAAAAAAACAACGGTTTGCACACCGGGAGTGCTCGCTAGACTTTTTCACAAAAAAAAGAATTTGACAAAAAAAAGAAAATAATACGGACTGGATTTGAATACGAGGTCTTTTGGCTTAAATGCCGCCCGTTTTCTAACCGAGCTAGTACAATTTTGGAAACTGTGTCAAAAAGGCATTGCCTAAAATTTACGTCTTTTTTTTTGCCTCGCGGCCATCAACAAAATGTTTGAATATCACCTATAACAAACAATATTTGCCAAGTTTTCGATCACGTGTCCGTCATACGAATTTTCGATCTGACGGTCACGTATCCTGACGCGAGTTTAACATTTTTACCCATCACAAAACGTGCACAATGGCGATAAAGAAGTTTTCACTTAAAAAAAACTTAATCAGAAAAAGTTGACCATAAACACAAGGAGCTCGACTACCTCGCCTTCAGTGTAACAAACTGAGTTCATCCATTAATCGCTCGTTAAGACAGTTGTCACCAATGATTTATGTTACCACAGCAATGGATCAACAATACTGCGATAGATATTGTAATTAGCTACCCGTGTGGTAGCAGGATAAATTAATCTAAACTTAAAAAAATCCAGTGAAAAAGACAATTTATATGTAAATATTTTTTGGAAGTAGGTAAATGTTTACTTTTTAGGCAAAAACTACTAAACGGCTTTGAAAAAAAAAATTAAGGGGTCAACATTTTTAGATGGTGCTTTTTATTGCTTCGAAATCTTTTATTCCTTTAGGCAAAATGATAATAATAAACTTTCTGATAACCAAAAACGGATATCACATCACATCACCCGTGTTGCGTCGTATGCACATAAAGTCATGGGCAGTCACCGTAGTTATAAAACTTTGAAACAGGGGGATTTTTTTGCAAAGGGTGATTCACATTGCCATTCGATTCCTAGGAAAGAGGGAGGGGGTTTCTCGCAATGAGTCAAAGAAACGCAGCTAAGAGAAAATTCGCAGAATTCCGATTTATTTTGTTACATTACTTATTCAAATAAGCAACAAATTATACAATTCTTCGTTCAGTTACACTTATTTACAGTTGCTTTCGGTTTTGTATAGATAGCGTTCACTTACAAAAATTGTGACTAGGTATGGATGTGTGTATGATTTGTTACTCTTTCACGCAAAAACTACTTCACGGATTTGGTTGAAATTTGGCACACAGATAGTAGATAGCCTGGATTAAAAAATAGGATAATTTTTATCCCTAAATTCCTACGGGATCGGGAACCACGCGGGTGAAACCGCGGGTGGCCGCTAGTATTGACATATTATAACTACTTTTTGAATAAAAAATCCGAATTGTTTTCGAGTTGAAAATGTTTATGTTAAGTAAAATGTCATACCTACATAGGGTAAAATTATACGAAATGTGATAGTTCAATAAGAACGCGTCCTTTCTATTTCATCACTTATTTTCTAAAAGGTTTTTTCTAGCCCGTTACCCTTTGTGGTATCACAGAAAATAAAATAAGGGGAGGGATCAATCAAATCTAATTCGGATTCCACTTGGAGTGAAACCCATCTCTAGGGGAAGCTTTTGGCTATCAGGTTCAGTCAATAGCGCGTCAGGATTTAAAACTTATGTATGTATTGTAGATTATTCTAATTTATTTTTAATGATGATAACGTTTTACTTTTTCTTGTGACAGTACAGTTACTGTGGCTCGATCAAGGAATTTTTGTACGTAGTACTTATAAATTCCTTGGGCTCGATATAAATTTTCGAAATCTGTTGTCTGTCTGTGCGCCTAACTCGCTCTGAAAATCAGCGTCATGGCCTGCCATGACACATGCTGAGTGGATACCATTCTGGCAGCATTGTGTGTTATTTTATAAGAATACTAGCTTTCCGCCCGCGGCTTCGCCCGCGTGTACTACACGACATTATCCTTAGGGAATTTGATATTTTCCGGGATAAACTACGTCACTTTCCAGCTCCCAATCTACCCCCGTACCAAAAATCACATTGATCCGTTGCTCCGTTTTGACGTGAAAGACGGACAAACAAATAATACCTACCTACTGGTTTTCCCGTGGGAATATGATACTTTTCTGTAGTAAAAAGTAAAAGTAGCCTATTATAATCCCTCCCGGGTCTCAAATTATTAAACCAATTTCTGGCCGCAAATTAGCCCGCGCTTAAGGCGCTACTCGGAAAAATATGGACTTTTTGATTTAAAACTATAGGACGGTTACAGTTGTTAAAAATCTGGTAATAAGATATACATTTCTTCATACCTTTATCTAGAATCGTATAGTTTCAAAAATACGATTTTATGATTTTGCCTCGACACTTTTTATTTTCGAAAAGACCTCTAAAAAATACGAAAAGTGAAGATTATTCTTAAATGGGGTTACTTACACTATTGGAAATTGGTTTAATTAGTGGACACCAATAATATTGAGGATCGTATAGAAGGATTTTTTTTAAATCGCTGTAGTTTTTTAATAGGAAGTGATTTTGTGGTTTTTTGCCTAATCTGCAAAATCGGTCTCGCTCCCGCGCGCGTCGTTTTCTCATTGCTATCTCGCTTCAGCACATTTTTTCCGAGTATCGCCTTAAAATGATTTTCGTATGGGAATGAGATTTTTCCAGCGGTAAAAAGTGTTATGTCTTTTCCAAGGCCTTAAACTGTCTCTATTCTAAATATAATCCTTTCCATTATCTTAAACTATCACCTTAAATACCAATTGTTACAATACCTATTGTTACTGTCGGGTTGTGAATAAATGATTATTTATTTATTTGATTATTTATTTAATTCCATTCCACAGCTTTGCCCGTGCTAAAACTTATTTTACCATGGGAATGATCCTTATTCCTGCAGTAAGAAGTTCAGGTATCGGTTCAGCCGTTTTGACGTAAAAACAGAACATACAGACAGACAGACAGACAAATAAACAAACAAACATAAATTTTCGAATTTATAATAATATTAGGGATAGTAGAAATATGAACATGATTGGCCAGCCGCGACTACGTCTCCGTCCGTGAGTAATTTAATTGGGTAACTACATCACAAAATTTCATGTCAAAAAGTAGGTAGATAGGCGTTCTCTCAGGTCTCATCAGCACTATCATCAATCAATTTTAATGTCCCCGCTGCTGGGGTTCATATTGATGGATAAGGAGAATGAACCATGACCTTCCACACGGGCCCATTGCAGTTATGGGGTATTAACCAATCCAAATGCAGCCAGAACCATCGGCTTATCGTGTCTACCGAAGCACCATATATTTTGGAACAGCCATCCCGTGAAAGACCACTGCGAAAGTCACATAATCTCAGCGATCGCAGGCCGAGCACGCTACCTATACTTATTTTATACCAAACATGAAAGTCAGAACAGTGGTTTAGGCATAGGAAGTTACGATACCTAGACGAACAGTAGCTACTTTCATATGAATAATATTCGGACATTCTCCTACTCTTGAACTACCAAAATGCAAAAAATAAAGTCAATACCTACTACAGCTCATTCGTGGCAATACGCTAGTTGATACATATAGTGCCACAAGCTTTTCTATTCCGGTGACAGCCGTGACAGAAGAGCCACTTGCAATACGAAATTAGCTGTCAAAATGGACTGTCGTATGAAAACTGTTTTAGTTCCAAAGATAATCACCGGAACAGAAAAGCTTGGCGCACTATAACTACTCTTTGGTGGCAATGAGGTACGTCGCTTGTTGTAATACGGATTGAGTTTTCAAACATGTGTCAAAACAAAATGAAATTAAAAATCATAAGCACAAAGGAGTATTGATATCAACTTCGATGCAAATTACCCCCAAAATAACTTTCTATCCTTTTTTAACCCTGTTAGGCGATGAGTTTCAATGAAATATGAAACACATCTTCGATTAATTCTGTTAAAGAACGTTTATGCAAAATTTGAAGAAGATTGGACAAAGGAATCACGTTGTCCCATACAAACTTTACCCCCGTTTTTCACCCCCTTAGTGGTAGAATTTCTAAAAATCCTTTCTTATCGGATGCCTACATCATACAAGGAACACACCCTGCAAGTTTCAGGTCTCTACGTTCAGCGGCTTAGGCTGTGCGTTTATCCGTCAGTGATTCAGGACAAAGGATTTTATATATATAGATTAGGGGTAGAATTTCTAAAAATCCTTTCTTATCGGATGCCTACATCATACAAGGAACACACCCCCCAAGTTTCAGGTCTCTACGTTCAGCGGCTTAGGCTGTGCGTTTATCCGTCAGTGATTCAGGACAAAGGATTTTATATATATAGATGTTATGTATTCATTGTCATTTGTTAATATATTTCTTTTTTTTCCATAATGTTCTTAGATATAAATTATTTTATGTTTAAATGTGCACCAAATAAATAATTTTCTATTTCTATTTAGGTACACTTTTGTCGACCTTCGTGGTAGAGTGTCACCTACATTGAGGTCCCACGTTCAAATCTAGTTGTTTTTTTTAATCTTCGACGGGGTAGCACTTAGTCTTCATCACACTTGATGTTAAGTGGTGATAAGGCTGGAGGTAGAAGCGCACTACTCCCAGAATCCTCAATCACTGAGGAAGGGCTATCTTATCGCTTAACTGCTGGAACACAATAATGCTGAAAATATCATTGTTATGGCGTCAGATTTAGATAAGAGGTGGTAGCTAGCCAGGCGGACTAAGATTAAGTCCTACCACCAACCAAGCGGAATACAATATGTACCTCTACTGGGAATCGAACCCGGAACCTCTGGGTCTCTCATCGGTAGTGGACCACTAGACCACAGAGGCGGTAAAAGGTAGGGGCAAATGTTTGTGATCAATACGAAGATTTTACCTGAGTCGTGGCTGTTTAGGTACCTATGTATATGTATTTCTAAAAGCCCTTAATTTTAAATTCATTCAAATATTTCAGGAATGGAATTATTCATATAGCCATTACAAATAAAAAAATCTGCTGTTCCATACATTTTGATCATGTTTCACTTTCACAGAACTGCTGGTATTTTTTTCGCAATTTCGCGGCTGGCCGCATGGGTAATTTTACTCCTTGAAAGGATTGTTTGTTTTGTACTAATAAAAAAATATTAAGGGTGTAAGTAAGTATTTTTAAAGTCTGCCGTGCTGTCTTGTGTAGCAATGCAGGGTGCTTTTAACTGTATCACGTAAAGAACATAATGGTACCGAATTTATTATAATGAAGATTGATTTTTGCCCTTAATGCTTCTCTTTCAGGGAAGGTCGGTAACTCATTAGGTTAGGTCACAGCCATCTCTAGTAGAAGACGATAGAGACGGCTGTGGTTAGGTACATAAATATAAACATTGTTATAAAAAAAAACCCACCAGCCCTGCAGCTTTCAGGCGGGATACTGTTACCGCTGGGCTGATGATTTTTTTGCTATCACAATGATTCCTGTACCTTCAGAATTGTATTGTGAATACTTAAAACATATTTACTAAAATCTTATTACACAAATATTGTTTTTTAAATATCTGGGATTTTCAATTACAATAACTTGTCCTAAGCTTGTCCTAATAAATAAATTCATTTATTTCATTTCAGTAGTTCAGGCATGTAAAGATGAAAGCATACTTTACGTAAAGTTTATGTTGAAGACATAAACTTGATAATATTATTTGGTTTGTCATTGATATCCCCCATAAAACTTAGCGTAGTACTTATACATACACAAATAAAGGTCAGTCACACGTTATTAGTTTTCTAAAGCTATTGTATCGCTGAGAAGGCAAACTTACAACTAATTGTCGGCACATTTCGACACAATAGTGTAAACATGGCAACAGGTCAAACTTTACAGTTCGGCCATATCTATAGGTACTAATATTACAAAGAGGAAAGATTTGTTTGTTTATATGTAATGGATAAACTCAAAAACTATTGGACCGATTTTTAAAATTCTTTCACTTTTAGAAAGGTGAATTTTTCCTGAGTGATATAGGCTATATTCTATCCCGATATTCCCACGGGAACGGGTAAGCTCCTAGTAAACCAATAAAATATTTAGTATCTGACAATATCACAAACTTTGATCTGATTCTGAAGTAAGTAGCTCAATAGCAATTGTTACGGATGTCAGTATTATAAAATGTACCTATGTACCTGCATATTGAACACCCAGTCATGGAACAAACACAAATGATCATAACATATTGCAAATTTAATCTTTGCCGGTGGGTTTATTCCTCAAATGACAGATGTGAATGTGGTGCCTCTTTCCAAACCATGTCACACCTTTTGTCCTGCTCAGCGTGTCCTTCATCTTGCACACGCGAGGACCTCTATAACGCCACTGAAAACGCTATACGTGCGGCTCAATTTTAGTCTAACAAGATCTAAAGTTGAACGATCGACACGCTAAGAAGAAGATTACATATTTCCTTGTCCCGGGGGGTGATCGAACTCACGACTCACGAGGGCTTAGGTGGCTCAGAAGATGTGGCCGTCATCTCTGTGCCAACGGGCCAGTCTCGTTATAGAAGCGGTCATTGCAGAGCAAGTGTAAAAGCCTCATGTGCTCTTAACTGTACACCAAATGATGCTTACACGCCGTGTAAATGTGCTTAATTCATTAAATTAATTACCGACCTATGTTAAAAGGTCATTTACCCTCTTTGAGGCAAATTTCAAAGCAATTTTGTTGAGAATTTGTATTACTCATTGACCTTTCGTTAATAACGTATAAAACCGATTTCGGAATTCTAGTTAAGTAACTAACTAATTTTAACAGTTACGAAGTTTCCGTCAATATTGGAATGGATGGAAAATTATTTTGATGTTTTTGGCTAATTGAGGGAAACAGCAAGAAAAGCTGCAAGAAAAAGAAACATTATTATTACTGCTGATTTATACAAACCTACTATTATTTTTATTAGGATACTACTACATAACTGGCCCATTAAAGTATAGATAAATGAGCAAAGACTTGACATTTTCAACAAAATTTAATGCTGAGTTTACACGTGCTTACACTAATATCCACCGTGTAAACAGGCTGAAAAAGTGCTTAGTATTAGTGACACTGCCAGTGCGAGTAAATAAAACCCCATCCTTTTTACTAAGTGACAAAAAGACTAACCCACCACAGTTCGCTAAGCATATTTTGTCACTAATTAAGACAGTTAACATCAGGTGTAATAAAAGCTAAGTGCTACCCCTTTGGATAAAAAAAAATTACAGCAGCACTTAGGCAGCTTTTGACAGACGGTTGAGTGAGTTATACTTTAATATAACGTCAGTGTTTCGTGCTTGGGCTAATAGTGACTAGCTAAAACGAAAATCAACTAAGTAGCCCATACGTATAGGTACGTAACGTAAAGCTAGATCTCAGATTAGATTACTGTGCAGCCTGGCCCGCATCCCCGCGGTCGTGCTTTGAAAACTTAATGGGGCATTAAGTTTGGATGTCGCCTGTTCTAGTTCCACAGATTGGTACACAGAAATTGTATCCAAGTACTATTTGAGAAAAATCCGGTGGCAGAATCACAGCGCTCGGCCTGCGATCGTTAAAATTGGGTATTTGACTGTTGTTGAAATGTAGATATTTAATTATGACATTCAGAAATATAACATTATTGAATAACAAATGTGAAAAAACAAATTCAACCTGTATTACAACAAGCGAATTATGAGCTACTTAATTGTGACTCTAGCTATCTCTTTTTAAAACGAAATTTTCTATGGCGAGAGTATGGCGCTATAGAAATGTGACGTCACGTTTCTATAGCGCTCTCCTTGTCTAATTAGAAAGTTTGATGCTCTATATCGCTGAAAATATGCAAGATATTTGAAAAAAAAAAAACCTATGTTGTGTTGCTACTAATTAAATGATCATTTTAAGTCATAAAAAAAAACAATCAGTCAAATACCCAATTGAGCACCTTTCGCAATGGTCGGTCACGTGATGGGTGACCAAATATTTATTATCTAGAGCTCCTCCGTGCTTCGGAAGCACGTAAAGCCATTGGTCTTAGCTGCATTTGCAGTCGTTAATACCCACCAATCCGACTTCAAATGTCAGATGAAGCCTTCATTTGACATTTGAAGTCCATGAAATCATTGTGCAGCAATGTTTGAAATCTGCATTTTAACCGACTTCAAAAATGAAGGAGGTTTTAAGTTCGACCTATATGTAGGTATGTGATAGATATACCTAGTTGGAATTGGATAATATTTGAGTATAGCGTTCTATTTATTTAGAAAGTAAGTAAGTAAGAAAGAAAGAAAAAACATTTTTTTGAACACACACCACAGTACTTACAAAAACAAATGACAACAAAAAGAAACAGAAATATTTAAAACAGTGAAGTGTGAAGCTAAAGAGCCCTGCCTCGGCACAAAAAGTCTCCTGGCCTGGGTCATTCGTAGATGGTCGGCAGGACCCAGAGACAGCACGGACTATAACAACACCATAAGAAAAATAATTAAATCAAAAAAGGACGAAACAAAAAAAAAAACAAAGTGCAGATATAAAATAATATGAAACAAAAATTAAAATTAATATAAAAATACAATACATGAAAATATAATACATAAAACATGAAATAAATAGTAGATTGTACAACAAGTGCATAAAACGTACCATTTTACCCGAGACGTATATATCCATCCGAGCCGTAGGCGAGGGTGGATAGTCAATTCGAGGGTAAAATGGGTTTTATGAACGAGTTATACACTCTGCTTTTCACTTCGAATGTGAGGAAAATAAATAACAATATTGCAAAAAAGAAAAAATAAAGACCGCCATATTGGCGGGAAGGCTTTCTTTTTTTTTTATACGTGGCAGTGGCAGCACAGTGACTTTAGCATAGATCGTACTCGTAGTCCATAATGCTCTTGAAATACTTATTTCTAAGAAAACTCATTAATTTTGCCTAGTTTTATTAATTTAGTAATTTAACATGGATTATGTACAGAATTTAAGAAACAGAATGAAATACTTAACAGCTTTATTTAACGAAGTTTAATTGCGTGTGTGACTGTTTACCTGACGACCTTTGTCTTAGAATCTGAGACTTAGACGAAGATTTTACTTTATGCACTAGAGCATAAAAAGCGATTTTATGCAGCCTATACCCAACATAAACACGAACTTTACGAGCATGAGAAGTGAAAAAAAATATATATTATCAATGCCTAAGCGTTAAGCTTGAGCACCACTCACGGCTGTCGGCTCGTCAATCCCTGCCCTGCTTATACGAAGGAAAGGAGCGAAAAAAAAAATAATCCTAGTTATTTAGGCTTCTAAGCACGTGTGCTAAATTTCTGTTTTGCATGCATGTTTGTCCACAAATTTCTCGAAAACTAAAAGTCATATCGAGATTATTATTTTTGATTTAAATCAGGTGTATTGCTACTTAAGGAACAGTCTAAGTTTCATCAAAATCGGTTCAGTAGTTTTTAAGATATGGATATCATATGGTACAAACACTAATAATTAAGAAATAAAAAAGTAATTTATAAATTAAACTGTTTTAAAAAAGTACTTGATAACTGAAAAGGACAAAATAAAATAATCCTTTTTGAGGTTGGTGCCAGCCAGAAACTTGCATGATGAAAAAATTATTTTGTCAAAAATAGAACCGGCCTCAAAAAAAAGGCCATCACTAAGTAAGAATAATACCACAGAATAAATAAATACCTCAAAATTTGAGAGAATTTAAATACCTTAATATTGTATTCACACCAAATAACGTATGTAAGTAGTTTGAAGTCGGGCGGGTTTTAACAAAAAATTGTGTATGTTTCACGTTAGACTTCAAACGATTTTTTGAGTGAATACAATGTTAGAAGTCATTTTTTTTGAAGGCGGTTCTATTTTTAACATTTTATATTTTATTTCACACTTTATAGTGCATCATGATGAACCTCCTTTTTTGAAGTCGGTTAATATACTAAAACCTTCTCCTAAATGTAACAAATACTTTCCTGAAAACCGCAACAAAATCGGTTCAGCAAAACGCGATAAAATCTCGGACAAACATAAATAAATAACTACATACCTACATACAGGTCAAACTGAGAACCTCCTGTTTTTGAAGTCCTTCCTTTTTAACCACCTTTTTTTGAAGTCGGTTAAAAAGGAACCGACTTCAAAAAGGTAGGTATACTTTAAGGATTATTTTGTCCTTTTCAGTTGACAAGTACTTATTGAAGTCTTTTTATTTTTTTAAGTTAATTTATGCTAGGTAAGTAATAAAAGAAAATCAAAAAGAAACGAGCATTATTTATTTCCTCAACGGTGTCACAGACATTCTCCTTATGAATGGATTAGGAGAAAACAGCTTGTGTTTTTTATTTTTTATTTTATTTTATTATTTTAGGGAAATTTACAGCCAAATAACTTATATAAATATAGTACTATGCACAATCATATGCTAACAAAAAATTTCCACACATAGTTATAAAAAAATGTAAACTAAATAACTCACATTTAAGTTAAAGTTAAACTATTTGTAATCAAATCATCAAGATGTCGTAAATCGACTGGTACTTAAAGTAGGTAATTACATAGAAGACATAACTTTTATGGTAATTAATCAAAGTATTCTTCATAAAAAATTCGCTTAATCTTTGCACAGCTAGTACAGAACAAGTCAATATCTTCGGATGTAACACTATTAAAACTTGTGATTGCCCTTATGGTAAATGAATTTTGCCGGAAATTAGTTCGTGCAGTCGGTGCATATAAAATAGGCCGTGGTCTTAGCGACACATTTGTTCGTAGTGATAGCTTAGACAGAAGTTCAGCACAATCCACTAATCCATTTGCAATTTTAGACAAGTAGTTGAGCCTATCTTGTCATTTCATTCATGATTCGCTACGGTGCTCAAGAGAAGGAAAATTATTAATAATTAGGGTTTCCGTACGAAAATTGAAAAAAGAAACCCCAGTCTGTCTGTCACAACTGGACATTTCGAGAACTATTAATGGTATCAACTTGAGGAATAGTTTTAGATAACGTTCGCTCAACTATTTTGCAAATAAGAGAGAAATAAGAATATTTATATTTTTTTTGCAACAGAGACTGAAAGGGGTTCTTTAAAATTCGAAGTAGGGCATATGGGGTATCATATGAAAGAGCGCTACTTTGCACATTCTCAAGCATTTTTTCTATTTTTCTTAAGCCGCATAGTTTTCGACTTTTAATGAAAAATGTAAAAAAAAATACCGTACCCCCCTTTTATCTAAGAAGTTTGCATAGAGAAAATCTGAAATAATTTTATGTGATATAAGTTTATGTAAAGATTACAAGAAAAATAAAACGATATCTCTAAATAGTAAACTATTTCAGAAATCATCAACAAAAATTATAGTAGTTCCACTATCGGTCAAAAGCTGGCGTTGCCCTAAAACTGCAATATTCTACACCGCAAATGCTCTGAAGAATCTAGCCTCGCCGATGAAAACATTTTCACGTTATATTTATTAAAATTTATGATGGTACGGAACCCTCGATGCGCGAGTCCGACTCGCTCTTGACCGTTTTTTTAATCTCTTCAGAGCTATAATATTGATCGAGAGGAATTATTTTAAGCATCTTTCCGCGTCATATGGCTGGTTTTTACGCGGAACGGTTCCACGTTGAAACTAATATCATTATCCAGGTCTAAGGTCATTTAGGATCAATAAAAAAAACCTCAAGCTCCCGCTCACTTAAAATCATAAAACTCAAGTTTAGAAAAAAATAGTACTTTACTTATTTTTATTTATTTACAACGAGGTAGCACTTACCCTTCATCACACCTGATGATAAGTGGTGATAAGGCTGAAGGTGGAAGCGCACTACTCCCGGAATCCTCAATAACTGAGGAACTTATTTTACTTTACTTTTTGTACTTATTTTAATTTTAGTATTAGCGGTAGTTCTGGAACCCGAGAGAACCAGTCTGGCTCGTTTTCTAATATTTTTTTACATTTACTTACTTATACTTAACGTTTTGTCTATCATCAACTGAACATTTTTTTTTACAAATAATGATAAATTATTTTCTTACAATTACACCAATTACCTAGCTCATAAAGGAAACTACTTAGATAGCGGATAAATATAAACTTATATAGGTACTTTTTGGTTTGTAAATAGGTATATAGGTACCTAATATATATAGAAAACACCCAGACCAAGACAAATAGGCATGTTCATGCACACAAATATTTGTCTTGTTCGGGAATCGAACCCGAGACCTTTGGCGCAGAAGACAGGAGTCCATACCCCTGCGCCAAATCTGTCGTCAAAAATAAAGTCAAGATAATCCAAAAGTGTAAGAAGGTCGCCCACCTTCTTACACTTTTGGATAATAAAAGTTTATTAAATTTTTACCTTGCCTTTATCAGTACTTCTAAACAGGCGATTAACTTTCAAGGCTTTCAAGCTTTACTAAGGGTAAATGTATTATGAAAATTCAGTTGTGAAAAGCGGGCGAGAATTTGATTATCGGAAAAATAAACTGGAGTTTATCGCCAAACAACGCCCGTCGCTGACGTCATGAAATATATTAATCCGCTTTACACACGTCATGTTCACTTTTATTATGCTTGAAATATCTGCTTTAAGGTGTATCGATGAGCTCAGTGGCGCCGCCAATGGAAATAAATAAATTGCATTTTATTAATGGCTTGGATTAAAAGTTTCGGTTATTTCGCGCTAATAGAAGAGCAAAATGCAATTTTTAATTGTTTTTTCATGGCCTCAAATATGAGCACCAAGTTATGGATCTCGATATTGCCAAATGTGGCCACTTTTGGCACTATTGAGATTCA
The DNA here is from genome assembly GCA_949710035.1 of Crambus lathoniellus. Lineage (NCBI taxonomy): Eukaryota > Metazoa > Arthropoda > Insecta > Lepidoptera > Crambidae > Crambus > Crambus lathoniellus. The sequence continues at coordinate 8,064,471 of OX453316.1, read as the reverse complement.
CGACTTATTGCGTAAGTTTGAGTTCTCAAAAGTATATTTATAAAATGCATTCCACTCTTTCACCTGCGCGAAATAACCGAAACTTTTAATCCAAGCCTTTAATAAAATGCAATTGATTTATTTCCATTGGCGGCGCCACTGAGCTCATCGATACACCTTAACGCCCTATATGAATAACTAGCTGCCCCGCGCTGTTTCACCCGCGTGGTATCTTTTTTAATTGTGAATATCGAGATAAAATGTAGCCTTTGTCACACAGGAATAATGTAGCTATCTATCTATTCAGGGAGACCGGCGAAAATAGCCCTAATATTTTACGAAGTCGTACACTTTCAGAAACATGTCAAACATTCAATTAAATTATTTTAAACTGCTACAATTAACGTTTACAAACGCCTGATTTATTAAAATCAGGGATTTATTAAAAGAATGGAATAAAAGGATAAATAATTTTCAAATCGCAAATAATTGACTGAAAAGGGCAAAATAACATTGAAACACTTCATAAATCCATTTAATTTGACGCAGTAGTCATGTAAAACAAGGTAATTTATTATTTACATATTATTAGATACCTACATCAAAGAAGGTAGGTAGGTACATAACATAAATTAAAAGCTAATGAAGATCCGCACGCAAAGCTTAGCGCAGATGGCGCCAGCGGCAGCGGTGCGATACTTACCTATGTCTTTATTAAAATAATGATTCCTTTCGTTATTTGTCTTTGTTATTACCTACCCATTCATCTATTTTATCATTCATTATTTATTAGTTAATCATTATTTGCGTTGTTTTTAAATAAAATGTATAAATGATTTTTACCCTAGCCTCTATATTTTTAGGTTATTGACCATATCTCTGTTGTCCCAACTTTAAAGCATATAAACAATTAACTTATTTGTTAGTCTAGCATAGTTCTTTAAGTACCATTCGATTTTTTCCATGAACGAGACCTATAAATCGAGGTCTGAAAATACATAGAAGTTCGCCAGTTCACAAGTTAATAATTCACAAACGGATGCCTCAATCAAAAATCTGTTTTCACCAACCCGCAATATTTTTGAATTTGCCATCCAACGACACCTAACACTATGGGATGGACAAGAAAAAAAAATTACATCCCCACTTCAAGGCTTCAAGGGGAGGTAACATAAAAAAAATTTTTTTTCAAGATCATCATTTTGTCGGTGTGCTTAATATGTATATTCATGCCAAACTACAGCTTTCTAGTACTAAGAGTCTATGAGCTAGGCTGGGGACCGACAGACGGACATGGCGAAACTATAAGGGTTCCTTGTTGACTACGGAACCCTAAAAAGTATCGCTCTGCATATACTTTGTACAAAAAGAATTTTACAAGTTGTAGTCAGGTACTGCCAATATTGGATTACCTTCGGAAGAAACTAGGTTTATTGTAAGGAATTAGTGTAATATGCACTAGTCATTGAGTAACTATGCATACTTAAAGAGAAGGGAGACATAATATGGCTTGGCGTGTATAAATTATATGCCTTACATTTTTTTTTTAATTTTCAACAGTCTTTGGATATTTTCTAACCATATTAGAAGAACTTAAATCGTTTATTTAAACCAGTAATAAAAAAAATAGAAAAGATAAGCTATTACAAATATTATAAATGTACTTAACTCTATCAGTAAAAGGCCGTTAAATAAATAAAGATAAAAAATCTGTTTCTCTTCTAAGTATGTACCTACCTATATCTTTTTTAATTCCTGACGCAGCGCAAAGGTATAGGACTTATAGGTAAGTTTGAAGCCTATGTTTATCTGTCTGTCTGTACAGTGCCACAAACTTTGCTGTGCCGGTGGCCAAAATGTGAAACTAGCGTGTTTTTTTTAATGTCATTCTGCTGTCAAGTTGATGTCCAACCATAGCGCTGCTGGCGGCGGAAGTTCTTAGAAGTCAGGGCCGGTTAAATTGCTACAAAAAAAAGAAAAAACGTACGTAGCGCCACTGTCACCGGAACAGAAAAGGTTGTGGCACTGTACGTATTTTCGTAGTGCCTAAGCGGATCAAGCGATTTCAATGCAGTTTTTTTTAATTAAAAAAAAGAGAAGTAGGTACCTACCTACTAAAAAGGTAAGGTAAGGGTACATTGGGGGTTCCCCGACTGAGAGAGAAATTTTATTATTCAACTTTTTTTTTCATTATTATTGTGAGTGTTTGGTGAAATGTCAACAATAAAAAAATAAAATAGTGTTTCTGCCTGTGAGGTGAAAAAGCGCAACTATCGTTATGTTCCGTCATATCATATTTTATGTACAATATAAAAGAGTTTCCAAGTGCTAACTGGTCATAGTATTTAATAAATGTCCTTTGTTTTAGTTACAATGCTGAGTCAGAAGGGATGGGTCGATGACGGATGGGTTCATTCAGTCATCCTTTTTTTTTTCCCAGTCGGTCGTGGTGGACTTAGTTCGAATCGGTATACCTAATCGTTTTTGGGTGCATTTACCGAAATACTGGTCTACTTCGGTATAATCTTTGAAATTTTATAGGGAACCCTTGATTTTGTTCTGACATAGAAAAAATGTGATAAGATTTTGGTATAAAAAGAGTGGGAACCGTTTCCAGTATTTAATAAATGTCCTTTGTTTTAGTTACAATGATGAGTCAGAGGGGATGGGTCGATGACGGATGGGTTCAGTCAACCTGTCGTGGGGAACTTAGGTCGAATCGGTATACCTAATCGTTTTTGAATGCATTCAGCGAAATATTGGTCTACTTCGGTATTATCTTTGTAAATTTATAGGGAACCCTTGATTTTGTTCCGAAATAGTGAGAACATTTTTGACGACCTCCGTGGCCGAGTGGTGTACGCATCGGTTCTCAAGGTGCCGCTATCTCTAGAGGTCCCGGGTTCGATCCCCAGTCGGGTAAATATTGAAAACGAACTTTTCAATATTTCCTCGGGTCTGGGTGTATGAAAATGAAAATGAAAAACGAAATGAAAATACCCGTCGTTATTGTGAAAAATAAATATATGTAGCTTTCTTCCGCAAATAATCACAAAACTTGCACCTTCACCGATCACACTACTCTACACGTGTTTCGCCCCAACCCGGGGCATCCTCAGGAGATGTTTGTCCGTATGCAATCCAGCACCGAATGACTGATTGCATATATTTATTTTTCACAATGGTTAGGGACTTCCGCCAAGTGACGCCTGATTCAATCAAATACATACCCGTCGTTGTTTCCGATTTCCATAATAATAGTGCATAAGTATACTTTGGTATTGGAACAATGTACGTGATGGTGTCCTATTTATTTATTTTGGTATGAAAAAAGTAGCAACTGTTTCCAGTATTAAATAAATGTCCTTTGTTTTAGTTACAATGCTGAGTCAGAGGGGATGGGTCGATGACGGATGGGTTCACTCAACCTGCCGTGGCGTACTTTTTTATATATTTTTTTAAATACTACGGGGTAGTATTTAATCACACCTTCATCACACCTGATTTTAAGTGGTTAAATTGGTATACCTAATCGTTTTTGGGTGCATTTACCGAAACTATAGTGTGCTATAGTATTCTTATCTTTAAATGTTATAGAGTCAACTCATGATTTTGTTCTCTAAATAAATAAGTGGTAAGTTTTCTTTATAAAATAAATTTGTAACTGGTGTTAGTTTTTAATAAATGTCCTTTGTTTTCGTAGCAATGCTGAGTCAGAGTGGATGGGTCGATGACGGATGGGTTCAGTCAACCTGCCGTGACAGACAAGTAATTTCGGTATACCTAATCATTTTCGGGTTCATTTGCCGAAATACGGTGGTGGATTGGTTGAATCGATGATATATTGTAGCTCCTGGTTTAAGCGTCACTAATATCTAAGGGACAAAATTCAATGATAAAGTTGAATATAGATACCTACTCGCATTGCATAAGTAGTAATGATTTGGTCCAAAGATATTTGTAGTTTACTTAAATATTTACGAAGAAACGAAAGTATTTTAATTTTGTATTAAAAATCAATGAACAGATGTGAATGGAATTTCCCTGGCTGAACTAAAATTTTCCGGATACCAATATATTTTAAAATGGAGGCATAAGGTAATCAAAGGCCATTCTGAACAAATGAATGCACTGTTATCCTTAAAATATAATTATGAATTTCATAAAAAAAAGAAACAAAATCATAAAAACTACACTTTAAATCTACTTAAAACTTCATTACGTCAGTCAAAAGAAATCCGGAACATTTAAAAATGAACACTCTTTTAGAAATTTTATACCTAATACGACTTAAAATGAAAATTACTTACATTTTTCCTTAGCTGTGGTTTCGACGGGGTTCCAACCGTTCGGTCACCTGAATCTATCGATCAGACCACAAGATTCTCTCCTCAATGTCGAATAGAACTCCGAACTGCGTTACTACACTGTCCGACACCAAATGAATGTATTTTATGAATGGAAGACTCTCAACTAAAATTCCCTACAAGTATATCGGGCAACGATCTATTTTTAGGCACGCCTTTTACCAAAACCTATATCCCGAACACTTAAAAACGCTTATTAACACTTAACCAGGTCACTTAACGCGAATTATTGTGTTAAAGAGCTCGGTGGACGCTCCAAAACGTGATTTTTCGGAAAATATATTGAGGCGAAAACCTTCTCCGGAGCCAGTTTCCCGTTTTGTATGAAAGAGGGCGCGTTAGTTCAACGCTTAATACGCACCGTATTGTCTAAAAATATCATACCATTTCCCGACAAAGTAATTAACACTTAATTCCTTCTGCCATTAGAGTCTAAAATCGCGGGGTAGAGCTTGGTAGGGTTGTGCTTGTGTGCAACAGTTTTCCGAGGGTGTGTGAGGAGCGATATTGGCGCATGCGTACTGAAGACTTCGGTCGCGACAAAAATCAATCCTGCTCGGTATGTGGGAGTTACATAATGAGGCATGCTAGGGAATGGATGTAGTTGTATCTAAATCGTATTAACAATAATAAATTACGATACACTACAATGTTAGTTACTTTTTCAATTAACGAACTGGCCAACCCTAGATTTTTTCGTTAAAGGTACCTTGTACCTTATTACGTGGGCTGTAAGGATCAGATTGGGTTCGGAGGCGTCGTTTCTACATTTACGCATTTCTTCAAAGCAATGACGCTGTTACTTTGTTTATTCGTTTATTGGTTATCTTTATTTCGTCGCCAAATGTTGACATTGGAAAATTGGTCTTGAAATTTACCAAAGATAGGTGGTAGTGTCCGTTCTAAAATGTAATTTAATACATTTACTTAAGGTTATTTTCAATGTATAAGAGGACAAAGGATAAAAATAAAATGTTAAACACAAACATATGGCATTCATATTCGTTCATTGAGAAATATGGTAATATTACGGAATTTGACCGTCTGCCACATGAAGTTTGACTTAAGTATTAAGTCGAACTTCATGGTCTGCCAAGATTTTCATGCACGTAACTTGTAAGAAAAATTAATGTAGTTTTCATTGTCTCAATTGAGACCTCTTTTAGCATAAGTAATTGTGGCAATTTAATAATACAATTCATATCTGTGATTGTATTTTACAGGTTTTGTTGACATAATTGTAATACAGATAAATAAATAAATAAAAATAAATATTGCACACATCATAATAGTACCTACTTACAAAGGTTCCAATACCAAACTTTTGTAGCTTGAGCATGTCTTATAGAAAACACCATACACCCAAACCCGAGAAAATATTAGTAAGTATATAAAAGTTTGCTTTCAATATTTACCAGGCCGGGGTATCGAACCTTTTTTTTTTTTTTGTTTATAGTAAGGGCAAATACAGTCTTTTCGTATACCGCTGACGGCATGTTGGACTCAGTCAGACAAGGCCTGTCTCTCGCCGCGCCCAGCCCTCCCGCCAAGCCTAATAGGCTTCGCGTCAGGGCTGGGTGGTTCTGACCCCTGCCCCGCCCCCTGACGAGCTCGAAAGCTCAACAGGAGGCGGGGCAGGAGGAGAGAGCCTCCTCTCAATCTCCCCATAAGGTTACCCACTCCGGGTGGGCTGACCAGATGGGGTGGTTGAGAGCAGGCACCACTACCAACTAAACCCCTCACTACTTGCTCTCCGCCGTCAGTTTTAAGCACACCGACTGTGGGGGGGCCGTGGTGATATGCACCCCCTGCGGCCTGACGGTTGGCCCGTTTCTGGGCCCCTGCGCGGCGGGAGATGGCCGAGCAAGCGGGGCCATCTCCCAAGACAACCGGGAGGGGACCGTGCGATCCGGACGGCAGTTAACCGGCCGTTAGGCCAGTTAACCCGCCCGGACCGCACCGCCCCGCTAGAGGGGAATGAAGCGCGCAAAGCGCAGCCGCCTTCGCCCTGGCCGCCTTTGGCGAAGACGGTCCGCATGAGCCTCCTGCTCGCGGATCCGCTCCGACGCCTCCTTCTGCGAGATGACATCCTCGCAGAAGGAGATTGCCGCCTGCCAGGACCTGTCACTATCAAGCATGGCACGAGCCACGCTTGATAGCGAGAGGTCCGTCCCTACCACGGCGCGCAAACCGCGACGCTGGGATGCCCAGGCAGGGCACACCTGTAAGGTGTGCTCCGCGCTGTCCACCCCATCGCCGCAATCATGGCACCATGTGGTCGCTTCCCTTCTTATCCGACACAGGTATTTTCCAAAGCACCCGTGCCCGGAAAACACCTGCGTCAGCCTGAAGGTCAGCGACCCATGTCGGCGATTACACCACTCTCGGAGGAGAGGGCGGACGGCATCGATCGTCCGCCTCCCAGCTGTCTCCCCTTCCAACCTCTCCTCCCATAAATGCATGAGCCACTCGTTGGCTACGCGCCGGGCCGCGGACAGCTCCTCGAGGGTTACCCGATCCCCCCCTGCTAGCAGCGCTCGACGCTCGAGGTACAGCTCCCTGAGGATCCGAGCGTCTAGCTCCCAGGGAGGGGTACCCGCCAGAATGCAGGCCGCCGCGTGGGACATTGTCCGATAGCCCCGGACTATCCGGGTAGCAATGGCCCTCTGGGGCCGACGAATCAGACGACGGTTTGCGACGTTTAGTTTGTCGGCCCACACTGGCGCCCCATAGAGAGCCATGCTCCTTAGCACACCCGCGTATAATTTGCGGCACCTGTCCCCAGGACCCCCAAGGTTCGGCAGAACTTTAGCGAGCGCCCCCGCCGCTTTCGCCACCTTTGGGACTAGCTCCCTGAAATGAGCCTTAAAGTTCCACTTCCCGTCCAGAACTAGCCCCAAGTACTTGATCGACGGGCGCAGGGGGACTCTGACGCCGTCGACTGTCAGTGCGGCTCCTGCCGGTAGGGTCCTGCGCGGCCCGTAAAAGGTCACTGCCTCGGTCTTGTCTAGGGCAACGCTGAGCCCGAGCAATGCGATTCGCTCCACGATGAGGGACCCCACGTTCGCCAGCCTCCTGGCCTCCTCAACGGGGTATCGAACCTAGAAATAGCGGCGCCTTGAAAACCGGTGCGTACACCACTCAGCCACGGGGGTCGTCTAGTCTAAACTCTTTTAATTAATGATTTTAATTGTTGCATTCACAATGCTATTCTAATAAGATAAATAAGTACTTAATAGAGAAAAAAAGGTAGTCGCCAAAAACCTTTTCATTAACTTCACCTTATACTACGGTGCTTTTTACACTGAGCTACGGGTATATTTGTTTAAATTAGTAGAGGTGTAGAGTGCAAAAATATAGCAACCGTCCAAATCATGTCAAACGACTGACAAACATTTTTGTTTTCATCATCAATGTAGATGTCTTAAAAAAAAAAAAAAAAAAGCTTTATTGCACACAACAAAAGAAATACAATTACAAGAAGACACAATAAAAAATAGAAAACAAACAATAGGCGGCCTAATTATTGCCTAATGGCAATCTCTTCCAGGCAACCTTGGATGAATGAAGAAATAAATAGCTAGAAGAAACGGGGGTCTTATTTTATTATTACAAGCTTTTATTTAACTTGTATGTGATGGTGTCCAATATTTATTTATTTATTAACTTGCAGTGTATTTATGTATGTATGGATGTCCGTTAAATCTTGCTAGCTAAATGTGACCCACTTCCCAGTGTCCGACTGAGCTGAAACTTTGCATGCAGGATTGGTTTGGATGACAATACAATATTAAAGTACAGTCAACAAAAAAGCTTGTCATAAAAACGTAGTTTTTACAAAGAAACTTGTTTGGTTTCACTTTGCTGGAATGACACTGGCTCTTTCGTTTACAGTGGAAAATTAAATCAAAGTATGAGAGAGGGCACCATAGCTTATCACGGGAACAAAATCTATTATAAGGAAGGCTCAGTACCTACTTACCCTATTTATTAATCTCAAATAAATAAAAAGAAAAAATCAATAAAAATTGGATGTTGATACTGCGTTTTGTAGACAGGATAGAGTTATTTTAGCGATTAAAGAGAAATGTTAATATATTTGCATTGTGAATTTAACTAAATTGCATTGTGAGTGCATAAAAATAATTTAAAATCTCGAGAAATGTAGCAGAGAAAATATTTGGGATATTCTCCATCTCGGAAACATCTTGGCTTGGTTCCGTGGAAGAACGTAGCTTCGCAGACAAAGTAAGGGGCAACTACTATTATTTTGATGCGATAAAAAAAATACTTTGAATGGGTTTGCTTTTGATCCCAATCAAGCCCATGGGCTTGATTGGGATCAAAAGCAACGATGGACGATGGACCGAGCTAACCCAGAAGGTGCCTACCCACCCTTGCTTTGAAGGTGGTCGGGTGGTTATATAAGTAATTATTGAGTTGGGATTTACGGTTTTTTTTTAGGGATTTTTCCTATACCTATAATTATTGAGTTAGTCAATTTCATATACTTAGGTAAATCGCGAAAATCGTGAATCTTTTTCCTTTTCATACTCTGCAGTTAAATAAATCAATAAGTAAGTAAGTATGATGTTTATAGTGTGAGCCTGAGCGCTGTAAATTAGTTTTGTAACCATTTTGTTTCAGATATACCTGCCTATAACAATCTACGAAAAAAAAGTACTTACCTATTATAGGTGGTCGACACTAGGTCACTGGGGCAGGTCAATGCCCCAACGCGGCCTATGATTTGATCGAAGATGATCCAATTAATATGGCCGCTAGTGTAATGGACGGTTTCTTAAGAGGCATAGAGATAATTACTCTACCGGTTATACTTAGTAAACACCGGTGTCTTTCCACCGGTCTTTCCTCCGGAGTCCAATAAAAAAATCAATTGCTTCATTATAATCACACCAATTATTTATAATATTAAAAATAATATTTCTTCAGAATTTTGTTAACAAACTAGGTACTTATTGTGAGTTTGAAGAACAAATAAGTAACTATTCTAGGTTTTACACATTGTAAGTAGGGCAGAAGTCGTGGTTTTGGCCACTGCACCGGTTTAAAATGGCCACTTTATGCTATTTAAAAGTTATTTTAATAACTTTTAGTAATTTTCGCCAATGGCAATTGAAAGAAGGGATTTTAAAGTACTAATAACAATCGTTAGCATTCCAATATGAAACCGTGATTAGTTTTTTTTAATAAACGCTATTTTCTGTATAAAATTCTCTTTCGTATGAAAATTTTAAGAAATTAGTTAAGGATGAAAGTTATTCTAAACATTTGTTTTTTACAATAAAATTATTTTATAGGAATTAACTGATTATATAAAAAAAATGTTGAAAATCTACTTGTTAGAATAAATAATTTAAAAACTAAAATGGTTAATTTGCACAAACATAATATAGTTCTAATCAGGCATTCTTACTTACAAGCACACAAACACACACACGAACACACACACACTCACACACACACATTAAACTAACTTAATTTTAATTTTAATTCTAATCTTTATTTTACTTTGTTTTTATTTTGTATCAAAATAAGCTTGTAGAAAACCTACCATATTAAATAATTGTAAGTAATCCGATAGGGAAGTTGCGAGTCATCCCCGATACGAGTATCACTGATTACTCACTGGGAAGTCTCGGCGTAATTACTGTATATTGACTATGAGAAATAAAGCTATTTTTATTTTATATTTTTTTAAATTGATTAGTGTCTAGCACATTCAAATATATTGACTTCACCTAGATTTGGCTTTGATTTTTCTCAATGTATGAACAACAATTCAATTATTCAGACTTTAACATGTTTATTCCTCAAACAGAATTAGTTTCTTATTTTGTTTGTCTGTAATTATTTTTGTGATTAAACCTCCTGTCTTTTGAGTACAAGAGTAACAATTTTGAAGCGAGAAATTCAAACACTTTTTCTCTCTCGTCGTTTCGTTTCAATTCCTCTCTTTGAAACGTAGGTCCTACTTACTTATTTATCAAACAACGTGGGAGTACCTGATATTTTTCTTTTTATATTTTTTTACTTTATTGTTTTATGAAATTGTAGACTTTTGATTTTGGTTTAGTAGGCGTTATACACTCCATATCATAGTGAACTACTCATTTAAGAAATTGCTTAAATTATAAATTAATATCCCTGTGAATACCTACAATAGACCTAGCGGTACACCCCGAAATTCAGTAAAATGCTGCAAATGGTGTTAAATGCATGAAAATCGGAACGATTGATCCACAGAACATGAAAAGTAAGAAAAAAATCTTTCCGTGTTCTGTGGATTGATCTTTAGGCCATAAAAATCAATTTAGCCCGTAGCACGAAAAAGAAAACGAAAAACGAGAGGAGTTATGACGTCTTATATGATTCTGTTGAATCATTATTTGTAAAATATACCTTATATGATAGATAATAGTCTCATATCCAACCCCAAGAAAGCAATTTTGAAAATATTTACATTTTGTATTTTTTTATAATTTTAATAAATTACAAAATGTGATAAAATCACAATTAGTTGAAACATGTATAAAAGTTCAATTTTAGACACTGAGGATGATAAATACTAATGCGAAAAGAGTTTTCAATCATTTTATCATCCACCTACCTTTCAAAGTATCATCGATCTTAGAAGTGGAAGTCTCGACATGTTCTATCTTAAACTCTTCGTTCTCCTCCTGTAGACGAATGTCAGCGGGCGTCTCCTCAGTGATAAAATGATTTAAAACTCCTCTCCTCTCCCTTCTGATTTCATAAAATAATACGATACGATAACGATAACGATTACGATATTTGTTCGTGATATGGCTCCTGATCTAGTAACGTTCGGTTTCTCCCGCGAGGTACCCGTTCCCGTGGGAATATCGGGATAAAATATAGCCTTTGTTATTTAAGAAGAGTGTAGATTTCTATGGTGAAAGAATTTAAAATTTGATCCCGTAGTTTTTGAGTTTATCTATTACAAACAAATTAAAAATTAAAACTTTCCTATTTATAATAAGTATTAGTACTTATGGATAACGAAATAAATATTTTTATTATTAGTTTTCATAACAAAACCATTTTTTTTATCTTCAACGGGCTAGCACTTAGCCTTCATCACACCTGATGTTAAGTGGTAATAAGGCTGAAGGTGGAAGCGCACTACTCCCGGAACCCTCAATCACTGAGGAACTGGCTATCTTATCTCTAACTGCCGAAACACAATCATGCTGATAACATCATTGTTATGGCGTCAAACTTAGATAAGATGGTAACAGCTAGCCAGGCGGACTAAGAACAAGTCCTACCACCAACCAAACCGAATACAATAATTTTACCCCCACTGAAAATCGAACCCGGGACCTCTTGGTCAGAAATCGGTGGTGTGAACCACTAGACCACAGAGGCGGTTAAAACACAACACTATCTAACTATCTAGTTACAAGTTACAAACAAGAAAGGTAAAAAGGTAACACGTGGCTAAACGTGGGAGGTAAATGCTATTACTTACTTTATAATATAAATTAGCTAGGCGTGGGTGCAAAAATGCAGGGATTTTTCTAGAAATTACGCCCTTTGTTATTTAAAATTAAATGTCAGATCTATCTTTGTAAATATCGAAAATGCTTATGTTTATATTTAGGTATAATAAAACTAGCACCCTAGCATCATTAAATTAATAAATATTTTCATAAGTACAATCACACCAATTATATAAGCCCATACTAAATTTCATTAAGAAACTGTCTCCTATAAGCAACTAGTAAGGAATCTTAGTACGAAAACCTTGGCCTTTTAGTTTAAGCCTAAACATTACACGATCGTTCATGTAACTTATCATTCGGAATACTAACTACACAATTTATCACATAGGTCCATATAAGTAAACACTTAAAGGTCAATATTGAGAGCGGCCGGTAAATATAATAGTTCATTCATACTTGAACTTGAATTATGCCTTGATCACACGTGCTGAGTAAAACGGGTGATATAGTGCTTATGGAACAACGGGTCGCTAAAACAATGTTATAGTAATGTTGGTTGCAGGACGGAGCCTATACACTGCGTATACAGGGTTATTTTGAGACCACTGGCCAAATTTTTAAGTTCAACTCAGAATCGGTAAGTGAACAACTTTCTCCTAGAAAAATGGGTAGAAATACGACAAAAAATTTTTAGATTCCTATACTAAATTGATCACGTGATCAGTATGTTTTGTAGGAAAAGTAAAAAAAAAATGACATATTTCGACCCATGTTTCTAGGAGAAAGTTGTTCACTTACCGATTCTGAGTCGAACTTAAAAATTTGGCCAGTGTTTTCAAAATAACCCTGTATATAGCGTAATTTCGCTTACAATATTAATATAACGTTGTTTGGCATTTCGCATTAGAAATTTAAAGTTAATTTAGTGGTTATATTTTTTCTAACTCCGTCAACTTATGGGAAGATGAAATAACTTACGGAAACAATGATTGGCCTAGGCGTTTAATTAAATGGAGGATTCAACCATTTGACTACATATATACTTAGGTAGTGGTGCGTTTTGTAATTTCACAGAGGCGGTAGATTAAGCCGAGAGCCGCATCTCACCCGTTTTACTCAGTACCTACATGTAATCATGGCCGGTCTCGACTGGATCACCTTGCATTAGTTGCGCGCGCGCATGATCCGGAATCGCTTCCGTTTAAAGTAATCGTTTCCGGATAAAGATTGATTGTTTTAAACTAATTAAAGGCTTACATGGTGCGTTTAGACACGATCTATTTTGAGTGACGTAGTATGACAAATTGAGGTCGGGTAAGGAGCGGAAGTATCTCTGATAACAGTGTAAGTATCCAAGTATGTACTTGCAGTACCTGACCTCCTCCGTGGTAGAGTCGTTTGTACCTACGCCGGTTTTCAAGGTCACTTACTCTGAGGTCCTAGGATCAAATCCCTTTATGTAAATGCGTAAATGCGTTTCCCTCACTATATGAGGGGAACGCATTTACGCAGACCACGTCATAACCCAGTAAATAGAGACTAATAAAGGGGGGGTTATCTTACAAGTGATCCGATAGTTCTGAATTTTTGATATGTTGTCTAGGATGGTTAGTGAGTATTAAAAATGTAAAATGCACAATTCCTCGCCCTCCGCCCCCACCGCCATATTGAAAAAATCACCAGTTTTTTCAGATTTTCGCTTATATCTTAGTTTAGGTGCATTTGAGCCAGAAACGATTGTTGACAATGTTGTAGAGAATTAAATTTTCTATAATTACGGTTTAAATTTTGTTTCTAGGACAGATAGTTACGCAAATATTCACTTAAAAAAAAATGATTTTCCAGAAATTTGTCAAACTTCTAGAGAACAGGGTGCAAAATGGGCCCAGAGTCGTGGTCACTGTGAAACCTTATTTAATATATACTAATGAATAATTACAACAATTTATTATATGGCGACGAAGTTGAATTATGAAAAATAAAAAAGTTACAGTAGTTCAAAAAGTCTTGAAATAAGTTTAAAATTTTACTCTTATATCTTTGTTTAAGTGCATTTTAGCCAGAATAAGTTCGGCACAATGTTGTAGAGAATTAAATTTTCTATTATTGATGTTTTAAATTTTGTTTCTAGGTCAGATAGTTTCGAAGATATGCACTTTAAAAAAATGAAAATATCTAATTATCCGGAAAATTTATGGTGCCCGCGCAGTATCGACAGGTAACATAATTTTGTACCGTGTAAATCAAACTAGAGAAATAAAATTAAGTGTCACTAGTGACACAATTGAAGCATTATGTCACTAGTGACAAGCATGTAAACAGAACGCTTGTTCTTTAACCAAGTTGACGATATCCCGAGGTTACTGGAAGAGGAAATCTTCAAAATTACCGAGTATTTATCTTTAGATTTATCACCGTGTATCTCTCATTACGGGACGTTGGGGGAATTTCTGTGGAAAACAGAAGAGGCCAGGCACAAAATAATAATAAGTTGAGGATATAGGTCGCTGGTAAGGTAACCTTCTACTTCGACATAATTTTTATCAATGTTTTCATAAGACGTTATCACTTAAAATTTATTATCGTCCGTAAACCGACTTTACAGGACAACCATTTTTTCTCTTTCTAATTTATGTTATAACAACATCCTTTACTTAACAACTAAGGAAATTCATTTTCCATTCGGTTGAGCTTCGCATAAAGCGGCGATGGGAGATATTCAATTATTTTTGAGGCGTCTGTGTGCTAATGAGGTACCGCCGCTTCTAAGGGCGTTTGTGCACTACACTGAATTTTACCGATCCGGAAAAAACGGATGCTTGTATTTTAATAATTAATCAATTATAATAGTAAGAATTTATTTATTTCGTGTAGTTTCAATGTTTCGAACCCTAAACTACACGAAATAAATAAATTCTATTATTTATAATAATTAATTATTAAAATACGAGCATCCGTTTTTTTCCGGATCGGTAAAATTCAGTGTAGTGCACAAACGCCCCAACGCGGTTGTTTTGACCTTGGCCTTTTGTGATTAAAGATTTTTTTAAGTTATTATGGTTGACCTTGACTATGATCGTCATCTTTCAGGAATTATAAAATGTCATAATAGTCAGTAATGTACACACGGCGGCACATCAGACTATACATGTTGACCTTGAGACCGCCTTTATGCCCTACGTAATAAAAGCTGTTATCGTAGTTCAACTGTTTAACTTGATGTGCTGTCCAATGTACATTTGTAATAAATTTTAATCGTCTTTGTGCTAATGATGTACCGCCGCTTCTGTAAGTACCGGTATTTTGTACTTTAGGGTTATTTTATACTGTATTTTAGTCACCTATGAAGCCATTCATAGGGAAGTAAAAATTATGAAGTTTAAATTCCAAATTAAATTAAATTCCAAATTGCATGAATTAAACAATCAGACAAAAGCAACTAGGTACGTTCCTTGCCGAAAAATGAGGTGGTGATTAAGGAATGCATAGCAGGATGCAATGAATACGTCAACATCGGGATTTTAGAGGAGTCCTAAAAAGAATTTGTTTAGATTTTAGTCAGCTTTACCGAAAAACGACGTTTTTTTCTATAGTTCCTGTTACAAGATGGTATGCGCAGAGGACGGTATTTACGAAGATGCCGAGCAGGCTTGTTTATTTAAAATTCATTTAATAACTTGGGTGTATCGACGGCGCTATTAAGAATCTTATTAAGAAAAATAAGATCAGCAATATTTCTTCGCGTTTGAAGCGGTAGGAAAATGATTTGTTTACATATAGCTTCATAGTTTGGGAGAAATTATTTATTATTCAGGCAGGCAGTTGAGACAACTGATAGATCGCTGTATCCAATTTTATTACAGTTGAAATTTCTTCTTATTTATTTTTTAATTTTTTAATTGCTTACACATAAACTGTAAATATCGGAGGAACTTTCTCTGAATGAACTCGATTCTGTTAACATACATATGTATAAATTAGTAGAAATAAAATGGATTCCTACATGTTTAGTCTAATAATAAGTTAGTCTTTCAGTAAAATTTTCGTAAAAGCGAACAGAAAAGACAAACAGATTAAAAATAAAGCTATTGCTAAGGTGTTTTATACTATCCAGCCTTCTACTGCTGTAACAAAAGAATAAGAAATATATGACTTACATGTATTTACACAATAAAACTTTATGGTAGTTTTGCATATGTGTGGTAACTCTATCACACGTAGTTGTGGTTGATTTGCCAGAAAATACACGTAAAATGTTTGAATTATATAAAAAAAAATAAGTAGATTAAAATGTGTATGAGTAATGGTATTCAAGCAAATCTTGGTTGTAGGTAAGAATACAGCGTTTTTTTAAAGTTAGGTTGTATAGTGGTTCTTATAAAATAGGTAACTATTTAAATAATCTGACTTATCTTGACTTAAGGGCTTATTACACTTTACTGAATTTAGGCATCTAAATGAGTATTACCATATAAATTTAGTAATAGCATTTAGAAAGTTAGAATTATAAAAGTAAGCTAATTAGAAAGAAGTACGGTCACTGATATATTTCCCTGCTCGATCGAATGATGAGATCCGAAGGAGAACTAAAACAACCGACATCGCTCGAAGGATTGCATCATTGAAGTGGCAGTGGGCGGGACACATAGCGCGGAGAACCGATGGCCGTTGGGGCGGAAAGGTTCTTGAATGGCGACCGCGTGCCGGACGACGTTCCGTGGGCAGGCCCCCTACAAGGTGGACCGATGATCTGGTCAAGGTCGCGGGAAGCCGCTGGATGGGGGCAGCGCAGGACCGATCGTTGTGGAGATCCTTGGGGGAGGCCTATGCCCAGCAGTGAGCGTCGTTCGGCTGACATGATGATGATGACGGTCACTGACTGCTAAATGCTAGTTAGAAATCTAATTAGGAAGGTGTAATAGCATTTAGTTCATTTAGTTACTAAAAATGTCGTTGTACATGTAAATGTACAGTCGCCACGCGCCTGAAGCGCGTTTTTAGTAACACCACGCCACGCGCCTGTGACTGTGACAGCGAGCGGACGTATTGCAACGATTTACGACCAGACGGGATTTCAAAATTTTGCAATGACGAAAGAAAGGGAAATACTTTCAAATGTTAGGATATGCCCTATTATTGGGACTAAACGATAAAAATTATTGTAACAAAAATGTGAGACATGAAAGATAAGTATTGGTAAGTGTTTATAAAAATATGGATGACAAAGCTACCATAAAAACATTAAAAAAGCCATCGCTTTTCGCAATGCAAATTGCTTTCTTTCCTAAATTCTAAATTCAGATGCTGAATTTAGATATGTGTAATAGGCCCTTTAGAGTTTTGACACAACCCCTTACCTTTATGTTACACTTGTACATTTTTCAGTGACCTTGTGCATCCCACTACCTTCAAATCAACATTTTATTCCGGTGAGTTCATTTAGTATTTCGATCTTTTTCCCTCGGACCTTCGAATAATGAATCAGGGTCACGTTTCAGAAGCAGGTATTGAAAACATATTGAGGAATGTTTGTCTTAATATTAGAATACCAGTGCGTATTGTCAATTGCCAATCAAATATACAACGCAACCACAACGCAACTGCAAAAAGTTGCATCGACACTACGGCCACATCCACATCACAACTACTAGTGACAACGACATTTTGTCGCACAATTGTTACATTGTTGTTACACAATTGTTACATTTTAAAATTAAATTTCAAGTGTGATGCACAGGGATAAAAATTTTGATAGTGCTTACATATGTCGTCGTCTAAAACGTTCTCGCAAATTTGCATACTGTAAAAAATTTTACACCTCTAACTGTCCTGTCCGCCCGGTCTAAGTGTTTTATTCTCATTCCAGCCATTAAGCATGTGCTTGATGGCGGACATCTGCAACCACACCTGGATCCCAGAGTGTGGTCGAAGCGATACTGACGAGCCCCAATACCGGGAATTCTCGGACGAGTGCGATTTTTTCGAGTACAACTGCGATTATGGGAAAAGTGAGCAATATCCTTTACTAATATTATAAATGTGAAAGTTTAGATGTTTGGGGATGTTCAGATGTTTAGATGTTTGGATGTTTAGATGTTTGTATGTTTGTTACTCAATCACGCCAAAACGGCTGAACGGATGGCTGGATGGATGGATGGCTGAATTTTGTGTTGTAAGCCTAGCATGACCACCCAAAACGTGATCTGTATCGCATGATAGAGCGACTTATCGACATTCAAACGTCAAAACATCAAATCATCGACATCAAAACCCATAGCCTTTTGACAGTTAAACCGGATAACTTATCATATCATATCGAATTTTGTTGGTCATGCTAGGGGAGTTGGAGAAGAACATAGGCTACTTTTTATCCCGTTAAAATATAATCTGATATCCCGCGGGATAATGTCCTGTAGTCCACGCGGGCGAAGCCGCGGGCGGAGAGCTAGTTATGTATATTTTTTTTTAGATACAGTCATCGCATCTCTGCGTGCGTAACGCAACGATATTTACAGGGGAGCGAAAGGGACAGGTAAAATAACTTACAGGGAGCCTACTCTCTAACGCAAAACCCGAAACTTCGTTATACCCTTATACAGCATCGAGTGAAAGGGTGGGGCTAACCAATGTTTCGGATTAGCGTTTCAGAGTACGGTCCCAGCTCATTCGAGATTCTTCGTGCTCCGCGACCGTACTAACAGCCTCTGACATACATCCATACTAATATTACAGGTTGTTAGGGGCACCATTGCAAAAACTTTAACCATGGCTTCAGACCTTCATGCTGAACAACGCACAGCAATACTTTTTGTCGGAAATGAAAAAAATATTTCGACTCTCCATACAAAAAGTCCCGATAAGTTGCTAAATGTGTATGAAAAGTCCAATTCTTGCTGTACGTTTTTTAGCATGATGGTCTGAAGCCATGGTTAAAGTTTTTGCAAGGGTGCCCTTAACACCCTGTATATACTTATGTAAAACTGTATTTATTTGTTTGTCCGTCTTTCACGTCAAAAAGGAGCAACGGGTTGACGTGATTTTTAATATGGGGTTAGTTTGGGTGCTGGAGAGTGACATAGGCTACTTTTATCCCGGAAAATATCACAATCACGCGGGATTCTATGGAAAATCGTATAACTGCCGTGCTAACAAAACTAACAAAATAATTCCATGGCCGCTTCCAGCGAGTAAGTAATCTCTGACGTTTTAGCCGCTTTGGATTACTTTTATTGTTTAAAACTTCTTTGGTGAATGAAAATCTTTAGGTAAAACGAAGTTAACGGGGTCATCTATATATTTCTAAAAGATATTTACGTGAGGTGCAAAGTTGATTAAATGTAGGTTTTTTGTATAGTACAAAAATATTAGTTTTGATGATTAGGTATTGAAAAAAATCTATACTGAACTGAAGTTGAAAATCTTTTTAAGTTATTATATTTTATTAGGATTTTGAAAAACCGGCAAATACGCTGTCCACCATGTTGGTCGATAGATCATCGGTGCTCTGACGTCAACTAAATGTAAACAAACACTTGACAGTTACTCCGCAACGTTTTCTGTTCCGGTGTATGAAATTAAGTATGAATCAAATAGCCTAAATTTAATTATGCTATGTACAATTTCGTTGCAAAAAGTCGCTTCAATTCCATTCCACGGCAGTGTAAATTTAGCCTAAGAGCTCATAGTAAGGCGCCTGCTAGATGTACTAATGAATATATTTTGTTGCAGATTACGTAATAGTGAACTATTCGGATTGTTTCAAGGACAGAGGCAAGTGTCCCACAGCAACCTGTCCACCCCACCCTCCCTGCAAGAACCATCTTAGAACCGAGGTCAGGTACATGACCCCAGTTACTACTAACAAGGCACGGAGAATGCTGCTTCTTAAGTCCACTACTCTTTTTCGCGGCAAAAGAAGGTACACCCCCATACCCCTATACTTAAGAGCTTGTCGCGTAGCGGGTTGCTTAAATGAGAACCACAACTTACGTTCACAAAATTTATTCGTGGTTGAGCATATATAATGGGGTCGTGAGTAAAGGGCCCGACTGGTATTCGCTTGCGTGTCCCAAACTTATCTTAACGGGGGCCCACAGGTGGTAGGTGGCCCGACGGGGCGAGGGGAAGGTGCAGTGCAGTGCAGCGTGTGGTGCGCGTCGCAGTATGGCGACCAGAAGAACCGCCGGGTGGCTGGTTGGTCGTCCGCTCTTGGGTTAACTTGGATCCCCTTGGGTTAACTTGAATCCCCTTGGGTTAACCTGGGTTAACCTGGGTCCCTGGAATTGCAATCGAATTGCGTAAGCTTCATGTTTAGCAGCCGCCGATTGCGATAGCCAATTCACCTAAGCCAAGCCAAGAAAAGTTGGGGGAAGAGAAAGTATGCAGCAGGTGAAGTGGCAAATTATCGCAATCAGAGCGGAGTGTACAAACATTAAACTAATTAAAGTTGTGCAGAAAAGCATTGCGCTAATCGCTTACAAAATGATTTTATAATAAAAATGAAATTACATAGGGTAAAATTGTAAAATTAATAATATTAAAATGTGAGGGTACATGGCGAATGATTCGGCAATTTTGATTTCGTCGTTGAAACAATTTAAAAGATAACGCTGAGATTCTTACACACAGGAATGCATAATCAACAGCGCGCACTCAATATTACATGCAACACAATTATTTTTAACACAAACTAAAATTACCAACTAATAACTACTCAACACAATGTTCAACACTTACCCTTTCGGGGATTGTACACTGAATTTATTTTAAATTAAATAAAGTGACGAAACACAGATTTTGATCACTGAAGTAATCTTTTTATAATCTAATAAGATTAAATGAAATGCTTCCCAACGGCAACTTTAAGACGAAAATACGTTCGTGTTGTCCGTGAGAACTCGGAAGGCGGTCTGTCCATGACGCCGCAAAACTACTGCATCGCGAAGTTCGTACAACTTGCGCACACGCATTGTGTCCTTCGCAAAACTACATTCAAGTCGATGCGCGATACAAAAACAGGTTAGGGTACCGCTCGCGTAATTGTAAAACGTTTTAAATAACAATACGTTCGATTTGCAGTATAATGTGCATTAGTATTTTAATTGTAGTTATTAGTTTAGTGTTTAATTAAAAATAAGAATAAGATTAGGTTAATTTAGGTATAAAAAATGTTTTGTTTTCATTCCTTTTATTTTATTTTAATAAAATGTAGATTTTATGTGTAATATTAACTGAAGTTACCTTATAACGTTACATTACCCCCTCGCGCGACCAAGGATTTTATTCCTAATAATAAAATCCGCACTTAGCAATTAAGTCAATAGTTCGCATTATCACTTTCATTCATACATTTCATACTTCACGCTTTCAAAAGGCAACAATAAACAATATTGTAGAATATTGCCGCATCCTAACAATATGGTAGGTTCCTGTTGCTTATGAACTGGTAAACCCATACAAACACAATTACTTTATTTAGATGTTACACATGCGAGGTTTATAGCTTTGTAACTATAAGTTTAAAAATATAAAAAAAAATATGTTTATGTTATAATTTATAATTACTGTTAAGAAAACTAAATTTAAAAAAATTACTTATTAAGGCCTGCTAATTTTAAATCTTTTATATGCCATGTTCCCAAATCTTTACCATTCATATCCTCTAAAACGTAGACTAAAGGTGATTTTTTAGCAGTGACACGACATTTTATGAATTTCGGTGCCAACTTCTTGCTAAAATATTTATCTTTATCACTGAGGACATAGACCCGTTTCATGACGATATCG
The DNA here is from genome assembly GCA_949710035.1 of Crambus lathoniellus. NCBI lineage: Eukaryota > Metazoa > Arthropoda > Insecta > Lepidoptera > Crambidae > Crambus > Crambus lathoniellus. The sequence continues at coordinate 8,042,849 of OX453316.1, read as the reverse complement.
CCTACCTGAAATTCGGCTGCTTTACGACGCAAATTGTAATGTGCGGTGTTCTTTTCATGAGCATGCCAAAGTTTTGCTTGTACATCGTCAAAGACACTCGACAAGCAACCTAAGTTATCCGCATAAATATCGCGCGGTAAAAATAAGACCTCATCTCCTAAATCTGTGTCTGTGTAATGAGTACCACAGGTAACGAGCTCTCTGCCGAAAACTAAAAATGATGGCGTGAAACTAGTTGCTTCATTCACAGCGTTATTGATGGCAAACTGAACTTTGGGTATAAAAATATCCCAGGTTCTGTGGTCATTCTCGACAAAAGTTGATATGCAAGTAATGATCGTTCTATTGTAGCGCTCTACAGTGTTAACTTGCGGTGTATACTTTGGAGAGAAATATACATTAGGTATGTTATATTTTTGGAAAAAAGCAGTTGTGTCACGGCTAATAAACTGAGTACCATTATCCAGAAAAATTGTCTGTGGGACTCCATGAACAAGAAAAACGTTTTCCTCCAAGATTTTAATAATGACGTCCGAAGTTGCTTTTTTAATAGGATAAATCAAACAAAATTTTGAAAAAACACACGTCACAACTAAGATATAGCTGTTCTGTTTACGAGTTGTAGGCAAAGGTCCCATAAGGTCAATCGAAAGCATTTGGAAAGGGCGTGAACACTGTTTAGGACGACCCATTTCACCCAAAGTTTGATGATTATGTGACTTATACTCAAGACATTTATTACAAGAACTTACAAATTTTACGACGTCCTTGTGCATGCCCGGCCAAAAATAACGAAGCATAAGGCGATGATATGTTTTGAAAATACCTAAATGTCCAGCAGAAGGCGGACAATGATTTTCCGAAATTACTTCTTCCCGCAACTCGGAAGGAACAACCATTTTCCATGAAAATTCGTCATTAAGGCTACATTTACTTTTAGTCAATCTATATAAAATATCATCTTTAATTAAATAATTTGGATACTGTTGAGGGTTGTTCAAACAACCGTTGCGAAGTGTCTTGTACCATTGGTCTTTAGAGTCCAATATGGCGGAAGAACTAATGGCACTAACTGGGAACGCACGTGAAAGAGCGTCGGGAATAACATTATCAACCCCGCGACGATGTTTGATTTCAAAATTAAACGATGATAACCGTACTCCCCATCGAGCTAACCGGCCTGTAGGGTTATTTAGAGTCAGGAACCATTTTAAAGCACTATGATCAGTATATACGGTGAAGGTTTTTCCGTTTTCTAAATAACATCGCCAATGCTCTAAGGCAGTAATCACAGCCAGAGTTTCACGCTCTGTAATGCCGTAATTACGCTCTGACGGAGCTAACGAACGGCTCATATAAGCAATAGGGTGCTCTTTTCCATCCCTGGTCTGCGTGAGCATAGCGCCGACGCCATAACTGCTCGCGTCTGTATGTACCTCGAATGGTTGATTGTAGTCGGGGCAAGTCAGAACCGGTGCGGAAACCAAACATTCTTTTAGCTTCTGAAAGGAAGCATCAGCTTCAGCAGACCACTTGAAGGGAGGTGCGCCCTTTTTGTTAGAAGTGAGTCTATTTAATGGACCGGCAATAGTGCTGAAATTGGGGACAAAACGACGGTACCATGTAGCAGTCCCAAGAAACCGTTTGACGTCTTTCCGACAAGTAGGTGTCGGATAGTTCAATATGGCCTCCACCTTCTCGGGATCGGTCCGTAGTCCACGACTATCGACGACGTATCCTAAATATTTCAGCTCACTACGAAAGAAGTTACATTTTTCTAAGTTTACGGTGAGATTAGCGTTCTTAAGTTTTTCTAAAACTTTTAACAAAAGCGTGACGTGAGTCTTGTAGTCATTAGTAACGATGATGACGTCATCGACATACGCAAAGACATTTGCGCCAAACTCGCCAAACAGAAGGTCAACTAACCGTTGTTGGGTTGCCGGAGCATTGGTCAAACCAAAGGCAGTTCTCTTAAAACGAAGTGTACCTCTGCCTGGGACGTAAAAAGCTGTCTTATCTCGGTCTTCTGGCACAATCTCTATCTGCCAGAAAGATTTGGATAAGTCAATACTGCTAAGATAGCGCGCGTCACGAAGGTTATCCAAAATCTCGGAAATGTAGGGCAAATTGTAGGCATCGCGTTTAGTGACTGAGTTTAACTTACGGCTATCGAGGCAGAACCTAGGCTGTCCGTTTTTCTTGTTCACGAGCAAAACTGGTGAAGACCAGGCGCTTTCGCAAGGTTCGACTACGTCCAATGCTAGCATTTCATCGATCTGCTCAATCAAAGTACGCTGTTTTTCCGGTGACATGCGATAGTATCGTTGCCGGATTGGTTGAGCATCTCCGGTATCAATTTTGTGCGTTATTAAGCTAGTTTTACCTAGACCCTTTCGTTCAAATGAAATTTCTTTAAATTGATCAATAATATTGTCCGCAATCATTTTTTCCGACTCGCTTAAATTATCATAACTATGTAATAGGATTTCGGATGAGGCGTCCGCTGGTGTGTTAATAGCATCAATTAAAATGTTTCCTAAATATTTAGGGCATATATTAAATTTACGCCAAAAATCAACGCCTAGTATAAGAGACGTATCAATACCAGGTACAACAACAGCTTCAATAATGTGAAACTGGTTTTCAAAATGCACAGGTATATTAATGTAGCCAATACTACTTAAAGACTGCCCACCTGCAGCAGTAACTGAAACACAGCGGTCCTTAATCAGTTTAAATCCCTGAGACTCTAAAAGTAAATGTGAATTGTTCCCTAAAATTGTGACTGCGGAACCTGAATCGAGTAAGCCAGTAAAAGAGAGACTGTTAATATTAATGGTGACATAAGGTCTAACATCATTATTAGGTTTATTATGAATTGTGGCAGTTCGGTATGCTTGAAAGAAAACACTTAAAGTTTTAAGCCACTTTTGCCAATCATCTTTATTAAAGTTATTGTGATTTGAACTACCACAACTCAATTCTACTAGTTTTTTGAACTGGATGGTTTAACTAAATTACAGTCAGGACATTGAGGAGTCTTAACATTCTTTCTACCACACTTGAAACAGTAAATGTTGTCTTTACTTTTTGTACACTGTCTCAAATTATGAGTATCTACACGACATCTAGGACAATAACGAGCTTTAGGAGCTTCGATAGCATGTAAATACTTTTCATTATTTGTTTTATTAGGATAATTGTTTGTATTATTATTAGGATAATTTGTTTTATTATTATTATAAGTGTAGTTATAGTTTGAATTATTTTTATATTTTGTAAAAGCTTGGTTTTTATTAAACTGAGTATTGAAATTTTGTTTATAAGTATTTGATTTTAAATGACCACTGTTTTTATTACGATTACCATTGTACGCAAATTCTGGAGCCAAAGTATTAGAAGTTGCTGTACTAGGCTCATGAAAGTTTGCAAGACGTGATTGTACGCTTTCATAATTTCGACATTGGGCTTGTAAAGATTCGAGTGTTTTAATTTCACCAGCTGAGGCTAATGTACTTGCATAACAAGGCCTAATGTTATGGAGGATTATTTCTAACTTTTCGTCCTCGGACAATGTTTTCGCTAAGCGTGAAAACAAACCAGACATAATTGATAAATAAATTGTTATGTTCTCTGTTTCACCTTGTGTTCTTGCACGGATTTCTGAAAGCAGTCTGTAATCGAAGTCAGACTGATCAAAATCTTGCCTCAGCAGACTAATGAGTTCACTCCAAGAGGAAACTCGACTCTTTACACTCCTATACCAGTGCAAAGCATCACCTGTAAACATCTCGGTAGCGAATGAAAGCGCTTTAGGTCCTGAAATATTCCTTGCGTCACAAAATTCCGATACGCGTTGAATGAACGCCCTAACGCAGGACTTTCCATCGTACTTAAGTTTACTCAATTCACTAGAACCCCCACGGTCACAAGTAACTGAGATGTTCATAGGCAATGCAGGAGTATATGACTCGCTATTGCTGGAAGAAATTAAAGGATCAACTCCTTTATCTTTAATGGAATTAAATGTTTCAAAATAAGTTTTAAACTGCAAAACGCACGTATCGTATTGAGGCTTCGCAGACTCATCAGCAGATATTCGGTTGATCCGATGATACAAATGATGTAACAGGTTCTGCGTACGTAATAATGTATTTTTATCGGTACCCGAATCTAAATTTGTTTTTATTTTAGTGAGGGTATCACTGACCCCGACTAAGTCAGCTGCAGCTTCTAATGAACTGTCTAAAATGTCCTCAGAAGGAAATAACGGTGCTAACTTAGCGATCTGCTTGCGTAGGTCTTGCACTGTAGCACAAGGCGTGGAACCTCTAATGGTCACCTCGTATTCTAGCTCCGACTTTTGCAAAGACAGGAATTTTATTGAAAAAGCCATAATGAACTAACAAATAAAAATACGGAAATTCGGTAGATGACGCGAAAAAAATCCGTGTGATAGGGTAAATGTTGAACAATTTACTATCTACTTACAACTAATTAAAACTAAAAAAAAAACTGCCTAACTCCGTCTGTTACAAAAAAACTACGGCAACAGAAAAATAAAAAAGCACAAGTACATAAATAAACTAACAAAAAAAAAACAGGTTTGCAACTAAAAAAAAAACAAACACAAAACTAAAAAAGTGGAAAAAAGCACACAACACACTAACTACAACTCTCTGCGAAAGCAAATACCAGCCCATACCAAAACCAAGTTGAGGCGCCAGTGTCGCGTAGCGGGTTGCTTAAATGAGAACCACAACTTACGTTCACAAAATTTATTCGTGGTTGAGCATATATAATGGGGTCGTGAGTAAAGGGCCCGACTGGTATTCGCTTGCGTGTCCCAAACTTATCTTAACGGGGGCCCACAGGTGGTAGGTGGCCCGACGGGGCGAGGGGAAGGTGCAGTGCAGTGCAGCGTGTGGTGCGCGTCGCAGTATGGCGACCAGAAGAACCGCCGGGTGGCTGGTTGGTCGTCCGCTCTTGGGTTAACTTGGATCCCCTTGGGTTAACTTGAATCCCCTTGGGTTAACCTGGGTTAACCTGGGTCCCTGGAATTGCAATCGAATTGCGTAAGCTTCATGTTTAGCAGCCGCCGATTGCGATAGCCAATTCACCTAAGCCAAGCCAAGAAAAGTTGGGGGAAGAGAAAGTATGCAGCAGGTGAAGTGGCAAATTATCGCAATCAGAGCGGAGTGTACAAACATTAAACTAATTAAAGTTGTGCAGAAAAGCATTGCGCTAATCGCTTACAAAATGATTTTATAATAAAAATGAAATTACATAGGGTAAAATTGTAAAATTAATAATATTAAAATGTGAGGGTACATGGCGAATGATTCGGCAATTTTGATTTCGTCGTTGAAACAATTTAAAAGATAACGCTGAGATTCTTACACACAGGAATGCATAATCAACAGCGCGCACTCAATATTACATGCAACACAATTATTTTTAACACAAACTAAAATTACCAACTAATAACTACTCAACACAATGTTCAACACTTACCCTTTCGGGGATTGTACACTGAATTTATTTTAAATTAAATAAAGTGACGAAACACAGATTTTGATCACTGAAGTAATCTTTTTATAATCTAATAAGATTAAATGAAATGCTTCCCAACGGCAACTTTAAGACGAAAATACGTTCGTGTTGTCCGTGAGAACTCGGAAGGCGGTCTGTCCATGACGCCGCAAAACTACTGCATCGCGAAGTTCGTACAACTTGCGCACACGCATTGTGTCCTTCGCAAAACTACATTCAAGTCGATGCGCGATACAAAAACAGGTTAGGGTACCGCTCGCGTAATTGTAAAACGTTTTAAATAACAATACGTTCGATTTGCAGTATAATGTGCATTAGTATTTTAATTGTAGTTATTAGTTTAGTGTTTAATTAAAAATAAGAATAAGATTAGGTTAATTTAGGTATAAAAAATGTTTTGTTTTCATTCCTTTTATTTTATTTTAATAAAATGTAGATTTTATGTGTAATATTAACTGAAGTTACCTTATAACGTTACAAGCTAAAGCAACATCAACCATTAAAAAGACATGCACAAAAGCACAGACTCAACCACTGAGGATAACTACACTATCCAAACCAAAGCAAGGGAAGATTAATAGGGCAAATTTAGTGCCTTTGAAAAGGCAGGTGGTGATGAAGAACGGAAGAAGGTTCATCAAAGTTGTGTATGGAAAACCTACAACTACGAAAGCGATAAAAGTAGAATCAGATTTCCTGGAAGACTAACTCGATTTTGCAACAACAATTATCTGCTTTTACTAATAACAATGATGATAAATATAAAAAAATGAGAAATTGTGTTATTTTCTTTGAGCGACAATACTGGAATGACTGACGATAACTGAACGAAACGACCACCAGAGGCTGGTCGTTTCGGCAAGTAGACTTCCCTTGGAAATTGTTAAAACATTCTTTTCGAATGTGAGGGTATTCTTCTCATTGATGAAACATGAAAAAAGTTATAGAAAAATAGTTATAGAAAAAGTTATAGAAGTAAAGTAAGTAAGTAGCGTAAAAGTTATAGAAAAATTCGACGAGTCTTTAAGCCCTCTAAGTAATTAGTAAGAGCTTCCGCTACCGTCACATGAGTGTATATATTCGTGGACATGGGCGTAAGGTTAAAAATATTGTGAAAAATAAATATATTTAGCTTTCTTCCGCAAATAATCACAAAACTTGCACCACTTGCACCTTCACCGATCACACTATCACTTCCGCCAAGTGACGCCTGATTCAATCAAATAGTTAAAAATATTTTTATAAAAAAATAAAACCGCCTTCAAAAAATGACATCAAAAAAGTAAGAAATAATCCCTTACCAAATAACGTAAGGACTTTGAATTTTTATTTAACTCTTTTTAGTGCATCATGCAGGCAATTTACTTGTATTCTGGTAAATAGGTACTTACTTATGTGATCAAACTGAGAACCTCCTTTTTAAAGTCGGTTAAAATACCTTAAGGTATCGTTCAACAAAACAAGAATCATCTAAATCGGTTTATAAACAAAGGAGTTATGCCTAAAGATACGTAATAAATTGACATGAAGTGGTAACGAAAACAGTATTTTCAAGATTTCCTGAAAACTACTGAACCGATTTCAAAACTTAAAAAAATGGGACCAACTTGGGAAAATACCTGATGTTATAACTTTTGAATCATTTCAATCGGTTCAGCCGTCTTCGAGTAATCGGTGTACATACATATAAAAAAAACGCGACGAATGAACAAAAGTGGTCCAAATATCTACCACTAACGAGACCTATACTGACTTATAGTCCATTAAATAGAGAGTAACTTTCAGTATGGGACAAAAAAATAATAAGCTGTCAGTAAAAAGTAATTGTGTTCTCCGCAGTCATTCCTTTGGTTGATTTCTTTACGTCTGTGCGAATTCTTATGTATAATTCCTTGCGATTTTGGCTATCTTTTATTTACTAGACTTTTTCTGATACTCTTATTGCGACCTAGGTTTCGGATACACTTCGGACTTTCTATTTTTGATAAGTGATTATTTTTCTTTTTTTTTTCTTTCAAGATTATGATTTTTTTTCTTTCAGCGAGAACCTAACACGGCACACCAAGTGCATGTCACATTAACATGCGTAGATTTGTTCAAAATGTGCGATGGATAGAAAGATGTCAACAATAGTTTTCCCATAAAAAGGTACAAATCATGACTTTTCATTTAGTCATAATTTTTTACTGACAGCATATTTTTGGTTGCGGTCTGGTTACAACTACTCAGTATTTAGTAGAGTATTTTATTACAAGGGTCTCGTTAGTGGTGGACATTTGGACCAAATTCCATACATTTTTGGTCAATCTCCTTTATTCACCTAACATTACATTTCGCTTATACAAATTTTTCTCGTAGTAAACGAAACGACCAAAACACATATTTTGACTAAGGCAGTAAAGTTTATGAAGTTAGGGCTTGTAGAGTTAGGGCGTTGTGGAGTAACGCCCGAATACAAGAAAGCGACTCAACTTTGGGAGCGTCTCAAACATCATGCCGTCTCTTTCATACCTTTGACATTTAATGCAAGAGGGCGATGTTTAGGACGCTCCTAAAGTTGAGTAGTGTTCAAGTATTCGGCCGGCTGTAAGAAGCTTGGCTCTACTTTGTGTCTGTAAATGCGTTGCTTCTGTTAAAGCTGATGAGCTTTTTTCGCCCGTCCTTTTTGAAAGTGAAAAGGTGTCCTTAATGGAATAAAAAAGCTAAAACTTTTTAACTTAAAGTGACTGTAAAAAATGTTGAATAATCCATAAGCATTAATTTTATTTAAATTTTACGAATAAAAGATTTTATCTTTGACTTCTGATAACTTTAAAACGCTGTGAGCCGCTCATGTTGTTTAAATAATAATAAAATACGCTACGGTCTCGTCTTGGCACCATTTTACATTATTTACCAAATATCGAATGTGATTATTAAATCAAAAATTCAAATAAATTTTTCAAATTTAAACAAAAATTGTTTCATTTAATAAATAAACATAATATTTATTGATAGCTTCGCGTCATTTTATTGGAATCTTGCGTCTACATTGCTAACGTAAAACTATAATATTTTATGGCAAAAAGTCACGATATTTTATTAAAATGTTTTCAATCTTTGAAACATGTGGGCGTACGTTATTTAGAAACTTGTTTTTTATATTCTAAAGCTATGTAGGTACGATATATTTTAATTAGCCGAGGACTGCAAGATGATTTTAATTTTATCAGGTGTGTTCGTCATCATCATCATCTATAAGATTTTTAACTTTCGCGTTCCATTATAATTATAAACAAGAGTAACGGGACTCAACGCGACATTTATTATGCTACAACCGTGGTCAAATCAAATCAAATCAAATCAAAATCATTTATTGCTTTTCTATGTTGTACATATAAATGGTGGTGATATTTTGATTGTTTCAAACATAGGCCCTGTTAGAGCACAGCAAAATTAAATTAATATAATATTTTACCTATTATTACTATTACAAAAATTAAAAACTTTAAATTAAAAAACTAGTTAAAGATTAAAATCCACAAATTAAAAATAAATAATAAACATTTGAAAATAAAAATTAAACAATAACTAATAAAAAATAAAATTTAAAAAATTACAAGAAATAATATTAAAGTTAAAAAAATCAAAAATATAACATTTACAAACTAATCACTGAAATACTCTTGCAAAGTATAATAACATTTTTGTATTAAAAAATCTCTTAATTTTTTCTTGAATACAAGTAATTTATTTTCGTTTAAGATAATTTCTGGTAGTTTGTTATAAATTTTAACTGCCATAGCGTATGGTCCCGAGTGTACTATCTGCAATTTTGATATGGGGGGTGCTAATTTGGTACGCTGGCGTAAATTTTGAGGTCTTTCATATAGTGGAAACAAATTTTTATTTTTCTTTATAAATATGCATATTTCTAAAATGTAAATGGATACTAGAGTAAGAATATTTTCTTTCACAAAGAACGGTCTACAGCTTGTCATTTGATCTATGTTTACTATAATTCGAAGACATCTCTTTTGTAGTTTAAATACTTCTTCTGTTTCGGTACTATTGCCCCAAAGGATGATGCCGTAATGTAGCCAAGCATGTGCATAGACATAATAAGCATTCAAAGAAGTTTTTTTATCTGTGTTTTTCTTCAATTCATATAAAGCATAAGTAAATTTAGATAATTTCGCAGTTATTTTCCTAATATGATCCTTCCAATTTAAATTTTCATCCAGCTCAATCCCCAGTAATGAATATTTATTTACGCATTCCATTCTATGAAAAGAGAAATTAATATTAATTGATTTTCTTTGATACGGCCGAAACTGCATAAGTTTTGTTTTACTAAAGTTTATTTTCAAATTGTGTTCTGATAACCAGTTTTCTATTAAATCTAATGTATGTGATAGTAAAAAAATTAAGGCTTATTAAAGCTTTTTTCATTGATGCAAGATAATAGTACCGAAATGTCGTCTGCAAATAAAATACATGGGTTATTTATTATTTGTGGGAGACCATTTATATATAGTAAAAACAAAATGCAGCCAAGGACACTACCCTGCGGAATGGCTTTAGTCACCTCAATTTTATCTGATGTGACTTTTTTGACTTGTCTGGTTTCGTGGTCATAGTTTTCGATTTCTACATATTGGACTCGGTTAGAAAGATATGACTTAAACCAGTTGCATGCCACACCTCTGACACCAGTGCCGTACAATTTATTTAATAGTATGGGATATAGAACACGATCATAAGCTTTACTCATGTCCAAAAGTATTCCCATAGCATGTTCTTTTTTGTCAATAGCTTTTAATATCTGATTAGTGTAATAAAATACCGCGTGTGATGTCGACTTGTCTTTTCTGTTTCTGTCATTGAATATCCCAAACTTTTCACAGAATGCGTAAAGCCGAGCTGCCATAGCGCTTTCATAGATTTTTGAAAAAGTTGTTAGTAGTGCTACGGGCCGATAGTTATTACAATCTTTGTGGTTTCCTTTTTTATAAAGGGGTTTAATGACTGCTAGTTTTAATGAATCTGGGACAGTTCCCTCAGCAAATGACTGATTAACTAAGTAGGATAAAATCGGAGCTAGTATTATCGCACATCTTCTTATTAGATACGGAGGTAGTTCGTCGTGACCGGCACTTCTTTTATTTTTTAAGTTTCGAATAATTTTAAATATTTCTTCGGTAGTTACTTGTCCAAGAAACATTAAAATTTTTAGCTGGGGTAAGAATAGGTTTGCCTTTTGGCAATAGTGTGTTTTCGGTCAATCCGTCATTTCCTACAGCAACAAAAAACTTATTAAAGTGATTTGCAATGGTTTGTGAATCATCTATAGTGATATTTTGAACATTAAGACTTATATTTTTTCTTTCTTTTTTAATTAATTTATTTGTTTGTTCCTTAACAATATGCCACATTGTTTTGTTTATGTTATTAGATTGCTTCATTCTTTTGATGTTATGTAGCTTTTTTGATGTAGTTACGGTTTTTTTTAAATATTTTTTCATAATCTTTATGGTGTTTCTTTAAAACGGGATTTTTTAACTTTGAATTTAGGATCTGCAAGTGCCTCTTATGTTTACATGATATTCTTATTCCTTTTGTTAGCCAAGCTTTTTTATTTTGGTTCTTTATTTTAATTCTTTTTATTGGTATACACTCATTCAATAATGATATTATAATTTTGCTAAATGAATTAAAATTGTCATTAACATTTTTTGCAGTCGTTATTTCTTTACTAAAATCAATTTTACTAAATTTTTCAATAAAGTACTGAATATTTTTTTCATTAAATATTCTTCTATTAATGAACCAATGTTTGCTTCGATGCTTAATTGTCGAATTCATTTTCAAACTTACACCCTTGTGATCGAATAAGCCATACTCTACAACTGTTACATTTTGTGGCCCAATTTCAAAGTTTGTAAATAGTAAATCTATTCCAGTAGAACTATGGTCAGTTATTCTTGTAGGTTCTTTTACATGTTGGTAGAAATTAAAACTATTCATCAATTCCAAGAGTTTTCGCTTTAAAGATGGCTTCTTTGATGTGATTAAAACATCTACATTAAAGTCGCCCCCTATAATAATATTCCTTTTTTGTTTTTTAATATTCAAATATTGCAAGAGTTTTGTCAGCGAGCTAAAAAATAAATCTGGCATTCTATTACTATCAGGCCAATAAACATTTACAATAAATAGATTTGCACTTTTGACATCGATTGCACACGTTTCAAATACAGATTCCACAGACATATTTGATATTTCCCTACACTCTTCATAGTCAAGGTCTTCTTTAAGTAAGACACATAAGGTCACAAGCAGACTCAGTCTGCTTGTGACCACGGTTGTAGCAACACTGCCAAAACGTCAAGCTGTAAGAACATAATAATATGTACTTCATAATAAATGTCGCGTTGCGTCCCGTTACTCTTGTTTATAATCATCATCATCACCATGTCAGCTAGGTCTCAATCGAATCAAAGGCTTTCTCATAATCCACGAACGCCAAGCAAAGTGGCAAGTTGTACTCTTCGGTGTTCTGTATAAGTTGCCGCATCGTATGAATGCGGTATATGGTACTATAGCCTTTCCTGAACCCGGCTTGTTCGGGAGGTTGGAAGTCGTCGAACCTGCGCGCGAGACGATTCGTAATGACTCTCGAAAACAACTTATAGATATGGCCTAAAAGCAAGATAAGCCTGTAGCTCTTTAAGAGAGTCTTATAATAACAAATCTTTTTTATTTCAGACAAAAGGTAGTCCATAGAGTGTTAGTAACAATAATCCTTAAAAAACTATGTTAGTAAATTTAAATTATCAATGAAGGTGAATACATGCAGGTGCAGTTCTTGAAAAACAGCATCACATCGCTTCTGCTCCATGCTTTTGGCGTTTTGCCATTAAAGATGTCTGAATTGAAAAGCTTCTGGAGGACCTTAAGTATCGGCTTTCCGCCCGCTCTCAGAAGCTCTGTTGTAATGTTTTTAAGCACTTCGTCATCGTCATGTGTCGAGGACGGAGCGTATACCTGTATGACATTCTGCGAATACCGTTTGGATATTCTGAGCATCAGGTTCGCTACCCTGCACGACACATTCTCGATGGTAACCACGTTGTTAACGAGGGTTTTGTAGATGATGAACCCGACACCACCAATGGACTGTTGGTCGCCCTCCCAGTTGTATAGTAAGTTACCGAATTGCAGGATAATCGAGTCCTCACCCTCTCTTTAGATAATCCAATGATATCCCAGTGTAACTTACTAACAGCCTCTTCCAAATCTACGAGCTTCGCGTCGGTCCGTAATGTGCGCGTGTTGTAGGTTGCCAGGTAAAGTCGTCGGTGTTGGTAGTCGAATCTTACCGGGGGATTCTTAGCACCCCCTGCTCCGCCGTTACCATTGCCGCTACCGTAGCTAGGAATAGCGGGGCTGGGGGCTGATTCAATAGGTGTGTAGCCGTTTTGGGGATTTGCCATAATCGCCACGCTTGGCAGGCGGGTTGGCGATCGCAGTATGGCCTTCTATTACATGGAGACGCTGCTGCTCATCTCCTGATGGCAGTTTTCCCTCGGTCGCCTCTTACGCCACCCACGGGAAGAGAGGGGGTAGTGCTATTATTTTTATGTGCCGGCACTATATATATATGATATGATATGTCACGCATATAGAAATAGTATATCATTTATATAATTGCGTCAAACGTGTTTATTGATTTTTCTATATCTAGTATTCAAAGATCGAGTTCTAAATGAAACATTGTTTGGGTTAAATGCAATGGAATTTTTTTTACTTCCCCATACGAAGTAGTTTGTTGAGTTCAATAGTTAGTTATTTTTAATACTTTAAAATATAGAAAATTAAAACAAACTAACACAATTTTCCTTTTCAGTTAACTTGATGTTGCAAATGGCTCCTTCATTACAGCATTTTATTTCGGTAATTCTAATGAGTTTAAATTAATTTTATGCTTTCACAATGCAAGTAAAGGAATTGTAATTAAAAAAAAGTCACCAACCCTGCAAGTGCATTTCGAATGAGATTCGAACCTGTGGGCCTACTCTGAAACGCAAATCCGAAACTTCGGTTAGCCCCGTCCTTCTCACTCTCGAGTCATGACGGAATCGAGTGATACCCCTATCACACGGGGCTAACCGAACTTTCGGATTTGCGTTTCAGAGTACGGTTCCTGCCCCTCTGGGAATCCGGCCCAATACTTTGACCAACTAACCGAAAGGCTTACAAGACTCGTCAATTTTTTCTATCACTTTTTAGCACTGTAGGCCAGTCTTGCTGTCGGTAATCGTTTATTTTAATCATAAATGTTTTAGAGGACTTTATAAAACAATGATTCGTGTTAGCAACTTTTGTAATGGTCTGTCACGGGATGGGTGACCAAAGTTTTAAATGATTGATGATGATGATGAATACTTACGTCATGGGCCCGCGTGGTGTCATAAGGGAAGCACTGGGGACATGAAATGGCTAATGATTATGACGTATCTTGATTCATACAATATATTCTAGGTGAAACATCCGTGTTATTTGGCTTACACTTGTCATCACGACCATGTTGCCATCTGTGGATCTAATAAAGCTGGGAAAAAGAAGATCTTTCTGGATGACTGCCGCATGTATGAATACAATTGTGACAACAAAAAAGGTCATTATACCCATACTTTGTAAAATATAAATAAAACTAACTAAAAAAAAAATAAAAAAATTGAAAACCATCACACACATCGCCCCAAATCCAAACTAGATAGCAGAAGCACGTGCCTTATGGAAATTGCAAACAACAACTGGTATTACCACTTACACTCAGACACGAGAAAATATTAAAAAGTATGTTTTTACATTTACGCGACCTTGAATTGAACCCAGGATCTTGACGGTCCCTTGACAGCAGATGCGTACCACTCAGCAACGGAGGTCGTCAATGAAATATAAAGTTAACTCAAATTAGTGATGTCTCAAACTTTTCACATCAAAACTTAAATAAATCAATGTTCATTACAGGACATTATCATAAAGTGGATCTAAATGAATGTGACAGTTGTGATAGTGATTTTGTCAACATTCCTACTACAACCACAGCAGCAACTACGACCATAGAAGCAAATTCAAATACAGCAGGAACTACAACCAAAACAGCAACTACGACCACTGAAAAAACTACAACCACATCAGCAACTACAACTGCTCCTCCTACAACCACAGCAGCAACTACAACTGCTTCTACTACAACCACAGCAGCAACTACAACTGCTCCTACTAAAACCACAGCAGCAACTACAACTGCTCCTACTACAACCACAGCAGCAACTAGAACTGCTCCTACTACAACCACAGCAGCAACTACAACTGCTCCTACTGCAACTACAGCAGCAACTACAACTGCTCCTATTTCAACTACAGCAGCAACTACAACTGCTCCTACTACAACCACGGCAGCAACTACAACTGCTCCTACTACAACCACATCAGCAACTACAACTGCTCCTACTACAACCACATCAGTAACTACAACTGCTCCTACTACAACCACAGCAGCATCTACAACTGCTCCTACTACAACCACAGCAGCAAGTACAACTGCTCCTACTACAATCACAGCAGCAACTACAACTGCTCCTACTACAACTACAGAAGCAACTACAACTGCTCCTAATACAACCTCAGCAGCAACTACAATCACAGCAGCAAATACAACTACGGCAGGAACTACGACTAAAGC
Organism: Crambus lathoniellus; assembly: GCA_949710035.1. Lineage (NCBI taxonomy): Eukaryota > Metazoa > Arthropoda > Insecta > Lepidoptera > Crambidae > Crambus > Crambus lathoniellus. The sequence continues at coordinate 8,027,560 of OX453316.1, read as the reverse complement.
AGCTACTACAACTCTTCCTATTACAACCTCAGCAGTAATTACAAACGCTGCCACTACGATCACAGTAGCAACTACGACCACAGCAGCAAAAACAACTACAGCAGAAATTACAACTACAGCAACAACTACAACTGCTCCTACTAGAACCACAGCAGCAACTACAACTGCTCCTACTACAACCACGGCAGCAACTACAACTGCTCCTACTACAACCACGTCAGCAACTACAACTGCTCCTACTACAACCTCATCAGCAACTACAACTGGTCCTACTAAAACCACAGCAGCAACTACGACCATAGAAACAAATTCAAATACAGCAGGAACTACAACCAAAACAGCAACTACGACCACTGAAGAAACTACAAGCACATCAGCAACTGCAACTGCTCCTCCTACAACTACAGCAACAACTACAACTGCTCCTACTAGAACCACAGCAGCAACTACAACTGCTCCTACTACAACCACGGCAGCAACTACAACTGCTCCTACTACAACCACGTCAGCAACTACAACTGCTCCTACTACAACCTCATCAGCAACTACAACTGGTCCTACTAAAACCACAGCAGCAACTACGACCATAGAAACAAATTCAAATACAGCAGGAACTACAACCAAAACAGCAACTACGACCACTGAAGAAACTACAAGCACATCAGCAACTGCAACTGCTCCTCCTACAACCAAAGCAGCAACTACAACTGCTCCTACTACAACCACAGCAGCAACTACAACTGCTCCTTCTAAAACCACAGCAGCAACTACAACTGCTCCTACTACAACTACAGCAGCAACTACAACTGCTCCTACTACAACCACGGCAGAAACTACAACTGCTCCTAATACAACCTCAGCAGCAACTACAAGCACAGCAGCAAATACAACTATGGCAGGAACTACGACTAAAGCAGCTACTACAACTCTTCCTATTACAACCTCAGCAGTAATTACAAACGCTGCCACTACGATCACAGTAGCAACTACAACTGGTCCTACTAAAACCACAGCAGCAACTACAACTGCTCCTATTACAACCACAGCAGCAACTACAACTGCTCCTACTACAACTACGGCAGCAACTACAACTGCTCCTACTAGAATCACAGCAGCAACTACAACTGCTCCTACTACAACCACAGCAGCAACAACAACTGCTCCTACCACAACCACAGCAGCAACAACAACTGCTCCTAATACAACTACAGCAGCAACTACAACTGCTCCTACTAGAACCACAGCAGCAACTACAACTGCTCCTACTACAACCACGGCAGCAACTACAACTGCTCCTACTACAACCACGTCAGCAACTACAACTGCTCCTACTACAACCTCATCAGCAACTACAACTGGTCCTACTAAAACCACAGCAGCAACTACAACTGCTCCTACTACAACCACAGCAGCAACTACAACTGCTCCTACTACAACCACTGCAGCAACTACAACTGCTCCTACTACAACCATAGCAGCAACTACAACTGCTTCTACTACAACCACGGCAGCAACTTCAACTGCTCCTACTACAACTACAGCACCAACTACAACTGCTCCTACTACAACCACATCAGCAACTACAACTGCTCCTCCTACAACCACAGCAGCAACTACAACAGCTCCTACTACAACCACAGCAGCAACTACAACCGCTCCTACTAAAACCACAGCAGCAACTACAACTGCTTCTACTACAACCACAACAGCAACTACAACTGCTCCTACTACAACCACAGCAGCAACTAGAACTGCTCCTACTACAACCACAGCAGCAACTACAACTGCTCCCACTGCAACTACATCAGCAACTACAACTGCTCCTATTACAACTACAGCAGCAACTACAACTGCTCCTACTACAACCACAGCAGCAACTACAACTGCTCCTACTACAAACACATCAGCAACTACAACTGCTCCTACTACAACCACATCAGTAACTACAACTGCTCCTACTACAACCACAGCAGCATCTACAACTGCTCCTACTACAACCACAGCAGCAACTACAACTGCTCCCACTGCAACTACATCAGCAACTACAACTGCTCCTACTACAACTACAGAAGCAACTACAACTGCTCCTAATACAACCTCAGCAGCAACTACAATCACAGCAGCAAATACAACTACGGCAGGAACTACGACTAAAGCAGCTACTACAATTCTTCCTATTACAACCTCAGCAGTAATTACAAACGCTGCCACTACGATCACAGTAGCAACTACGACCACAGCAGCAAAAACAACTACAGCAGCAATTACAACTACAGCAACAACAACTGTTCCTACTATAAACACAGCAGCAACTACGACCATAGAAGCAAATTCAAATACAGCAAGAACTACAACCAAAACAGCAACTACGACCACTGAAGAAACTACAAGCACATCAGCAACTGCAACTGCTCCTCCTACAACCACAGCAGCAACTACAACTGCTCCTACTACAACCACAGCAGCAACTACAACTGCTCCTTCTAAAACCACAGCAGCAACTACAACTACTCCTACTACAACTACAGCAGCAACTACAACTGCTCCTACTACAACCACGGCAGAAACTACAACTGCTCCTAATACAACCTCAGCAGCAACTACAAGCACAGCAGCAAATACAACTACGGCAGGAACTACGACTAAAGCAGCTACTACAACTCTTCCTATTACAACCTCAGCAGTAATTACAAACGCTGCCACTACGATCACAGTAGCAACTACAACTGGTCCTACTAAAACCACAGCAGCAACTACAACTGCTCCTATTACAACCACAGCAGCAACTACAACTGCTCCTACTACAACTACGGCAGCAACTACAACTGCTCCTACTAGAACCACAGCAGCAACGACAACTGCTCCTACTACAACTACAGCAGCAACTACAACTGCTCCTACTATAACCACAGCAGCAACTACAACTGCTCCTACTACAACCACCGCAGCAACTACAACTGCTCCTACTACAACCACGTCAGCAACTACAACTGCTCCTACTACAACCACATCAGCAACTACAACTGGTCCTACTAAAACCACAGCAGCAACTACAACTGCTCCTACTACAACCACTGCAGCAACTACAACTGCTCCTACTACAACCACAGCAGCAACTACAACTGCTTCTACTACAACCACGGCAGCAACTTCAACTGCTCCTACTACAACTACAGCAGCAACTACAACTGCTCCTACTACAACCACAGCAGCAACTACAACTGCTCCTACTACAACTACGGCAGCAACTACAACTGCTCCTACTACAACCACAGCAGCAACTACAACTGCTCCTAGTACAACCACAGCAGCAACTACAACTGCTCCTACTACAATCACAGCAGCAACTACAACTGCTCCTATTACAACTACAGCAGCAACTACAACTGCTCCTAATACAACCACGTCAGCAACTACAACTGCTCCTACTACAACCACATCAGCAACTACAACTGGTCCTACTAAAACCACAGCAGCAACTACAACTGCTCCTACTACAACCACAGCAGCAACTACAACTGCTCCTACTACAACCACAGCAGCAACTACAACTGCTTCTACTACAACCACGGCAGCAACTTCAACTGCTCCTACTACAACTACAGCAGCAACTACAACTGCTCCTACTACAACCACAGCAGCAACTACAACTGCTCCTACTACAACTACGGCAGCAACTACAACTGCTCCTACTACAACCACAGCAGCAACTACAACTGCTCCTAGTACAACCACAGCAGCAACTACAATCACAGCAGCAAATACAACTACGGCAGGAACTACGACTAAAGCAGCTAATACAACTCTTCCTATTACAACCTCAGCAGTAATTCCAAACGCTGCCACTACGATCACAGTAGCAACTACGACCACAGCAGCAAAAACAACTACAGCAGCAACTACAACTACAGCAACAACAACTGTTCTTACTACAACCACAGCAGCAACTACGACCATAGAAGCTAATTCAAATACAGCAGGAACTACAACCAAAACAGCAACTACGACCACTGAAGAAACTACAACCACATCAGCAACTGCAACTGTTCCTCCTACAACCACAGCAGCAACTACAACTGCTCCTACTAGAACCACAGCAACAACTACAACGGCTCCTACTACAACTGCTCCTACTACAACCACAGCAGCAACTACAACTGCTCCTAATACAACCACAGCAGCAACTACAACTAATCCTACTACAACCACCGCAGCAACTACAACTGCTCCTACTACAACCACGTCAGCAACTACAACTGCTCCTACTACAACCACATCAGCAACTACAACTGGTCCTACTAAAACCACAGCAGCAACTACAACTGCTCCTACTACAACCACAGCAGCAACTACAACTGCTCCTACTACAACCACTGCAGCAACTACAACTGCTCCTACTACAACCACAGCAGCAACTACAACTGCTTCTACTACAACCACGGCAGCAACTTCAACTGCTCCTACTACAACTACAGCAGCAACTACAACTGCTCCTACTACAACCACAGCAGCAACTACAACTGCTCCTACTACAACTACGGCAGCAACTACAACTGCTCCTACTACAACCACAGCAGCAACTACAACTGCTCCTAGTACAACCACAGCAGCAACTACAACTGCTCCTACTACAATCACAGCAGCAACTACAACTGCTCCTACTACAACTACAGCAGCAACTACAACTGCTCCTAATACAACCTCAGCAGCAACTACAATCACAGCAGCAAATACAATTACGGCAGGAACTACGACTAAAGCAGCTACTACAACTCTTCCTATTACAACCTCAGCAGTAATTACAAACGCTGCCACTACGATCACAGTAGCAACTTTAACTGGTCCTACTAAAACCACAGCAGCAACTACAACTGCTCCTATTACAACCACAGCAGCAACTACAACTGCTCCTACTACAACTACGGCAGCAACTACAACTGCTCCTACTACAACCACGTCAGCAATTACAACTGCTCCTACTACAACCACATCAGCAACTACAACTGCTCCTACTACAACCACAGCAGCATCTACAACTGCTTCTACTACAACCACAGCAGCAACTACAACAGCTCCTACTACAATCACAGCAGTAACTACAACTGCTCCTACTACAACCACATCAGCAACTACAACTGCTCCTACTACAACTACGGCAGCAACTACAACTGCTCCTACTACAACCACAGCAGCAACTACAACTGCTCCTATTACAACCACAGCAGCAACTCCAACTGCTCCTAATATAACCACAGCAGCAACTATAACTGCTCCTACTACAACCACGGCAGCAACAACAACTGCTCCTTCTACAACTACGTCAGCAATTACAACTGCTCCTACTACAACCACATCAGCAACTACAACTGCTCCTACTACAACCACAGCAACATCTACAACTGGTCCTACTACAACCACAGCAGCAACTTCAACTGGTCCTACTAAAACCACAGCAGCAACTACAACTGCTCCTACTACAACCACAGCAGCAACTACAACTGCTCCTACTACAACTACGGCAGCAACTACAACTGCTCCTACTACAACCACAGCAGCAACTACAACTGCTCCTATTACAACCACAGCAGCAACTCCAACTGCTCCTAATACAACCACAGCAGCAACTACAACTGCTCCTACTACAACCACATCAGCAACTACAACTGCTCCTACTACAACCACAGCAGCATCTACAACTGCTCCTACTACAACCACAGCAGCAACTACAACTGCTCCTACTACAATCACAGCAGCAACTACAACTGCTCCTACTACAACTACAGAAGCAACTACAACTGCTCCTATTACAACCACAGCAGCAACTCCAACTGCTCCTAATACAACCATAGCAGCAACTACAACTGCTCCTACTACAACCACATCAGCAACTATAACTGCTCCTACTACAACCACAGCAGCATCTACAACTGCTCCTACTACAACCACAGCAGCAACTACAACTGCTCCTACTACAATCACAGCAGCAACTACAACTGCTCCTACTACAACTACAGAAGCAATTACAACTGCTCCTAATACAACCTCAGCAGCAACTACAATCACAGCAGCAAATACAACTACGGCAGGAACTACGACTAAAGCAGCTAATACAACTCTTCCTATTACAACCTCAGCAGTAATTCCAAACGCTGCCACTACGATCACAGTAGCAACTACGACCACAGCAGCAAAAACAACTACAGCAGCAACTACAACTACAGCAACAACAACTGTTCTTACTACAACCACAGCAGCAACTACGACCATAGAAGCAAATTCAAATACAGCAGGAACTACAACAAAAACAGCAACTACGACCACTGAAGAAACTACAAGCACATCAGCAACTGCAACTGCTCCTCCTACAACCACAGCAGCAACTACAACTGCTCCTACTATAACCACAGCAGCAACTACAACGGCTCCTACTACAACTGCTCCTACTACAACCACAGCAGCAACTACAACTGCTCCTAATACAACCACAGCAGCAACTACAACTGCTCCTACTACAACCACAGCAGCAACTACAACTGCTCCTAGTACAACCACAGCAGCAACTACAACTGCTCCTACTACAATCACAGCAGCAACTACAACTGCTCTTATTACAACTACAGCAGCAACTACAATCACAGCAGATAATACAATTACGGCAGGAACTACGACTAAAGCAGCTACTACAACTCTTCCTATTACAACCTCAGCAGTAATTACAAACGCTGCCACTACGATCACAGTAGCAACTACAACTGGTCCTACTAAAACCACAGCAGCAACTACAACTGCTCCTATTACAACCACAGCAGCAACTACAACTGCTCCTACTACAACTACGGCAGCAACTACAACTGCTCCTACTACAACCACGTCAGCAATTACAACTGCTCCTACTACAACCACATCAGCAACTACAACTGCTCCTACTACAACCACAGCAGCATCTACAACTGCTTCTACTACAACCACAGCAGCAACTACAACAGCTCCTACTACAATCACAGCAGTAACTACAACTGCTCCTACTACAACCACATCAGCAACTACAACTGCTCCTACTACAACTACGGCAGCAACTACAACTGCTCCTACTACAACCACAGCAGCAACTACAACTGCTCCTATTACAACCACAGCAGCAACTCCAACTGCTCCTAATATAACCACAGCAGCAACTATAACTGCTCCTACTACAACCACGGCAGCAACAACAACTGCTCCTTCTACAACTACGTCAGCAATTACAACTGCTCCTACTACAACCACATCAGCAACTACAACTGCTCCTACTACAACCACAGCAACATCTACAACTGGTCCTCCTACAACCACAGCAGCAACTTCAACTGGTCCTACTAAAACCACAGCAGCAACTACAACTGCTCCTACTACAACCACAGCAGCAACTACAACTGCTCCTACTACAACTACGGCAGCAACTACAACTGCTCCTACTACAACCACAGCAGCAACTACAACTGCTCCTATTACAACCACAGCAGCAACTCCAACTGCTCCTAATACAACCACAGCAGCAACTACAACTGCTCCTACTACAACCACATCAGCAACTACAACTGCTCCTACTACAACCACAGCAGCATCTACAACTGCTCCTACTACAACCACAGCAGCAAATACAACTGCTCCTACTACAATCACAGCAGCAACTACAACTGCTCCTACTACAACTACAGAAGCAACTACAACTGCTCCTATTACAACCACAGCAGCAACTCCAACTGCTCCTAATACAACCACAGCAGCAACTACAACTGCTCCTACTACAACCACATCAGCAACTATAACTGCTCCTACTACAACCACAGCAGCATCTACAACTGCTCCTACTACAACCACAGCAGCAACTACAACTGCTCCTACTACAATCACAGCAGCAACTACAACTGCTCCTACTACAACTACAGAAGCAACTACAACTGCTCCTAATACAACCTCAGCAGCAACTACAATCACAGCAGCAAATACAACTACGGCAGGAACTACGACTAAAGCAGCTAATACAACTCTTACTATTACAACCTCAGCAGTAATTCCAAACGCTGCCACTACGATCACAGTAGCAACTACGACCACAGCAGCAAAAACAACTACAGCAGCAACTACAACTACAGCAACAACAACTGTTCTTACTACAACCACAGCAGCAACTACGACCATAGAAGCAAATTCAAATACAGCAGGAACTACAACCAAAACAGCAACTACGACCACTGAAGAAACTACAAGCACATCAGCAACTGCAACTGCTCCTCCTACAACCACAGCAGCAACTACAACTGCTCCTACTATAACCACAGCAGCAACTACAACGGCTCCTACTACAACTGCTCCTACTACAACCACAGCAGCAACTACAACTGCTCCTAATACAACCACAGCAGCAACTACAACTACTCCTACTACAACCACAGCAGCAACTACAACTGCTCCTACTACAACCACGGCAGCAACTACAACTGCTCCTTCTACAACCACGTCAGCAACTACAACTGCTCCTACTACAACCACATCAGCAACTACAACTGCTTCTACTACAACCACAGCAGCAACTACAACTGCTCCTACTACAATCACAGCAGCAACTACAACTGCTCCTATTACAACTACAGCAGCAACTACAACTGCTCCTAATACAACCTCAGCAGCAACTACAATCACAGCAGCAAATACAACTACGGCAGGAACTACGACTAAAGCAGCTTCTACAACTCTTCCTATTACAACCTCAGCAGTAATTACAAACGCTGCCACTACGATCACAGTAGCAACTACAACTAGTCCTACTAAAACCACAGCAGCAACTACAACTGCTCCTTATACAACCACAGCAGCAACTACAACTGCTCCTACTACAACCACAGCAGCAACTACAGCTGCACCTACTACAACCACAGCAGCAACTACAACTGCTCCTACTATAACCACGGCAGCAACTACAACTGCTCCTAATACAACCTCAGCAGCAACTACAAGCATAGCAGCAAATACAACTACGGCAGGAACTACGACTAAAGCAGCTAGTTCAACTCTGCCTACTACAACCTCAGCAGTAATTACAAACGCTGCCACTACGATCACAGTAGCAACTACAACTGGTCCTACTAAAACCACAGCAGCAACTACAACTGCTCCTATTACAACCACAGCAGCAACTACAACTGCTCCTACTACAACTACGGCAGCAACTGCAACTGCTCCTTATAGAACCACAGTAGCAACTACAACTGCTCCTACTACAACCACAGCAGCAACTACAACTGCTCCTACTTCAACCACAGCAGCAACAACAACTGCTCCTAATACAACTACAGCAGCAACTACAACTGCTCCTACTAGAACCACAGCAGCAACTACAACTGCTCCTACTACAACCACGGCAGCAACTACAACTGCTCCTACTAGAACCACAGCAGCAACTACAACTGCTCCTTCTACAACCACATCAGCAACTACAACTGGTCCTAATAAAACCACAGCAGCAACTACAACTGCTCCTACTACAACCACAGCAGCAACTACAACTGCTCCTACTTCAACCACAGCAGCAACAACAACTGCTCCTAATACACCTACAGCAGCAACTACAACTGCTCCTACTAGAACCACAGCAGCAACTACAACTGCTCCTACTACAACCACGGCAGCAACTACAACTGCTCCTACTAGAACCACAGCAGCAACTACAACTGCTCCTTCTACAACCACATCAGCAACTACAACTGGTCCTAATAAAACCACAGCAGCAACTACAACTGCTCCTACTACAACCACAGCAGCAACTACAACTGCTTCTACTACAACCACGGCAGCAACTACAACTGCTCCTACTACAACTACGGCAGCAACTACAACTGCTCCTACTAGAACCACAGCAGCAACTACAACTGCTCCTACTACAACTACGGCAGCAACTACAACTGCTCCTACTAGAACCACAGCAGCAACTACAACTGCTCCTACTACAACCACAGCAGCAACTACAACTGCTCCTACTTCAACCACAGCAGCAACAACAACTGCTCCTAATACAACTACAGCAGCAACTACAACTGCTCCTACTAGAACCACAGCAGCAACTACAACTGCTCCTACTACAACCACGGCAGCAACTACAACTGCTCCTACTAGAACCACAGCAGCAACTACAACTGCTCCTTCTACAACCACATCAGCAACTACAACTGGTCCTAATAAAACCACAGCAGCAACTACAACTGCTCCTACTACAACCACAGCAGCAACTACAACTGCTTCTACTACAACCACGGCAGCAACTACAACTGCTCCTACTACAACTACGGCAGCAACTACAACTGCTCCTACTAGAACCACAGCAGCAACTACAACTGCTCCTACTACAACCACAGCAGCAACTACAACTGCTCCTACTTCAACCACAGCAGCAACAACAACTGCTCCTAATACAACTACAGCAGCAACTACAACTGCTCCTACTAGAACCACAGCAGCAACTACAACTGCTCCTACTACAACCACGGCAGCAACTACAACTGCTCCTACTAGAACCACAGCAGCAACTACAACTGCTCCTACTACAACCACATTAGCAACTACAACTGGTCCTACTACAACCACATCAGCAACTACAACTGGTCCTACTACAACCACAGCAGCAACTACAACTGCTCCTACTACAACCACAGCAGCAACTACAACTGCTTCTACTACAACCACTGCAGCAACTACAACGGCTCCTACTACAACCACAGCAGCAACTACAACTGCTTCTACTACAACCACGGCAGCAACTACAACTGCTCCTACTACAACCACAGCAGCAACTACAACTGCTTCTACTTCAACCACAGCAGCAACAACGACTGCTCCTAATACAACTACAGCAGCAACTACAACTGCTCCTACTACAACCACAGCAGCAACTACATCTGCTCTTACTACAACTACGGCAGCAACTACAACTGCTCCTACTAGAACCACAGCAGCAACTACAACTGCTCCTTCTACAACCACTGCAGCAACTACAACTGCTCCTACTACAACTACTGCAGCAACTACAACTGCTCCTACTACAACCACAGCAGCAACTTCAACTGCTCCTAATACAACCATAGCAGCAACTACAACTGCTCCTACTACAACCACGGCAGCAACTACAACTGCTCCTACTACAACCACAGCAGCATCTACATTTGCTTCTACTACAACCACAGCAGTAACTACAACTACAGCAACAACAACTGTTCCTACTACAACCACAGCAGCAACTACGACCATAGCAGCAATCTCAAATACAGCAGGAACTACAACCAAAGCAGCAACTACGACCACTGAAGAAACTGCAATTATAGCAGCAACTACAACTGCTCATATTTCAACTCTAACATTAACTTCAACTGCTTCTACTACGACCACAACAGCAACTATAGCTACTCCTATTTCGATAACAGCAGCAAATTTTACCACAGGAGCAAATACAATCACAGCAGGAATTTCAAGTACTCCTACTACGTCCACCGTAATAAGTACGACCATAGCAGCGAGTACGATAACAGCAGCTGATACAACTAATCTAACTACGACCGCAGCAGCAAATACAACCATAGCTTCCCTTGCTACTACAACCACAGAACTTAAAACTAGCACAGCAGAAGCTGCTGATATGACTGATGCAAACACAACTGTGGTTTCCAATATTATTAATGTTGCCACCGTATCACCTGAAACTAAAACATCAGCAGTAATTCATATTACCAATGCAACTACAGTAGCTAGTGAAATTACCACACCCGTCGCAGCTAATATAATCAATGCAACCACAGCATCACCTGGGACTACATCAACAGCAATGGTTCATGTAACCAATGCAACCACAGAAGCAAGTGAAAGTACTACAGCTACGGATTCTAATAAAGCACCTACAATTATAACATCTCATACAACCTATGAAACCACAGTACTTGGAACCACTGCAGCTACGGCTGCTGATACAAGCAATGCAACCACAGTAATTGATACTACTACAGCCACGACTGCTGATACAACCAATGCAACCACAGTACTTGAAACTACTACAGCTACGGCTGCTGATACAACCAATGCAACCACAAAACTTGAAACTACTATAGCCGCGTCTACTGATGCAATCACAGTACTTATAACTTCCACAGCTGCGGCTGCTGATACAAGCAATGCAACCACAGTAATTGAAACTACAACAGCCACGACTGCTGCTAAAACCAATGCAACCACAGTACTTGAAACTACTACAGCTGCGGCTGCTGATACAACCACAGTACTTGAAACCACTACAGCCGCCGCTTCTGATACAACCAATGCAACCACAGTATTTGAAACTACTACAGCTGTGGCTGCTGATACAAGCAATTCAACTACAGTACTTGTAACTTCCACAGTTGCGGCTGCTGATAGAACCAATGCAACCACTGTAATTGATACTTCTACAGCCGCGGCTGCTGATGCAACTAATCCAACCACAGTACTTGAAACAACTACAGCAACTAATGCAACCACAATACTTCAAACTACTACAGCCGCGGCTGCTGATACAACCAATGCAACCACAATACTTGAAACTACTACAACCGCGGCTGCTGATACAACCAATGCAACCACAGTACTTGAAACTACTACAGCTGTGGCTGCTGACACAACCGATACAACAACAGTAATTAAATCTACTACAACTGCGGCTGCTAATACAACCAATGCAACCACAGTACTAAAAACTAGTACAGCTGTGGCTGCTGACACAACCAATACAACCACAGTACTTAAATCTACTACAACTGCGGCTGCTAATACAACCTATGCAATCACAGTACTTCAAACAACTACAGCCACGGCTACTGATACAACCAATGCAACCACAGAACTTGAAGGTACTATAACCGCGGCTGTTAATAAAACCAATGCAACCACTGTACTTGAAACTACTACGGCTGTGGCTGCTAATACAACCAATGCAACCACAGTTCTTGAAACTACTACAATAGCGGCTGTTGATACGTTTAATGCAACCACAGTACTTCAAAATACTACAACTGTGGCTGCTGGTACAACTAATGCAACCACAGTACTAAAAACTACTACAGCTGTGGCTGCTGACACAACCAATACAACCACAGTACTTAAATCTACTACAACTGCGGCTGCTAATACAACCTATGCAACCACAGTACTTCAAACAACTACAGCCGCGGCTACTGATACAACCAATGCAACTACAGAACTTGAAGGTACTACAACCGCGGCTGTTAATAAAACCAATGCAACCACTGTACTTGAAACTACTACGGCTGTGGCTGCTAATACAACCAATGCAACCACAGTTCTTGAAACTACTACAATAGCGGCTGTTGATACGTTTAATGCAACCACAGTACTTCAAAATACTACAACTGTGGCTGCTGATACAACTAATGCAACCACAGTACTTCAAACTACTACAGCAGTGGCTGCTGATGCAACCAATGCAACCACAGTACTTGAAACTACTACAGCTGCGTCTACTGATGCAATCATAGTACTTATAACTTCCACAGCCGCGGCTGCTGATACAAGCAATGCAACCACAGTAATTGAAACTACTACAGCCACGACTGCTGTTACAACCAATGCAACCACAGTAATTGAAACTACTACAGCCACGACTGCTGTTACAACCAATGCAACCACAATACTTGAAACTACTACAGCCGCGGCTGCTGATACAACCAATGCAACCAAAGTACTTGAAACCACTACAGCCACCGCTTTTGATACAACCAATGCAACCACAGTATTTGAAACTACTACAGCTGTGGCTGCTGATACAAACAATGCAACTACAGTACTTGTAACTTCCACAGTTGCTGCTGCTGATAGAACCAATGCGACCACTGTAATTGATACTACTACAGCCGCGGCTGCTGATGCAACTAATGCAACCACAGTACTTGAAACAACTACAGCAACTAATGCAACCACAGTACTTCAAACTACTACAGCCGCGGCTGCTGATACAACCAATGCAACCACATTACTTGAAACTACTACAACCGCGGCTGCTGATACAACCAATGCAACCACAGTACTTGAAACTACTACAGCTGTGGCTGCTGACACAACCGATACAACAACAGTAATTAAATCTACTACAACTACGGCTGCTAATACAACCAATGCAACCACAGTACTAAAAACTACTACAGCTGTGGCTGCTGACACAACCAATACAACCACAGTACTTAAATCTACTACAACTGCGGCTGCTAATACAACCTATGCAACCACAGTACTTCAAACAACTACAGCCGCGGCTACTGATACAACCAATGCAACCACAGAACTTGAAGGTACTATAACCGCGGCTGTTAATAAAACCAATGCAACCACTGTACTTGAAACTACTACGGCTGTGGCTGCTAATACAACTAATGCAACCACAGTTCTTGAAACTACTACAATAGCGGCTGTTGATACATTCAATGCAACCACAGTACTTCAAAATACTACAACTGTGGCTGCTGATACAACTAATGCAATCACAGTACTTGAAACTACTACAGCTACGGCTGCTGATGCAACCAATGCAACCACAGTACTTGAAACTACTACAGCCGCGTCTACTGATGCAATCACAGTACTTATAACTTTCACAGCAGCGGCTGCTGATACAAGCAATGCAACCACAGTAATTGAAACTACTACAACCACGACTGCTGTTACAACCAATGCAACCACAATACTTGAAACTACTACAGCCGCGGCTGCTGATACAACCAATGCAACCAAAGTACTTGAAACCACTACAGCCACCGCTTCTGATACAACCAATGCAACCATAGTATTTGAAACTACTACAGCTGTGGCTGCTGATACAAGCAATGCAACTACAGTACTTGTAACTTCCACAGTTGCGGCTGCTGATAGAACCAATGCAACCACTGTAATTGATACTTTTACAGCCGAGGCTGCTGATACAACTAATGCAACCACAGTTCTTGAAACTACTACAGCAACTAATGCAACCACAGTACTTCAAACTACTACAGCCGCGGCTGCTGATACAACCAATGCAACCACAGTACTTGAAACTACTACAACCGCGGCTGCTAATACAACCAATGCAACCACAGTACTTGAAACTACTACAGCTGTGGCTGCTGACACAACCGATACAACAACAGTAATTAAATCTACTACAACTGCGGCTGCTAATACAACCAATGCAACCACAGTACTAAAAACTACTACAGCTGTGGCTGCTGACACAACCAATACAACCACAGTACTTAAATCTACTACAACTGCGGCTGCTAATACAACCTATGCAACCACAGTACTTCAAACAACTACAGCCGCGGCTACTGATACAACCAATGCAACCACAGAACTTGAAGGTACTACAACCGCGGCTGTTAATAAAACCAATGCAACCACTGTACTTAAAACTACTACGGCTGTGGCTGCTAATACAATTAATGCAACCACAGTTCTTGAAACCACTACAACAGCGGCTGTTGATACATTCAATGCAACCACAGTACTTCAAAATACTTCAACTGTGGCTACTGATACAACCAATGCAATCACAGTATTTGAAACTACTACAGCAGTGGCTGCTGATGCAACCAATGCAACCACAGTATATGAAACTACTACAGCCGCGGCTGCTGATAGAATTAATGTAACTACAGTAATTGAAAATACTACAGGTGCGGATACTGATACAACCAATGCAACCACAGTACTTCAAAATACTACAGCCGTGACTGCTGGTACAACCAATGCAACCACAGTACTTGAAACCACTACAGCCGCAGCTGCTGATACAATCAATGCAACCACAGTACTTGAAGGTACTACAGCTGCGGCTGCTGATACAATGAATGCAACGACAGTACTTGTAGGTACTACAGCTGCGGCTGCTGATACATTTAATGCAACTACAGTAATTCAAACTACTAAAGGCGGGGCTACTGATACAACCAATGCAACCACAGTACTTGAAGGTACTACAGCCGCGGCTGGTGATACAACTAATGCTACCACAGTATTTCAAACTACAACAACCGCGGCTGCTGATGCAATCAATGTAACCACAGTACTTCAAACTACTACGGTCGCGGCTGCTGATACAACTAATGCTACCACAGTACTTCAAACTACAACAACCATATCAGCAACTACTGGAACTACGGCTGCTCCTACAATGGTCACAGCAGCAACTACTGCATTTACAGCTGCTCCTTCAAAGATCTCAGCGTTAACTCCAACAACTACATCATTAACAACCACAGCAGGAAGAATAAGCACAGTTGTGCCTACGTCAACCACAACAGCAAAAGTGACAACAACTGCTCCTACACTGTCCACAGCATCAAACAACACAATTACAGCTGTTCCTACTGCGATTGAAGCAAAAAATACAACCGTAGCAGCAAAAACTAACACAGCAGGTAATACAACCATAGCTGCTCCTACTACAACCACAGCTGCTACGTCAACCACAACAGCCAATGCGACAATAGCTGCCCTCCAACGTCCCCAGCATTAACTTCCACAACTACCGCTGCGCATACATCGACCACAGCAGCAACTACCACAATTACAACCGCTATTCTAACGACATCAGCAGCAAAAACAACCACACCAGCAACAACAATCACAGCAGCAACCACAACCACAGCAGCGACAACAACCGCAGCAGCAACAACAACCACATCAGTAACAACAACCACAGAAGCAACAAAAACCACAGCAGCAACAACCACAGCAGCTACAACAAATACAGCAGCAACAACCACTACACCAGTAACAATAACCACAACAGCAACAACAACCACAGTTGCTCCTACGTCAACAACAACAGCAAAAGTGACTACAGCTACTCTTACAATGTCAACATCAAACAACACAATAACAGCTGTTCCTGCTACGATTGAAGCAGAAAGTACAACCATAGCAGCAATAATGACCACAGCAGGAAATACAACCATAGCTTCTACGTCAACCACAACAGCCAATGTGACAATAGCTGCTCTTACATCGACCACAGTAGCATCAACAACCACGCAGCAAGAACAACCACTGCTGCTTCTAGTGCGAACACAGCAGCAACTACGACCACATTAGCATCAACAACCACAGCAGCATTAACAACCACAGCAACAAGAACAAGCGCAGTTGCTCCTACGTCAACCACAACAGCAAAAGTGAAAACAACTGCTCCTACAATCTCCACAGCATCAAACAACACAATTTTATTTTATTTTATTTTTATTTCTTAGGATAGCTAACAGCTTTCACATAAAATTAACAATTAAACATATTGACAAAAAGCTATTGACAAGCTACCACATTTAGTAACTAATATTGACTCATAAAAGATCACAATATTGAGGTGTTAGGTGCCGAGTAAATAAAAAATATAACAACCTATAGTAATGTTAGTAATCAATCAGTGCTTTGAAATAATTTGTTGATAGTATTGATGCTACTGAAAAATATGTCTAAACTGGCGTCAGCTTTATTAATGACCTCACAAGTTCTAATGAGAAAACTATTCATTCTAAAGTTGGTGTGCACAGGAGGAATGCTGAATAGCTTGTATGTGTTATTCCGAGCTGCTCTTGAAGGCACTTTAAAAGTAATTTTCCTTAACAGATCGGGACAATCCACAAGGCTTCTAATAATTTTGACCAATAGTCTAACGTCTGCAATTTTTCGTCTATTAGAAAGAGGTAATAAATGAAACTTAGCGCAGCGTTCCTCATATGACATTTTCGGAATCTTAAATTTGTAATTTAAATATCGAGTAAACTTTCTCTGAATTTTTTCGATAGATGAAATGTAAATATCATAGCAGGGGTTCCAAATCTGGCTAGCATACTCGAGGTGGCTGCGAACGTAAGCACAGTAAATAATTTTGATGGTTTTCATAAGTTTAAATGACTTTGACAAACGCATCACAAACCCAAGTGAACGAGACGCCTTATTAATAGAATTGATAATATGTTTATCAAATAACAGTTTTGAGTCTAGAATTACTCCCAAGTCTTTAGCTTCATGTTTATGAGATAACTTTTCATTTTTGATACTGTAACTAAAATTGAAGGTGTTTAATTTACGGGTAAAACTTATAGTAAAGCATTTAGATACATTTAGGTCAAGTTTATTTAAACGACAGTATGTGTCAAGCCTTTGGAGATCATTCTGGAGTTTATTGGCGTCATCAATATTGTTAACTACTTTAAAAATTTTCATATCGTCAGCAAATAAAAGATAATTAGAATGGGAAAAACATTGACCTATATCTTGAATAAACATAATAAAAAGCAGAGGACCGAGCAATGATCCCTGCGGGACTCCAGACGGTATATATGACCAAGAAGACACATATCCACTAAGCACCACTGCTTGGGATCTTTTATCGATATACGATGAGAACCATCTAAAGAGATCTCCTCTAATGCCTACTCTCCAAAGCTTTGCCAATAGCATTCTGTGATCAAGACGATCAAACGCCTTTGCATAATCAGTGTAAACTGCGTCTACTTGATTGCCTTGATCCATTTGTTCAGTCAAGTAATCGGTAAAAACAGCCAGGTTCGTAACAGTGGAACGATTTTTCAGAAATCCATGCTGATGAGGGCTAAAGCTTAACTTAAGACTGTTGTAAACCTGGTCGTAGACTATTCTTTCGAAGACTTTAGCAAGTTGGCAGAGCTTGGATATCGGTCTATAATTCTCCACACAATCCTTGGGACCCTTTTTATGAATTGGCGTAATAAAGGCCAATTTCCATTTGGCAGGCATGATACCCTCTTCAATGGATCTTTTGAAAATAATTGAGACTGGAAGATATAGCTCATCAGCACATTCAACCAAAAACAAAGCCGGAAGACCATCTGGCCCAACAGATTTGTTGACATCCAGGGCTTTTAATAGTTTGCACACCTGATCAGGTTTGATTTCAATTGAGCAAATATCAGTGGGATTGTTATTCACATCATGTTCATTATCAGAGATAACTGGGTTAGAGCTTGAATTAAAAGCGTCACATTTCAAAAATGTAGACTGAAAGTATTTTGAAAAAAGTTCACCAATTTTAAGCCCATCTTGACACGTCTGGCCTTGATAGGACATACATGCCGGGTAGGATGATGAGTTACGCAGATTTTTGTTGTATGACCATAATGCTTTAGGATTGTCTATTATCGAATTTTCAATACCGGAAATATATTTATTGTAACACTCAATTTCAACTTGTTTGGCTCTGTCACGAAGTATTTTGAAAGACAGTTCATCATGCTTATTGCCATAAACTTTAAGCTTTCGATGAAATTTTAATTTTTCTTTTAATATTTTTAACAACGCTGCATTATACCATGGCGGTAACCGATTTTGTACAGCCAGTTTAGTCGGTACAAACTCGTCAATCAAGCTGTGAATAATGGCATAGAAGGTATCAACCGCCGTGTCCACTGTACCGTAGCCGAGTTGCTCCTCCCAGTTTATTTGAGATAGCCTAGACCGTATTGAGGGGTAATCAGCGCGATTATACATATGTATAGTACGTTTTGGTACTTTCAGAGGATTAAGCTCGACAAAATCAACTCCAATTTCCAACGCTTTATGGTACGGATCTTCCAGCACGAGGGGATCATGGCTACCACACACAGAAACAAAGTCGTTCGAAATTACTAAATCTAATATTTTACAAAAATTATTCTGAATAGAATTAAATTGGTCAAAACAACACAAGTTAATAGTTTGAATAAAATCAAAAGTTGCATCGCTAGAGAGATGAGTAGCTTGTAGGCCTTTACTAGTGGGTTCCCAAACAATCGAACTCATATTAAAGTCACCGATTATAATGAATTTATCTGATGGATTGTCATTCCTAATTGATGTAAGTCTCTCCATAAAATTATACAGTTGAATATTATGAGAATTACCTTTGTTCTCGTTACATAAATAAATGACACATAAATGAAGTTGTAATTTAATTTTCTGTTTGGGACTGTTATTTGAGTAACCACTAAGTGAGACGGTAATCCATAAGTCTTCAGCACTAGATTGCCACTGAGGTCTACAAGTTGTTAAAAGACTGCGGCGGGCAGCAATCAACACTCCACCGCCTCGAGTCTGCTCTGTTCTGAAATAGTCCCTATCGCGACGCCAAACAACATAGCGGCTATCGAACAGCTCACTATCCAAAATCCCGTCCATGAGCCAAGTCTCGGTTAACATTATTAAGTCATAGTCACTAAGCAATAAGTTACGCAAGAAAATATCTGTTTTAGTCCGCAACCCCCGCACGTTTTGATAGTAGATATTGAAATTCCCCTTATTAGCCATTTATAATGAAAAAACTATAACTATGTGTGTATAACGAATGAGTTTTGTTAACTAATTCGTAATCAATTAAACTCACCACAAACATTAAACCATTCAGATAAAGCTCCTTCGATTTCAATTTTATCACAATACTTTGACAAACAGTCCACACTATTAAGAAAAATGCATTAAAAAGATTATAAATGTAATTATAGAAATGCATAAAAAAATATTTTACTGTTATTTTACGTACGGTACTCAAACAAAAAGAAAGTAATATAAAAAAATCGCACAACGTAATTATGTGAGTTAACCATAGACGAACAGTCCATACTATTAGGATTAACATACTTAAAAAACTATAATTAGAATTACAATAAACTACCAAAAAGTATTAATTACTGGTGTTCCTAGTTAAATTGATGCAAAAAATACAACCATAGCAGCAATAATGACCACAGCAGGAAATACAACCATAGCTGCTCCTATTACATCCACAGCTGCTACGTCAACCACAAAAGCCAATGCGACAATAGCTGCTTCTACAACGTCCCCAGCATTAACTTCCACAGATACCGCTGCTCATACTTCGACCACAGCAGCAACTACCACAATTACAACCGCTTTTCTAACGGTAGCAGCATCAACAATAACGAAACCAGTAATAACAACCCTAGCAGTAACAACAACCACAGCAGTAACTACGACCACAGCATCAACAACAACCACAGCAGCAACAACAAGCACAGCAGCAGCAACAACCTCAGAACCAACAACAAACACAGCAGCAACAACAACCACAGCTGCTCTTTCTACAACCACAGCTGCTACGTTAACCGCAGCAGCAAATGCTCCTATAGCAAATACGATAATAGCAATAACTACAGCTGCTTATCTAATGAACACAGCATCAACTACCACAACTATAGCCGCTTCTTTAACGGCCACAGCATCAACTATTGAAACTACAGGTGCTCCTACAACGGCCACAATCTCAACTTCCACAGCTGCAGACTTTTCTACAATTACAGCTGCTTCTTCTTTGACTGTAGCATCATCTAGTACAAATACATCTGCTCTTACAACCACAGCAACAAATTCTGCAACTACAGCTGTTCCTACAACGACCACAGCAGCAATTACTGCAACTACTGCAATTTAATAGCATCTACTATTTTAAAACAATAGCAACGCTAACAATAATTACAACTTTTGCTACTCCCACATCAATTACAGCAGCATTTGCATAGCTTGAACTGCAACAACCCCAGTGGTGGCGCCTGTGAATAGTACGAAAACAGCAGCGCCTGCCACAAAAACTACAATAGTTACACCTGTAACTAGTACTACCGCAGCAGCGCCTATAATTATTACGGTCACAAAAGCACCTACAATTGATACGACCACAAAAAAATGTGACCAAACCCTATCCTGCAACTGCCCCTAGTAAAGCAATACTTTTAACTTCTACAACAGTGGACATTACAGGGACCGTTATTACTACAAATGTAACAGTGCCGGTAATGACAATTACCACAGCTATGCCTTCAGCAGCAACAACAGAAGCAACTGCAACTCTCAACATATCAACTATAAATACTACCAATGTAACGTCCACTGCAAGCAAAGCAACGACTGCATATACCACAGCTGCAACTTATAACCATAGCGATAAGTCATACCGCAAAGACAAATAATACTGACATTAATTAAAACTTTACAGGGTCATCAAATAATATTATCATTTGTTCCCGTTTACAAATGTATATTTGATGACCCTGTAAGTGTATTGTATTTGATGATAACAGTGCAAAAACAACAGCTATTTCTGGAGATCTAAAATTTTTAAAAATTTACTACAATTATTCTAAAATAAAATAGCAGATATACTAACTAATAATTAGACTAAAGAAACATTTAATAATAATAAAACAGAGAAATCATCTAATATGAACACTTCAACAATAGAAACTCACAATAGAACTACAATAACAAATTCACCGATGGACAACAATACTACAGCGATGGAAACACCAAATAATACTGACACTGCATCAAATATGGAACCATCAATGCAACAAAGCACTTCACGTAATAATTTCATTGCAATAATAATAACATCATTCTGAGAGATCAGAAGTATGATTCTGGTACGATATACTGCCGTCACTAAACATTTTATTCGTATTCGAACACGAATCTTAATAAAAGGAAAAATTGTGATAGTAAAAACCACCAGCCTTTTTTCTTATCTTAGAGAATAGCATTGTGATTATTAATGCATAAAATAATTTTAAAACCTTAACGAATGTTAATTGTTAAATCCTGTCTTTACCATAAACATAGAAGTTTTTTTGTTCGCACCAGATGTCAAGTGAAGATAAAGTTGAAGGTGGAAGCGCACTACTCCCAGAATCCTCAACCACTGAGGAACTGGCTATCGTATCTCTAACTGCTGGAACACAACAATGCTGAAAACATCGATGTTATGGCGTCGGACTTAGATAAGATGGTGGTAGCTAGCCTGGCGGACTTAGGGCAAGTCCTACAACTAACCAAGCTGAATACAATAATATGTACCTCCACTGGGAATCGAACAGGGGACCTCTGGGTCTGACACCGGTGGTGTGTGCCTACCACTAAACCACAGAGGCGGTTAAATGCGGTGACATGAAAGTAAACAGCGAATTGATTGTCGAATTTTAGAATATCGACCAACAGTTGCTTTAGTGTTATCTACCTCTCAAGAATAGATAAAAATACCTATTCTTATCTTTAGGTACTTATACCTATAAGTACCCATAAATTATCAAGAATGAAAGTAGAGTGTTATGACCAATGTCCAAAATTCCAAATCATTAAAATAAGGCTATTTGCAAAATACTGTCAAATGAGACATTTTGGCAGCATTTTGGTAATTAATTGCTAACTAAATACTTTCTATATCTATTTAGTCTCATCAACTTGGTTACAGTGATAAATTAAATATAGGATTTAAATCAATATGGCTTTTATGTATCTATAAAGAAAATATATTTATTTTCATATATCATAAGCATGAGTTTTATTTTTATATTTAAATGTGAGAATGGTACACATAGTTTTGTTATTTTTATTAAAAAAATGACCCGTTAAAAAGGCTTTCAAACTTTGACCAAAAATACTACTATTGTGGTATTGTTGATCGAAGCTTTCAACGTAATTTCGCGATAAATTATATAAGATTCTTTCCAAAGAATAAGCCCAAGAACTATTCAAAGTTTACTGGATACCTTTTGGGGAGAAAATTGGGCTAAATAATAAATTTTTATATAATAATATCGAAACCATGCTTTAAACAAAACAAAATGAAATCTGCAGAAAACATAAAAACACAATAAATTCTACGAATAAACTAGCGTTCACATGAAGGTGATGATGTAGAAATCGATTACATGAATTTTATTATTTCATATGTTGAAGAAATAGAAAGAATGGCTTGCCATAAAGTAAGCGGTTTTCTTTAGTTTTAAGAGTAAAACTTAACATTTTTTATGTTAAGTTTCAATGGATGATATAATGTAAATTGAAATGATTTTAATATTTCTTTTCTTTGGTAAGAAAAATATTATTAATATTGATGTGAATTTAAATTAAATGGTTACCCAGAAATACTTTATCTTTATTCCAGTGGCCATATTACAAATTGGTCCATCACTACAACATTTTATATCGGTAAATAAAATTTTTAGTTAAAACTTAATGGAACAAAAACCGTCAAGTAATTTAAGTAAATTGTTAATTAATTGATAACAAACCTTTTTAGTTTGATCATCCTTGCTATTTAGCTTATACGTGTAATCATACGAGTGTTACAATATGTGGTTCCGAAAACACAACTTCACACAAGAGAATTTTTCTAGATGAGTGTAACATGCATGAATTTAATTGTCACAACAAAAAAGGTAAACTTTTTATTTCTTTGAATAAAACCCACGAAATGCCAGAAGCTAATGAAATAATAATGTAGTTTGTAATTGATTTTAGGTTATGTTCAAGTGGAATTCACTGAATGCCACGATTGTGAAGAGAACGATGATGATTTTGACTCATCTGAGATCACAGAGCCCAATCATACACATACAACGCTTATAACTACGGCCCCAACAGTACTTACTACAATAGTATCGACATCATCAAATACGAGACCTTGTGGATGTCCTATAGAACCAAACTGTGAACACATAACAGAAACAAAAATGGAATCAATAGCCACTACAAGTCCATCGTCAAGTACTACAACAGTACACACAACCAGTTCAACAACAGTAGCGCCAACGACAACAGTTACACCAACGACCACTCAGACGACTGACACTACTACAAGTCCAAAGACAAGTACAGAATCCACGACCAGTTCAACAACAGAATCACCAATAACAATTACTACAACTGTAGCATCAATTACTACACAGGCCACTAACGCCCAAACGCCATTCCATTGTGGTTGTGGTGGAGCAAAACAAATAGATTTAGAAAAACTAAACAACGCCACACAGGAAACAACTGCGCACGGTTGTAGGTGTTGGCAAACAACGCAAGCTTTAACAACGACAAACACTCCTACCAGTACCACTACTACAGTTCCGACTACTACTACCACTACAACTACATTAGCACCTACAACTTCAGAATCGATAGCGACCACAGATACTCCTACCACTATCTCTACTACAGTTACCACTACAACGACGTTAGCACCAACAACTACAGAATTGACAACGACCACATTAGTACCGGTGCCTACACCATCTTGCGGTTGTGATACAACTAAAGACTTAACTCATGATAAAATAATGGACGCTATAAACAAGAAGTTGCAAGAAACTTTCAACAATTTTAAAGCTTGTAACTGTGGCCAAATCAGTGCAGTTCCTACACCTTCTACTGCTTCACAAGATGTAACTAAAACATCATTAGATACAACTATAACTGCATCTAGATCGACAGTATCAACGAAGTCGGAAAATATAGAATCTACACAAGCAAAAACTACATTAAAAGACTGCAAGTTTCCAGATGATTGTGAAAGACCTGTCACTTGGGAGACAACTTCAGTAGGAGAAACTAGAGATTTTTTCAGGATTCTAAAGGAACGCTTTGGTCGACGTGTGATGCTCTTAGCCGATACAACACACTTTCCGGCGCGTTTAAATTTTTATATTAAGCATGGTGAAGAGTCTTTTGTTTTCGGTAATCACAATGAAATATGACTTTTAGCAATTGACACATCTATCTTGCTTTGTATCTTGCTAACTACGAGTATATACAGTGAATTTCCTTTAACACTAACAGCCGACTAAAAGCTTTACATTGCATATAGTGCTATCTCACACATATCACAATATTACTATGATATTCGTCATAAAAGTTCATAGTAAGGCCAGTAAGGCCCTTTGTTCGCTGGGTTGTTAGGTACGAAACATTAAATTTTAATACCTTTTAGTTAAAAATACAACAATAATGATATTGTGTAACAAAAAATATAAGAAAATATTAATATTTGGTCTATTCTCAAATATCTTTATTAAATTAAAGAGTTTTATGTATATAGATAACTAGCTTCCGCCCGCGACTTCGTCCGCGTGGACATTCGAGAAAATACTTAGAGGACCAATTACCAGGTAAAAAGTATTCTTCATTTAATTTCATAAAAATCCGATCAGCCGTTTTTACGTGATTAGGCGGGTCCTCCCTCACCAAGTGAGCAGCCTCGCGCGAGGCAGAACGTTTACCACGTGCGGCGGGCCTCGCACGAGGCTGCTCACTTGGTGAGGGAGGACCCGCCTAATCACGTAAAAACGGCTGATCGGATTTTTATGAAATTAAAACAAAAAATCCTTTTTATCCTGGTAATTTGGTCCCCTAAGTATTTTCTCGAATGTCCACGCGGACGAAGCCGCGGGCGGAAGCTAGTAAATAATAAGTGTCTGTTTCACAATCAAAAAGTTAGTTCTGAGTAGCTTAGGTACCAAGAACTTTTAGGGTAAGTACTTAGGATGATTTAGGTTTTTATACCCTATTTACCCCTTGGGTTTGATTTTCGGAAAACTACGAAATGGGTTGCCTATTTCTTTTAAGAAGTAAGCCTACAAAGTTTCAAGTTGAAATGTCTATTTTACACCCTGATTTTTCATTCAAAACTTCACCCCTATTTCAACCTTTTAGGGGTTGAGTCATGTTCAGCGTGTTAAACATCAAAATAAATGCCATTTTTGCAATCGTCATCCCATAAAACCTCAATAACGACATCCATATCGATTTTTAGGTTTATTTATCCCATTTAACCTCTAATTGGTTGATTTTCGAAAAAATACGAAATATGTGTTTGCTTATTTGTTTTACTTTCCGACCATAAGCCTAAATAATAAATTAAATGAAGGACTTTGCAGATACAACATTTCATCCCCGTCTTTACCCCTTCGGGGGTGGAATTGTCAAAAACGCTGACACAGGAAAATATTAATTTTCAATTGCCAGCCTAAATACAAAATTTGAAGATCCTAACTTCAAAACTGACGGAATTTTATTCACATATACATCCTTTATTTTACCCCCTGGGTTTGATTTTGGGAAAATTACGAAATGGGTTGCCTATTTATTTTAAGAAGTAAGCCTACAAAGTTTCAAGTTGAAATGTCTATTTTACCCCTGATTTTTCATTCAAAATTTCACCCCTATTGCAACCTTTTGGGGGTTGAATCATGTTCAGCGTGTTAAACATCAAAATAAATGCCATTTTTGCAATCGTCATCCCATTAAACCTTAATGACGACATCCATATCGATTTTTAGGTTTATTTATCCCATTTAACCTCTAAGGGGGTAGATTTTCGAAAAAGTACTAAACATGAAAGAAAGAAAGAAAAAGAAAGAAAATACATTTATTTGGAACATTCACAAAAAATGAAAAAAACAATACATTTATTACACACAAAAAGTTAAAATGTCCCAAAACGGTCCCGGCTCAGCATAATGCTAGGTAAGTAGGTAGGTACTTACCAAGCGCTGGTCTTCCGTTGTGGTCATGTTTTCGCTTATTTGTTTTACTTTTCGACCATAAGCCTAAATAATAAATTTAATGAAGGACTTTCCAGATACAACATTTCATCCCCCTTTTCACCCCTTCGGGGGCGGAATTGTCAAAAACGCTGACACAGGTAAATATTAATTTTCAATTGCCAGCCTAAATACAATGTTTGAAGATCCTAACTTCAAAACTGACGGACTTTCATACAAACATTCATCCTCTATTTCACCCCCTTAGGGGTTGAATTTCCAAAAATCCTTTCTTAGTGGATGCCTACACTGTATAATGTATCTATGTGCAAAATTTGAAGTCTCTAGGTTCAGCGGTTTGGGCTGTGCGTTGATATCTCAGTCAGTCAGTCAGTCAGTCACTCAGTCAGTCAGTCAGGACTTTCAATTTTATATATATAGATGTCGGCATTTGTGCAGGCTATACACGTCATAATATTTATTATGATTTAAGACCCATTATTGATTTAAATCAAAAGTTGTAAAAAAACAATTGACCTTTTATGATTATTTGTTGCACTGGGAAAAAGGTCTTTAATTTTAAAGCTTACCAAATAACACTTAATTGTTGTTCAGATAACTACACAGTATAATTAAAAGCAATTTGTCAGCGTTTGCCATTCAACTATGCACAAGATCATTTTCTCATAGCTAATGGTGTGAATTCACGGCACCTTTAACTTTATGGATTTTATCATTTATCAAACACAATTGCATTTAAGGTTTATCTAACTAAATTAGTGTTTAATTTTTCTGTGCTTATTATATTGTGTTATGTAAATATGTAGGATAATTTTGAATGACGTGTTCCCAACATAGATCCATATTAAATATCCACAGAGACGTATGATGATATTGTTGAATAATAAATTAATATTTATGATAAAGATTTGAAAAAGCCTAGCAGCTTATTGTCCCCATGCTCTGATCTGACCCCAGGCGCGGATCCAAGTTTTTGTTGAGGGGTGGAGGGGGGAATCTTTCACGTTTTGAAATGATGAAGGGGGGGGGGGGGGGGGGGGTCAGTTGCCCCTTTGCCATTGATGCGTTGTGAATGCATAAAAATAATTTAAAATTTCAACTTAAGGCGCATGGAGTCGTGAAACGATCATTTTTGAGGCCCTAAAACTCATAAATTAGCCTACTAATGAATCCAGAATGAATATATATTAAATATTGATATATAAACTTCAATCTGAACATTAAAAAAAACATAGTCTTTAAGATACTATTAAAAAAAAAACAACTTGAAATAAGCTACTGCTTCTAAACTACAAGTGATATTTTCACGTTTCTATAAGGAAAAGATTTGCTTAACTTAAAAACTGAGCATTTTTCGTTCTAAAATAATACATAGTTTTGACGAAACGTGTGCTTAAGGTGTTTTGGTGCGGGTAGCGGGCGGGAAAATTAGGCCACGCTTCTATGCCCAAGGTCGTTGGCGATACCACGGGCCTTAATTAAAAGCTTAGAGGTATCTATCTTAGATGTCGTATATGGTTACAACTATTATCTTGGAACGTGTGCAATGGGTTCAAAGTAGAAGATGTGATCTTTTTGTTCATTGAATCAAGTGTGGTAATGGTAATGTCAAGGTTTGGGGCAGGTAGGAGAACAAGCCGTGATGTTGATATTGTTTGCGAATTATTCCTTGGCAAATCATTTGTTACTGTATTGTAAGTAGTTTTGTAGTTATGATGTAACTTTAGAGGAAATAAAAATAAGACGAATAGTTTTATGAACTATGAATGTATTTAACACCTATAGCGTTTTAGCATCCTTAAACTAGGGACATGCACACATTTGCCTACGCAAATTCAATTGTTATATAACAAATGATGCAAGCTTAAGATTGCATTGGACTTTTAATTGCGGTGAATCTGAGCTCGTTACTTTAAGCATATTATCGATATCGCCAGTAGAATAGAAAGAGAATGTATGGGATTGACATTAGCGATTGAAATGTCACGTGACCGCTAATGTCAATCCCATACATTTTCTTTCTATTCTACTGGCGACATCGATAATAGAAAGCCACTTGTCTAGGCCCTCAGAATCAGTATCATTTATCGCTTTAACCTGTGTTATAAATTGGTACCTATTTAATAAGGGTTTTTCAATTGGTACGGGTAGATGTTGGGGGTCTGTTGCGGCCATATTATTTTGTTGGCGTCTGTCAAATCTGTTGTTTATTATTTAGTTACTTATGCCAAATCATCATGGCAAGTTACACGATTCAGCAGCACGTCCTAATGAATGATAAAATGTTATTATCACAATGAGTGTTCATTAGTGCAAACGTTGCGCGCGTTGCGCCCATTTTACGGCAGAGCAGTGGCCCTTCACAGTCGACTCTCCAACGTTTGGTGGCCAATTTTTTTTGGCTCAAATTGATCGATATGGACGTAGACGACATGTGGTTTCAATAGGACGGCGCTACGTGCCACACAGCGGACGCCACCATGCACATTCAGTGTAAACGATTTGAATGCAGAGTAATCTCTCTCTCGCAGAGGTGACGTGAATTGGCCTCCAAGATCTTGCGATTTAACCCCGCTAGACTTTTTCTTGTGGGGTTTCCTGAAGTCCCAGGTCTATGCCAACCAGCCGCAATCGACCAATGCTCCTAAAGCAAACATAACCCACGCCATCGCGCAAATTCAGCCGGAGTTAAGCGGCAGAGTGGTTGAAAATTGGATCTTTCGGATTCGTGCCACCGTAAGAAACCGTGGCGGACATTTAAACGATTTTGTGTTCCATAAGTAATGGCACACGTGGATCTATCATGTAAAATAAAAAATACGTTAGTACCTCACACACAGCTTGTTTAATTTCATTTCAACATCTACCCGCCCTTATTGAAAAACCCGATATAACTATAATTTTAGCATCAAAACTTACAATAACGGGAATGCCGACCGATATAATTGAAAATTATTGATATTTGACGAAATTAATGTTTTAGCTCAAGCACAAAAACAAAAATAAATAAATATGGAAACAAATTCATACGATGATGTAAAATACGCCTCTAACTCCAATTACTAAAGTTAGTACCTTACTTACTCTAATTTCTTCGATCAACAATAGTACTAGATGAAGGCTCACGAACTAAATCAAAACTTTTTATGGCTGAGAAAAAAAGGTTAACAATGTACGATCTTATGTCACAAATGACAGGAACTACTTACTTACTTATAAATATACGTTCAAGTGGCTTAGTAGGCGCATATTTTCTCAGCCGTGTTTGTAACTCCAACTATGTATCTAGCTAGACCTAGGTGTAGTGTTGCCAGGTCCGATTTGTTTGAAATCGGGGCATGAGGTAAGACAAATCGGGATTTAGGGCTGAAAATCGGGACAAACATAAAATAATGTGCTTTTAAATCGAGGAGGGCAGGTATTGGGTTTTGCAACTACTACGGGTGGGCATTCGAAACCCGCGGCATTATTATGTACCTATGTAATTTTGGCTTTAATCTACCGGATGAATTTGAAGTCGTTAGCATCCTTTTAAAACAAGAACCTACGCATGTTAAAGAGTCGTTTCCCCAAATAATATGTCGAGGGCCGAGGCAAATCCAAGATGTAAATAGGTATATTTTTTAATCCCTGAAAAATCATGTAAAACTTCGGTAATTGATCGGTAATATTCGGTAATTGATCACTATACCTAACAGATAAGAAGAAAGATAACCAAAAATAAGATTGAATTGAATAAAAAATACAATTCAAATGTCCTAAAATCTAAATCATAATCTAATTGCTTTTAACGCGGAAATGCGTAGTTTTTGGAAAACAGAAATTTTAGTTTCTGAGGTTATTTCCAAAAAAAATAGGGAGTGGTGAGTTGCTTCATTTTGACCTCTTATTGTACGCGACCATATTACTACGCACAGAGAAAAAAATCTTTCCGTGTTCTGTGTTACTACGTATACAGGTGTACGGAACCGTACCATTTAATGTTAGACTTTACTTAATTACGAATTAATGCAGTTCATTGACGTACGCTTACGTCGCGATTTTATGTAGGCGTTGCGCCACGAATGCTCATATTTATCGAAATAAAAATCAGTGCAACTACGGCATTCTATACGGGCAGTTTAATTTATCATCCCCGAATTATCATTTTACTATCATTTTAAAGTAGTATTGTATGAACCATACAAAGTTTTTTTTTTTTAGAATGCCGTAGTTGCACTGATTTTTATTTCGATAAATATGAACATTCGTGGCGCAACGCCTACATAAAATCGCGACGTACATGAACGTCGTACGTCAATGAACTGCATTATTTCGTAAATAAGTAAAGTCTAACATTAAATGGTACGGTTCCATACAACAGGTAAATATACCTTCTACGAAGAGGGGTTGATAGGTTGGAGGACAAAGTGACGAGCATGTTAGGTTTACATCTTCGATCATTTGACCCTAGGTTTACATGAACAAATCGCGCACGCCGAGCAAGCGTAGCGAGCGTGCAGCGGTACCAGCAGTGGCCAGGGAAGTATATTTTAGGTGTGTGATCACGCACAATTGTGATGATCATCTACTGTGTTCCACAGTTTATTGAAACGAAGGTTTCTCATGCAAAATTAAGTTACTTAAGCTAGGCCTACCTTACTAGAAGATAGTGTCCGTAATCCAGGGGGCTGGTCGCTGTCTCGCCGGCGCGCGCGCGCCTGACAAGTAGGTCTCCACCCAACCCCGATGGGAAACTCTTATAGCTAACACTCTTATAACTACACAATGCCCTAATAGACAGCTAAAACTTTCCCGGCGCTTTTCAAAGCGAACACACACGGGTCACACGTCTGTACCCCGACCGGGCACGCATAGGTGCAAACGCGAAATCTCGGTCACAACAGGAGTAGGTTTCCTGGCGCGGCACGTCGCTACAGGAACACACAACCTCGCCTCACGACGGCGTACGGCGGACTGGTCGATCCTACACGCGGCCCGAGCGCATTGTTCCGTGACCTTGACAATGACAACTGCCCGCTCGCAAGCGCGCGCGAACATCCCCCCGTCCCGGACAGTAGCAAACTGTCCGCCAACTTAATCTAAGGGCAGGCGAGAGAGGGTAGCGATCGCTCGCTTCAAAACAGAGTCCCCCACCAGGACCTCGGCAAACCTGGGCACACCATCCGACCCCGGATGAAGCTGAACAATGCGTCCTAAACGCCAGCGGAGGGGCGGCAGGTTTGGATCCTTTACCAACACGAGGTCTCCGGTCTTGGGTGGGGTCGTCCTATCCGACCACTTAACGCGTTGCTGCAAAATGTGCAAATACTCCAGATGCCAACGGCGCCAAAAACTCTGCGTAAGCTGCTGGAGCAATTCAAATCGCGAGAGCCGTCCGGAGGGCACTTCGGAATAAGGATATTCCGGCAAGGCGTTAAGCGGTCTGCCAATCAAAAAATGGCCCGGCGTAAGGGCCTCTAAATCATTCGCGTCCGAAGACAACGGACACAACGGACGCGAGTTGAGGACCGCCTCAACCTTACAAAATACGGTCGCGAGTTCCTCAAACGTGAGGACCGTCTCCCCAATAACGCGACGAAGGTGAGTTTTAGCGGCCTTTACAGTTGCTTCAAAAATCCCTCCCCAGTGGGGGCAGGATGGCGGGGAGTACTGCCATCGTGCGAGAGAGTGTGGATCCGATCTCAAAATTATTCCTATCCAAAAATTCACAAACTTCCTTTAAATACCTATCGGTGCCCTTGAAATTGGTTCCACAATCGGACCTTATTAACGACGGCAGTCCGCGGCGAGACACAAAACGATTCAACGTGGCTACAAAGGCTTCTGTGGTGAGGGCACTAACCACCTCCAGGTGGACCGCTTTAGTGGCCAAACAAACAAATACACACAAGTAAGCCTTTTCCGTTCTAGCATTACGAAGCCGCGATGTCTTAACGGTAAATGGCCCCACAAAATCCGTTCCAACTCCTGAGAAGGGCATCGATTCGTTCACTCGATCGGCAGGCAAATCACCCATCTGGGGCTGCATCGTATCGGCGCGCTAACGATAACACGGGAGACAACGAAAAATAACGGATCGGATTATTCTCCGCGCTGACAAAATCCAGAACTCTCGTTGGAGGAGCGCGGTCAAAGCATTACAACCGGCATGAGCATTCTTTACATGTCGGTCTGTAATCAACAGTCTAACTAACGGTCCATCCTTGGGGAGCAACAAAGGGTGGCGTGATCCGTACGGCAGGTTGGCATGTCTGAGCCTACCTCCGACACGCAGCAATCCGGTACTGTCCAAGAAGGGATTCAACCGCACCAAGGGTCCCTTCAACTTGGACTTACTTGAGCGCAGGGCTTTCAGCTCCGGTTCAAACTCTCGCTGTTGCGTCACTCGCAACCAATGCAACAGAGCGTCTTGCCGCTCTTGTGGGGCGAGGACCGGAGACAACGATTTCTCCTGAGGCTGGCGACAATTTCGCACAAAGCGCCTCATCCAAGCAGTCACGCCGAGCAACTTATCAAGAGAACTGTAGCGGTCTAACAAAAACTCCATCTGCGGAGCCGCCACCGTCTCCACGGCGTGAACACGCATGCCTAGGTCTGGGACTCTGGCCACAGCCGGGGTGGCAGGCCATGAGCGCTCAGGCCGTAACAACCATGATGGACTCCACCATAGGTGGTGGTCCACTAACTCAGGCGCCTCGCAGCCGCGGGAGGCACAATCTGCGGGGTTCAATTCGCCCGGTACGTGGCGCCAAATCAACGGGGCCTTTGAAGTCTGAATTTGTGAGACCCGGTTGGCCACAAAAACCTCAAGGGTGTGGACTGAACTCTTCAGCCAACAAAGGACGACCTGGCTGTCAGACCACGCAAATATCGACTCCAAGTCGACACCGTTTCCCAAGGTGTCGGCAACATGATTGAGTAGCCGTACTAAGAGAGTGGCGCCGGACAACTCCAACTTCGGAATGGTTAGCCTAGTCCGAAGGGGGGCGACCTTACTCTTGGCCGTAACTAAGTGTACGGCGACAACGCCTGCTGCATCCACCGTTCGGATGTAAACGGCTGCCGCGTATCCGCTTTCGGACGCGTCACAAAAGCCGTGCAGGGAGGCTTTAAACTTTCCCGAAGGCAGCATTTGCCTCGGTATACAAACCCGATTGACGTCGGGTAGGGATGACACGAACCTCACCCACTCTCGTAGGAGGCTACCAGAGAGGGGCTCATCCCATGACAATTCCGCAGCCCAGAGCTCCTGTAGGAAGCACTTCATCGAAAACACTACAGGGCTGAGCCAACCGTTCGGATCAAAGGTACGGGCTACAGTGGACAGCACCGTGCGTTTAGTCCAGACCTTTGGGTCTGGCAGTTCCAATCTATATGTGAACAAATCCGGGACTGGTCGATACTGGACTCCCAAAACAGACAGCATGTCTGGAGTCTCCGGATTTTCAAAGAGGAGCGGCTCTTGCTGGTGGTCCTTAGGCAAATCTGCCAATAGGTCCGGTGAGTTAGACAGCCACTTCCGCAACTCATAGCCACCAGCCCTCAAGAGCGCAATCAGCTCATCACGTAAGACGAGAGCCTCATCTAAGCTCGAGGCCCCCGTGCAGATATCGTCGACAAATAAGGCCCCCCCCTCAATAAGAGCAGATGCCCGGGGATAGCGTAGCCGTTCACGCTCTGCGAGCTCCAAAAGCGAACGGATCGCCACAAAGGGGCTCGACCGCAAACCATAAGTGTTGGTGTTCAGCTCGTAAGCCAACATCGGATCCTGGGGATCCTCACGCCAAAGGATGAGCTGGTATCGTCTATCCTCCGGGTGAATCACGGTCTGTCTGAACATCATGCGGATATCGGCCACAAAGACGACAGCGTGCCGGCGGAAGTTGGTCAAAACATCACAGACATCGTGATGCAACTTCGGCCCCGCATGCAGACACTGATTTAACGACACTCCGGTTGACGTGGGCGCTGAACCATCAAAGACCACGCGGATCTTCCCATTGGAAGTATTCAAAACAGCGTGGTGTAGCAGGAAGTAATGTTCCACATTACGCCAGTCCAACTGCGAGATGGACATGTGCCCAAGGTCCAAATACTCCCGCATGAAGTCTATATACTTCTCCTTGAATGCGGGATCCCTGGCCATCCTACGCTCCATGGACAACAATCTCTTCTCGGCCATCGGTCGGGAGCTCCCTAAAGGAGGGCGAGCCGCCAAGAAGGGCAAGCGGGTAATCAAGCGACCCGAGAGGAGGCGCCCAGTGTTGTTCTGGTAGAACAATTCGCACTCCTCCGCTAACGGATCCAACCGCTTGGCAGTGGGAGGTTCCTCCACCTCCCAAAACTTTTGGAGAACGTCGGACAAAGTAGAACCGACAATGGTCTGGCGGTCTACCGACGGGGTCTCTGGTGTCTGTGGTACCTTTCCCATCACCACATGACCCAGCGACGAGGACAAGGCGACAAGATCGGCTGTCTGCAAAACTCGCTTGCTTCCACACAGTACACGACCGAGGACATCCGCACCAATCAACAAGTGTATTGGGCCCGGTCGGTGGAAGGAAGGATCAGCCAAAGCCAGTCCAGACGGTAGCTCAATCGTGGATGGCGGCACTCGCACTTGCGGGAGTGGTCCAACCACCTTATCAAATACTATCGCCGAAGCACCGATCTTCGGCCTTGGCGTGAAGTGGGGGGAGAAGGAGAACTCAACTCGACCAATCGGATCAGGGATCCGCGAGTCTCCCACCCCCCGTACCGCTTCGTGATGCGGCACAAGCAAAAGACCCAGCTGTCGGACAAGCCACCTGGACATTATGCACCCCTGGGCACCTGAGTCCAAAAGGGCACGCACCGTTACAACATTGCCCTTAGGTCCCCAAACATTCACGGAGGCTGTTGGCAACAGCACAAGCTCCGGAGGGGTGGTTGGGTCCGACAGGGGCGCCATTAAAAATTTTGGGGGGGTACTTGTCCCCCTCGCGCCTGAGTCGGCGCGCCAAATGTGGGACGCTCGTACCGGGCGAGCGGGTCCCAATCGGGTACATACTGGCCCCGACCAACAGCACTCCTAGGTGCAGGGTGATACCCGTGTGGGGCGTGCCTCGGTACATAGTACCCCAATCGAGGCCTCTCCATTAGGGGGGGGGAGTAGCAAATAGGGCCCGTGCCCATCGCCACCGTGGCGTACTCTTGGGGTACCCCCCTACCCCCGCCCGTGGCGGGGGCGTCTCTCCTATAGTTCCCCCTCTCCGGGGGGGACTGAACGGGGGGGCTAAGCCCCGCCGAATCTCTAGGGGACCGGTTCCGGGCTGCCGGGCCCCCGCCCGTGCGCGAGGAATTCGAACCCCGGTCGCTCCCGGCGTCCTTGCGGTCCAAACAAAGGAGGGGGTGATGCCTCCCTCCGCAAAGACGACAATCCTCTGTCTGGGGACACGCCGACTGCATGTGTCCCCCCAAACACCTATAGCACCATTGGCGCTGTCTCGCAACGGCCCTCCGTCCCTCTGGGCGGAGGCCTCTAAATTTGGCACATTCGTGCACCACGTGCCTATCTCCCCTGCAATACCTGCACCGCTCACTCGGTGCGGGGGGAGGGGACTGCTGGAAGGCAGCATACCGATTGGTCGGGCGACGGGGCTGTTCCCTCGCCGCCACCATACGACCAACACCTGGAACCGGGGCGGGCTCCAGGTGGTCCGTCACCCTACATTCGTCCTCCAAAAAACGAAGGAGGTCCGCGAAGGGCGGGAGATACGAGGCGCTGTCGCCTCCGTACCTCTGCTCGAAACGCCCCTTCATTTCAGCGGGCAATTTGGCGAGGACTATGTGCAGCAGTACAAAGGACCACTGATCCACCGGCAGGTCCAATCGCCTTAGGGAGTTGACCGCTGACAGTAGCGGGTTCAGCAACTCCCTCCGTAACAGGTGTACCCGCGTGATTCGCGGGAGGGCCAAAATCGTGGCCACGTGGGTGTCCGCCAGTAACCGGACATTCTGGTACCTGCTAACCAGAAGCTGGCGAGCCACCTGGTAGTTGTCGTCGCTGATGAGCAGGTGCTGGATTACCGCGCTGGCCTCTCCTCGCAGGGAGGAGCGCAAATAGGCCAACTTCTCACTAGGGGATAAGTCCCGTCGTGAATCCACTAAGCTGTCAAACAAGTTAATGAAGCCCATCCAGGCTGACAGATCCCCATTAAAAGTGGGAATCTCCAAGGTAGGCAATCGGCCTAGCAACGCCGTCGGGGTAGGTTTGACCTCCCCGCTCAAAACCGGCTCCCCCTTCCGAACAGCCAGGGCCCTCTCAGCCGCCTCCGTGAACTGGTCAGCCAGCTCATAGGCCTGGGCTACATCCTGCTCCAGCTGTTCCGACACGGCATCATCAGCTGGGGGGTTCTCTAAATAATACGCGCGACACTCCATGGCGTGGCGCTCCAGGTCTTGCAGCCGAGCTGCCAGCCCGCCATACCGAGCTAGCAACGCGCCTACCCGGTCGGCTCGGTCTATTAATGTGACCGCACAAGCAAGCCAACGCAAAACTCCTTGGATGCCAGCCCTGGATACGGCGAGCGGATTCGTAGGAGCCATTTATACTCCGTTTAATAAACAAAGCAAACAAAGAATTATAAAAGTGGTAAACATCAACAAAAAAAAAACAATAGAAATAGGTCGCGTCACGATAATATAAAACACAATTAAAATTCGGACGACATACACGGACCCTACTATTTTCATAAATTATTAACAACTTACCAATTTCAAGGGCTAACAATATAACGGTATAAACAAAACGTATAGGATTAACGGTATGGCATACACGGCACGGCCAAGTCAACCTCGCAAATCAACTACTAAACCGTTATCAACAAACAAAAACAAAACTATTTTTAATAATAATACTTACTACTAATAATTAAAACTAGTTCCACTTTTTTAACTAGGCAAGCGGACTCGGAACAAACACTAGTATGTGGTACTAATAAACAACACTTTCGAACGAAACTATTCGTCAAATAAATCCGGACACACAAAAAAAAATATACACATCTAGGCGAGTAAACTCGTATCAAATCACTAGTATGTGGTACTAATAAACACACTTTCGAACGAAACTATTCGTCAAATAAATCCGGACACACAAAAAAAATATACACATCTAGGCGAGTAAACTCGTATCAAATCACTAGTATGTGACAACAATTATATAAGTGTCTATCTATTATCGGATCCACCAAGTGAGAAACATTCGCTTCGAGAATTTTCTAGAACAATTTCTTAGTACTTCTCGTCTCGGATCGGATCGGATCGGAAATCGGATCGGAAATACCCTCGAGATTTTAACAAAAAACCTACAACAACCCTAAAGTGGCCAAATCACTCGGTTCCTAGTCGCGACACGGGATCGGAAGTAGTTCCCTCCCCGCGCGCGCCCGCGCAGCGATCATGCGTTTCCGTAAAATTCATAAAGCCACTCTCGAGCGACGCGTCTTATGAGCGACACCACGCCACTTCGCGCCCCTTGGCTCACACGCCCTTTCATTTCGGTTGAGTAAAATTGTGATAATCGTGTACTTTCCTTGCATTGTGTTGTGTATTTGTGCCTCAATCAATAAAACGTAATTCTGAGTGAAAATCCAACGGGAGTTTCATTCACCACCGTTACACTGGCTGCCCAACTAGAGGCCGAACCGCCATTTTTTTTTTCAACACACTCCGTGATTCGTGAAACGCGAACGCGATGCCGCCGAGGAAAACACGTGCTCAGCAACACGCCAATGATGGCAGCGGCACGAGCAGCGATGAAGAAGCCGGCGAAGTCTTCGCAGCCGTCGGCCACGCCGCCGCCGCCGCCGCCAGTCACGTGGCCCCCGCTGGCGCCGCCGGCCATGCGGCCGCCGCCAACTACACCGACACCGCAGCCCCGCGACACAGCGTCGCCGGCGCCGCTGGTACAACCGCCACCGCAGCTTCGCAGCCCGATGCGTCGATGTTCGACCCGGCGCATGCGACCGGTATGGAGCGGATGCTAGCAGCGGTAGTCGATACGTTCACCAGAGCGCAAGAAGAAACCAACAGGTCCCTGATGGAGACCCTCAAAATTCTCCGACCGGGTTCGGCATCGACGCCGACATTCACCCCCGCCGCCGGAAACTTTGCGAAATGCACCGCCAGATTTAACGGCTCACGAGATGCCGAAGTTTTAGAATCATTTATTGATACCGTCGAAGTATATAAAGAATGTGCCGACGTGTCCGACGAACACGCCCTCCGTGGCCTCCCCATACTCCTCGAAGGCGACGCAGCAGTATGGTGGCGTGGCGCACGGGCCGGCGTCCGCACCTGAGGGCCTACTCTGAAACGCAAAACCCGAAACTTCGGTATACCCGTCCCTCTCACTCTCTAGTCGGGACAGGATCGAGTGAAAGGGGCGGGGCTAACCGAAGTTTCGGATTAGCGTTTCAGAGTACGGTCCCTGGAACGAAGCCCGGGAGCGCCTGCGCGCGATGTACGGCGCGCGGAAACCACCATACAGAGTGTGGAGGGAAATCGCAAAAAGTGAACACAATAGTGAACGTGCCGATGTGTATATCAATAAAGTGCGTGCAACGTTCGCGAGGTTACCGTATGCAGTGCCGGAACACATATTATTGGACATTATCTATAGTTCCCTAAGTAGGAAAATCCGCAAAAGGTTATGTCGGGAAGCAATTGTAAGTGTTAACGATTTAGTGGAAAGAGCGAGGGACGTGGAGGACGCACTGGTAGAGCTGCAGGAGACCGTAAGTACTCCCATTCATAAGCCCGAGCGCTCCGAGCCCGAGCGAACTTTTGAGTCGCACGCGCCGAACTCCCCCGACAGTCAATCGAGACAGCGTTCTCGCGTTCGATGTGCATATTGCAAACATTATGGTCATATTGCTAGCGAATGTAGAAATAAGGTTAGTCAAAGTAATGATTTTAATGTAAATAATAACAGTGAACCGTTGGTTAACGATGTACCGCTGCCGCTGGTGCCATCGCCGTCTGTTAGTTTACGTTGTTATGGCTGCGGCCAACCTGGTGTTGTTAGGTCCAAATGTTATAAGTGTAATAATAATAAATACGCAGGTAATAGTTCAGTTACGAAAAGCGATTTTAACATTGTGTCAGCTGATCATTCGTCATCGAAAAGTTGCCACAGTCAAAACTTAGTCAGTAGTCCATCTACAAATATCGATTTTAATATTTTTTCATCAGATCGGTCGGAAGTTGCTAGTTGCCACCCGACCGTTGCTATCCAAGTATTTGACAAGGTAGGGACAGGCATTATTGACACCGGAGCTTCGCACAGTGTAGCGAGCGCGAAGCTGTATAATATTTTGGTACAAAATAATGTTAGATTTAAATCATGCGAAAAGGTCATTGGCCTCGCAGATGGTTCGCGCCACGAAAAATCGGTGTTGCACGCGACCATCCCTGTAAATATAGGTAATCGACAGATTAAGACTGATTTTTTAGTTCTTCCCGGTAGCGACACACGCACCCTATTAGGAAGAGATTTTATAGATAAAGCTGGTATAGTTATCGACTTACCACAGCTGGCTTGGTTTTTCGCCGACGATCCGGAGCACCGATTCTTTTTCGGGAGCACGCCCGATGTTGTGCCCGAGATTGATCTCTCCCTAGGAAAATATAAATAGTGTAGGCAATGAACAGATTCTTTGTATGGAGACCCATACATTAATTCCTCAGTCGATGAAACTTTGCTGGGTTATAAAATAGCATGAGCCATAAACTTTTAAATGCTTATCCAAAAAAATACTCACACGGAAGTTAGGTATTTATACCTAAATATACAAATATGTTTATATATTGAACCGAGTAATTTCTCAACCCAAATTTATTTTACCAAATGAGTTATTTATACTAGTATGTGATACTTGATAAAAATCCAAAACTTTTTTCAAACATGAGTACTGCTTTTGAATGATAATTCCGTTTTTGACTCTCATTTTCATTGAAAAATTGCTCCGTCGTTTTTTTTTACTTATATGACCTTAGAATGTAATTTGACGTTAAGAGTAAGAACATCCAAAAAAAAATTATTACCAATATTGATTTATTTTTAACTATGAATAATTCAATATGGAAAATTGCTCAGCATTATTTATCTTTAAAATTATGTTAAAAAGTCACATATACACACAAATCTAAAATATCCAAAAGAAATATCATCCGGAACACCAAAATTTTAAAAGCGAAGATAAATCTATCCCCTGTTACGCAATAATGTACCGTCTTTCGTTACCAGTTGGGTGCAGATTAGCGTCCTCGTGCTAATAGTACGACCTTGAACCCGTGACCCTGTGACTGGGGGCACAACTGGGGGGCCGCGTTCGTGTCGTCGGTCGCTGTGTGATTCTTTCTTTTTTGTTTTCTTTGTACACTCAGGGACAAATTCGGTGAACCACTTCCTGCTTATTTTTGTGTAGCTAGTGTGACTTCAAAAAATGTAGCTCTTCAGTTTGACCATATTATAGTATTCTTTGGTTTAGTTTGACTATGTTTGTATGTATGTTTGGCCGATTATCTCGCGTTTGGCTTAACCGATTTTTATGCGGTTTTAAGAAAAGTATTTTTTACGTTTAGGAGAAAGTTTTAGTATTTTAACCGCCTTCGAAGAAGAAGGTTCTCAGTTTGACTCATATGTTTGTATGTTTGTCTCTGAGATGCGGTTTTCAGAAAAGTATTTGTTTCATTTAGGGGAATATTTTCAAATTTTAGCAGACTTCAAAAAAAAAGTTCTCAGTTTGACTCGTATGTTTGTCTTTGAGATGCGGTTTTCAGAAAAGTATTTGTTACATTTAGAAGGTTTTTGCATTTTAACCGACTTCAAAAAAGGAGGTACCTACTCAGTTTGACCCGTATGTATGTATGTTTGACTTTGAGATGCGGTTTTCAGAAAAGTATTTGTTACATTTAGGAAAATATTTTGGAATTTTAGCCGACTTTAAAAAAGGAGGTTCTTAGTTTGAGCCGTTTGTTTGTGTTTGTCTCTGAGATGCGGTTTTCAGAAAAGTATTTGTTACATATAGAAGGTTTGGTCATTTTAACCGACTTCAAAAAAGGAGGTGCTCAGTTTGACCCGTATGTATGTATGTTTGACTTTGAGATGCGGTTTTTTTTAGAAAAGTATTTGTTTCATTTAGGAGAATATTTTAAAATTTTAGCCGACTTCAAAAAAAAGTTCTCAGTTTGACTCGTATGTTTGTCTTTGAGATGCGGTTTTCAGAAAAGTATTTGTTACATTTTGAAGGTTTTGCATTTTAACCGACTTCAAATAAGGAGGTGCTCTGTTTGACTCGTATGTATGTATGTTTGACTTTGAGATGCGGATTTCAGAAAAGTATTTGTTACATTTAGGAGAATATTTTCGAATTTTAGCCGACTTAAAAAAAAACGGTTCTCAGTTTGACCCGTATGTTTGTCTTTGAGATGCGGTTTCCAGAAAAGTATTTGTTACATTTAGAAGGTTTTGGCATTTTCACTAACTTTAAAAAAGGAGGTGCTCAATTTTACCCGTATGTATGTATGTTTGTCTTTGAGTTGAGATGCGGTTTACATAAAATTATTTCTTTACATGTACGTACGAGAAGGTTTTGGTATAATAACCGACTTCAAAAAAAAAAGGTTTTCAGTTTGATCCGTTTGTATGTATGTTTGTCCGCGATTATGTCATGTTTTCTGAACCGTTTTTGATGCTTTTTTCAACAGGCAAGTATTTTTGATTGATGCGGTTTATGTGTACATCCTACTAACATAGCTATTTAAAATAATGCCACGAAAAAGTTAGAAATAATAGCTCTAATTGGTACTGTATTCACACCAAATAACGTAAGTACTTTGAAGTCGGGCGGGATTAAACAAAAACACCAAAACATGTAGGTTCACTCGACAGCACATCAGGTTAAACAGTTGAACTGTGATAACAGCTTTTATTACGTAGGGCATAAAGGCGTTCTCAAGGTCAACATGTATAGTCTGATGTGCCGCCGTGTGTACATGTTTCACACCCGACTTCAAAATACTCGTACTTACATTATTTGGTGTGAATATAGTTATTAGAAGTATTATTTCTAATTTTATTGTGGCATTTTTTTAAAGCGCTTTTACTTTTTATAAAATATTTTTTTTACTATTTGGTTAATTATTAAACTAGGATACCTAGAACAATACATAAGCGATTAGGGAGACTTGGGCGAATTGATTTTAACTGTCTACGTTTACGAAAACTATTGGATGAACTGCTCATGTCGGTAAAGTAGTTAAACGACATGAATGGGATAGAGCGATAGTTTTCGATTACGAATACAGTTTGCCAAACTC
The DNA here is from genome assembly GCA_949710035.1 of Crambus lathoniellus. Taxonomy (NCBI): domain Eukaryota; kingdom Metazoa; phylum Arthropoda; class Insecta; order Lepidoptera; family Crambidae; genus Crambus; species Crambus lathoniellus. Next base: position 7,983,785 of record OX453316.1, on the reverse strand, counting down.
ATACTAAGTTTTACTGGTTGTACGTGCACACAAAAGTACAACGTTCCATAGCGAGCAACAACAACCGTAACGTGTATTATAAACGCAAAACAACCATCGACCGGGAGGCAACCGTCGGTAACCCTACCTGCTCGAGTATCATCATAAATAATAATAAATAAAATAATAAATAACTTCTTACATTCACACCAATTATCTAAGCCCATGTTAATTTCATTAAGAAACTGTATTATTGAAAACTTGATAACGGACAAATATATACTTAAATACTTTTTTGTTTGTAAATACATACTTAATATACATAGTTAACACCCAGACCAAGACAAATAGACATTTTCATGCACACAAATATATTTTGTCTTGTTCGGGAATCGAACCCGAGACTACTGGCGCACAAGGTGGGTAGCCTACCCCTGCGCCAAATCGGTCGTCATCATCAATCATGACATGCTCATTGTTAATAGTAAGACAAAAAGTTACGCTAAAAATAGATTAGGTTGTCTAGTCGCAACCTGGCCCTCTCAGTACAGTCATGAAAAAAGTGCGGCTAAAATGATGAGAAAATATATCATCAGGTACCAGCATGAAACGCTGTTCATACGATCAGGCTTGATAGATAGACTAAAAAAATGTGGTCTGCCACGCTCCGTCTTGGCCACTTTGTCAGTTCGAGCGATTTTAGCGGCGGCTTGCAGGGTGGTTTTCATGTCATGGGGTACCAGTATCAAACTAACGTCTTACTGTAACTTAGGCTAACCTACTACCAAAAATACTGGTCTGCCGACCCGCAGCCTGGCTGTCTTTTGTGTCCGAGCAATTTTATGTTTGTAATGTTACTTACATCTATTATATGTAGTCTCCAAATCAAAAGGGACCTTGTCGCTCTCGGCACTTACGCCTTTATTGCTGTTGTTCGAATACAAAACAACAAAAATAAAGACGTATGTGCCAGCCGCAATAAGGTCCCTTTTGATTTGGACGACCACATATATTAATGTAGAGGGTTGCAGGGAAATTCGACCATAATATTAAAGGAGACTAATATTTTATATTAATAGTAATTAACCATTTCAGAAATATTTCACTTTAAATTTGTTTTTTGCGAAACACTACCTACCTTTACTGCTCTTAGTTAATTTATTTTTATTTCTTTTTCGCACTATTGAGTATTTGCTATTTTTGAGAAGGGGTGTATCAGTTAACAAAAATAAATAATGAAACTCGAAATAACTGCTCTCAGTTTTTACATAGTAACCGCAACTTTCAAGCACGTTGGTTGGATAAAATCGTAGAAAGTTAATCTGCAGATGAAATGCAAACATTTCAACATCTTTTTGGCAATCCAAAAAGGTATAAGAAAGAATAGTGTAGGCAATGAACAGATTCTTTGTATGGAGACCCATACATTAATTCCTCAGTCGATGAAACTTTCCTGGGTTATAAAATAGCATGAGCCATAAACTTTTAAATGCTTATCCAAAAAAAAACTCAAACGGAAGTTAGGTATTTATACCTAAATATACAAATATGTTTATATATTGAACCGAGTAATTTCTCAACCCAAATTTATTTTACCAAATGAGTTATTTATACTAGTATGTGATACTTGATAAAAATCCAAAACTTTTTTCAAACATGAGTACTGCTTTTGAATGATAATTCCTTTTCTGAATCTCATTTTCATTGAAAAATTGCTCCGTCGTTTTTTTTTACTTATATGACCTTAGAATGTAATTTGACGTTACGAGTAAGAACATCCAAAAAAAATATATTACCGATATTGATTTATTTTAAACTATGAATAATTCAATATGGAAAATTGCTCTGCATTATTTATCTTTAAAATTATGTTAAAAAGTCACATATACACACAAATCTAAAATATCCAAAAGAAATATCATCCGGAACACCAACATTTTGAAAGCGAAGATAAATCTATCCCCTGTTACGCAATAATGTACCGTCTTTCGTTACCAGTTGGGTGCAGATTAGCGTCCTCGTGCTAATAGTACGACCTTGAACGCGTGACTCTGTGACTGGGGGCACAACTGGGGGGCCGCGTTCGTGTCGTCGGTCGCTGTGTGATTCTTTCTTTTTTGTTTTCTTCGTATAGTCAGGGACAAATTCGGTGAACCACTTCCTGCTTATTTTTGTGTAGCTAGTGTGACTTCAAAAAAAGTAGCTCCTCAGTTTGACCATATTATAGTATTCTTTGGTTTGGTTTGACTATGTTTGCATGTATGTTTGGCCGATTATCTCGCGTTTGGCTGAACCGATTTTTATGCGGTTTTAAGAAAAGTATTTTTTACATTTAGGAGAAAGTTTTGGTATTTTAACCGCCTTCGAAGAAGAAGGTTCTCAGTTTGACTTATATGTTTGTATGTTTGTCTCTGAGATGCGGTTTTCAGAAAAGTATTTGTTACATTTAGGAGAAAGTTTCGGAGTTTTAACCGCCTTCGAAGAAGAAGGTTCTCAGTTTGACTCGTATGTTTGTATGTTTGTCTCCGAGATGCGGTTTTCAGAAAACTATTTATTACATTGAGAAAGTTTTGGCATTTTAACCGACTTCAAAAAAGGAGGTGTTCAGTTTGAGGCGGGTCGTTACGTTCCCTAAAATATGGTTGAGCGAAGCGATGGCTGGTTCATGCGTCATGCTCGTGAACGGGTGCTGCCAGTGGGAATGGGTCTGCTCTTATCTGCTTGCCTTAAAATGTGTTTTCTTTTGTTTTTATTCATTTTATTAAGAATTACATTTGAAACATGTATGGCGCAACTTGCAGTATATAGTAGAATTGTCTTTTGTTTTTAACTAATATTAAAGCTTTAAGTAGAGTTCCTAAGTACTTAATTGAAAATTGTTCACCTCTATGATCATTAGTTCGCCTATACTTAACTGTATTTATCATAACCCATTGTGTAATTGTGATGGAAACTGACCTTAGTCATACCATGTTAAGGTCATTTTTCAATTTGACGACTCTGTATAAAATAAAACAGGGAGAAAAAAACAACCCTTGGAGTTTCTTGCCGGTTCTTCTCCAAGGCCTCCCGCTGTAGGGTTTGCGAACCGATGGCGTAGCTTCTATGACGTTCACAAGTATTGTAAATAAAAATCTAAATTGAATAAACAAATTTGAATCTTGAATCTTGAATCTTGACCCGTATGTATGTATGTTTGACTTTGAGATGCGGTTTTCAGAAAAGTATTTGTTACATTTAGGAGAATATTTTCGAATTTTAGCCGACTTCAAAAAAAGAGGTTCTCAGTTTGACCCGTATGTTTGTCTTTGAGATGCGGTGTCCAGAAAAGTATTTGTTACATTTAGAAGGTTTTGGCATTTTAACCGACTTCAAAAAAGGAGGTACTCAGTTTGACCCGTATGTATGTATGTTTGACTTTGAGATGCGGTTTTCAGAAAAGTATTTGTTACATTTAGAAAAATATTTTGGAATTTTAACCGACTTCAAAAAAGGAGGTGCTCAGTTTGACCCGTATGTATGTATGTTTGACTTTGAGATGTGGTTTTCAGAAAATTATTTGTTTCATTTAGGAGAAGGTTTTGGTACTAAAATCGACTTCAAAAAAAGAAGGTTCTCAGTTTGACTCGTATGTTTGTCTTTGAGATGCGGTTTTCAGAAAAGTATTTGTTACATTTAGAAGGTTTGGGCATTTTAACCGACTTCAAAAAAGGAGGTGCTCAGTTTAACCCGCATGTATGTATGTTTGACTTTGAGGTGCAGTTTTCAGAAAAGTATTTGTTACATTTAGGAGAATATTTTCGAATTATAGCCGACTTCAAAAAAAGAGGTTCTCAGTTTGACCCGTATGTTTGTCTTTGAGATGCGATTTCCAGAAAAGTATTTGTTACATTTAGAAGGTTTTGGCATTTTAACCGACTTCAAAAAAGGAGGTACTCAGTTTGACCCGTATGTATGTATGTTTGACTTTGAGATGCGGTTTCCAGAAAAGTATTTGTTACATTTAGAAGGTTTTTGCATTTTAACCGACTTCAAAAAAGGAGGTACTCAGTTTGACCCGTATGTATGTATGTTTGTCTTTGAGATGCGGTTTTCAGAAAAGGATTTGTTACATTTAGGAAAATATTTTGGAATTTTAGCCGACTTTAAAAAAGGAGGTTCTTAGTTTGACCCGTTTGTTTGTGTTCGTCTCTAAGATGCGGTTTTCAGAAAAGTATTTGTTACATATAGAAGGTTTGGGCATTTTAACCGACTTCAAAAAAGGAGGTGCTCAGTTTAACCCGCATGTATGTATGTTTGACTTTGAGGTGCAGTTTTCAGAAAAGTATTTCTTACATTTAGGAGAATATTTTGGAATTTTGGCCGACTTCAAAAAGGGAGGTTCTCAGTTTGACCCGTATGTTTGTCCTTGAGATGCGGTTTTCAGAAAAGTATTTATTACATTTAGAAGGTTTCGGCATTTTAACTTACTTTTAAAAAGGAGGTGCTCAATTTGACCCGTATGTATGTATGTTTGTCTTTGAGTTGAGATGCGGTTTACATAAAATTATTTCTTTACATTTAGGAGAAGGTTTTGGTATTATAACCGACTTAAAAAAAAAGGTTTTCAGTTTGATCTGTTTGTATGTATGTTTTTCCGCGATTATGTCATGTTTTCTGAACCGTTTTTGATGCTTTTTTCAACAGGCAAGTATTTTTGATTGATGCGGTTTATGTGTACATCCTACTAACATAGCTATTTAAAATAATGCCACGAAAAAGTTAGAAATAATAGCTCTAATAGGTACTGTATTCACACCAAATAACGTAAGTACTTTGAAGTCGGGCGGGATTAAACAAAAACACCAAAACATGTAGATACACTCGACAGCACATCAGGTTAAACAGTTGAACTGCGATAACAGCTTTTATTACGTAGGGCATAAAGGCGTTCTCAAGGTCAACATGTATAGTCTGATGTGCCGCCGTGTGTACATGTTTCACACCCGACTTCAAAATACTCGTACTTACATTATTTGGAGTGAATACAGTTATTAGAAGTATTATTTCTAATTTTATTGTGGAATTTTTTTAAAGCGCTTTTCCTTTTTTATAAAATATTTTTTTTACTATTTGGTTATTTATTAAACTAGGATACCTAGAACAATATATAAGCGATTAGGGAGAGTTGGGCGAGTTGATTTTAACTGTCTACGTTTAAGAAAACTATTGGATGAACTGCTCATGTCGGTAAAGTAGTTAAACGACATGAATGGGATAGAGCGATAGTTTTCGATTACGAATACAGTTTGCCAAACTCATACCAAGTTTTACTGGTTGTACGTGCACACAAAAATACAACGTTCCATAGCGAGCAACAACAACCGTAACGTGTATTATAAACGCAAAACAACCATCGACCGGGAGGCGACCGTCGGTAACCCTACCTGCTCGAGTATCATCATAAATAATAATAAATAAAATAACTTCTTACATTCACACCAATTATCTAAGCCCATGTTAATTTCATTAAGAAACTGTATTATGGAAAACTTGATAACGGATAAATATATACTTAAATACTTTTTTATTTGTAAATACATACTTAATATACATAGTTAACACCCAGACCAAGACAAATAGACATGTTCATGCACACAAATATTTGTCTTGTTCGGGAATCGAACCCGAGACCACTAGCGCAGAAGGTGGGTAGCCTACCCCTGCGCCAAATCGGTCGTCATCATCAATCATGACATGCTCATTGTTAGTAGTAAGACAAAAAGTTACGTTAAAAATAGACTAGGTTGTCTAGTCGCAACCTGGCCCTCTTAGTACAGTCATGAAAAAGTGCGGCTAAAATTATGAGAAAATATATTATCAGGTACCAGCATGAAACGCTGTTCATACGATCAGGCTTGATAGATAGACTAGAAAAATGCGGTCTACGCTCTGTCTTGGCCACTTTGTCAGTTCGAGCGATTTTAGCGGCGGCTTGCGGGGTGGTTTTCATGTCATGGGGTACCAGTATCAAACTAGCGTCTTACTGTAACTTAGGCCAACCTACTACCAAAAATACTGGTCTGCTGACCCGCAGCCTGGCTGATTTTGTGTCCGAGCAATTTTATGTTTGTAATGTTACTGACATCTATAAAATGTGGCCGTCCAAATCAAAAGGGACCTTGTGGCTCTCGGCACTTACGCCTTTATTGCTGTTGTTCGAATACAAAACAACAAAAACAAAGACGTATGTGCCGGCCGCAATAAGGTCCCTTTTGATTTGGACGACCACATATATTAATGTAGAGGGTTGCAGGGAAATTCGACAAAGGAGACTAATATTTTATATTAATAGTAATTAACCATTTCAGAAATATTTCACTTTAAATTTGTTTTTTGCTAAACAAAACCTAAACCTTTACTGCTCTTAGTTAATTTATTTTTATTTCTTTTTCGCAATATTGAGTATTTGCTATTTTTGAGAAGGGGTGTATCAGTTAACAAAAATAAATAATGAAACTCGAAATAACTGCTCTCAGTTTTTACATAGTAACCGCAACTTTCAAGCACGTTGGTTGGATAAAATCGTAGAAAGTTAATCTGCAGATGAAATGCAAACACTTCAACATCTTTTTGGCAATCGAAAAAGGTATAAGAAAGAAGTTCGTTTTTGGGGAAAAGTGTAGCTATATTTAATAAAGATCCTCAGAATTTAGTAGAGCTGCCTTTGAACAAATTCAAAAGTCATGTCAAAAAATCGCTCATGGCCGAAGCATATTATAAAGTAGACGACTATTTGAAAGACTGTAAAGCATGGATTTGATGTAACACATAACATAAGCTGAACTAGTGTTATATTATTATTAAAAAGTTGTAAAAGTTAAAGATATAAATCTTTGTAAATATAGTTACTCCAAATAATTAAAGCTGATAAGTTTATTGCACCTGTTCTTCTTATCAGTTAAAAGAGTTTTGAACGCGTGGTAGAAAAATATAGACGATTCAAAAGAGCTTATTTATTAAGTCAAGTTGAATACAGATATTTTTTATTATTTATTTTATAAAAATTAAGGTCAGTTAAGGTCAGAGAGCGGTGACGAGTAGTAAAAAAATATTGTTTGACGAAAGGAAAAAATAAGCATTACGTTAAACACAGTTAAAAATGACATGTTGCAGTATTTTTATCAATCACAACACATGTTTTACGTGCTCACCCCTACCTATAAGCCTATAACTAACACAAAGGATAATGGGCCTTTTTAACCGACTTCTAAATCAAAAAGGAGGAGATTCTCTATTCGTCTGTATGTATGTTTTTTCTCTTTTTTTTTTTTTTTGTGTATGTCCACCGATTACTCGAAGACGGCTGAACCGATTGAAGTGGTTCAAATGTTATTACATCAGGTTGGTTCCAAGTTGGTCCCATTTTTTGAAATTTTGAAATCGGTTCAGTAGTTTTCAGGAAATCTTGAAAATACTGTCGTTTTCGTTACAACTTTATGTGAATTTAATACGTATCTTTAGGCATAACTCCTTTGTTTATAAACCGATTTAGATGATTTATGTTTGGTTAAAAAGGGGATACCTCAAGGTATTTTAACCGACTTCGAAAAAGGAGGTTTTCAGTTTGATCACATACCTATTTACCAGAAAACACGTAAATTGCCTGCACGATGCACTAAAAAGAGTGATATAAAAATTATTTTTATAAAAAAATTAAACCGCCTTCAAAAAAACCACATCAAAAAAGTAAGAAATAATTCCTCACCAAATAAATAACGTAAGTACTTTGAAGTCGGGCGGGTTTTAACAAAAACAACAAAAAATTGTACTTGCATGTTTCACGCCCGACTTCAAAGTACTTACGTTATTTATTTGGTGAGGAATTATTTCTTACTCTTTTGATGTGGTTTTTTGAAGGCGGTTTAATTTTTTTATAAAAATAATTTTTTTAAATGGCGAATTGACGTAGTACAACTAACAGAAATTACATCCTTTTAATTTGTAGTACTCGATAGTAGGCCTAGTTAGAACAACCTTTACCTAATTTCATCTGCATTATCACCCACATTGAAGAAAAGTGAAGTCCAAAAGATGTATAATAGCTGGAATTAAAAAGTCGAAATACCCTGATGATATCGAATCAAGCGAACAATAACTGAGTGCATCCGCGCGCTTTAGCAGATAGGGGTTATGGCAAGTTAATGAAAAAGTAACTCGAAAAAATTTATATTATTTTCAATTTATAAGCTATCCTGTTAAATTGCTCACCTGGTAACCTAAAGCACGCGCACATTAAGGGCCGACGCGAAGCTAGTTACAATGGAATTTCATTGACATAACTGAGGTCCGAAGAGAGGAAGAGGACTTGATTATCCTACTATTCAGCTTATACCTTGCTTTACCACCGGGTGGGTAACCAGCAGTCCATTGGTGGTGTTGCGTTCATCTACTCAAAATATCGAAACGGTAGGTATATGGTGCATATCATACAGGTCTTCGCTCCGACCTCGAAACACAACGATGTTGAAGTGGAGGCTATGTATGGGGAGATCTCTAAAGCCATTCAAAGCTATACAAAACCCACTACACGTTTGTGACAGGGGATTTCAATGCAAAATTGGGGCAACGTTACGGTGATGAGTTGAGAGTGGGGCAATTTGGATTTTGGCAACGAAACGAAAGAAGCCTGATGCTGGCAGACTTTATGGAGCGGGGGAAAACCTCTTCCTACTGATGAACTCCTTTAAAAAGCCCGTAAGTCGCAAATGGACCTGGATTAAGCCGGAGGGTAAAGTTAAAAACAAGATAGATTTTATATGTCGACGATGTAAATATTTAATGATGTCATTGTATTCAACCTCGTAAAGACAGGAAGCGATCACCGCACAGTTAGAGCACATTGAGTTGAGTAACAAAGTCAAGCTGGAAAGATCTCGACTAAAAAATCTACGCTCCGACCAAAACCAGCTCAAATTAAAAAACACGAGTGCTTTCCGCTCGAGATTCAAAACCGCTTCTAAGCCCTTCCATCCAAGCATCGATGTGGACAATCTATATACAACATGGTGGTGGATACTGCCCGCACGGAAATGTCCAGTTATTATAAAACTCGCCGTAACAAATCAAAGAAACTCTCCGGCCACACGCTCTGACTCATGGATCAGGGAGAATTCACTGTTAAATGTTTAATTAAAACAACCGTCCACTGAACAGTTAATATAACTTATTTTTTGTTGTTCCATTTTTGCACAAGTTCACAGACACGTGTCTCAAGCGTATAGCACTCGCGCTCGTACACGACCGAGACAGAACGAAATATCATGTCCGTGAGCGGTATCTATGTGTGCGTTGCTCGAGCGAACTTTGTATGTAGATTGTCTTCTGTACCTATTTATTTTGTGCCTCTATCATGCTTCGAAAATTAAGCCATTTAATGATCATGAATGAATGAATGTAATTTTTATTATTCTCTGAATGTAATGTATAATTTTTTCCTTTACATCAAACAATATTTTTTTATTTTATTTGAACTTCAGATTTTAAACAGTAAAACTGAAAACTATACACACAATCGTTAATTGTCTTTCAATTTCAATTTCAATCGCCAAACTGCATGGCAGTTTGTTGGCGAAGAAAAGCACTAATATCCATTATTATTGTGTTTGCTACACGTACGTCTACATTATGGGTATAACAATTTTATTATTGTAGAAGCAACAAAAGAATCACAATACTTATTATAACATATACATAACCTGACATAATAATATATTAATACAATAAAAACAATTAAAGGCAAATTTAACATTCTGAGGCTAATTTCTCTAAGAGGGTAATCTTTTAACTTTGTTTTAATAACAGTCTTACACAATTTATCCTCTTCTTTTTACAAACTTATTTCGTTACATATTTATATTTTCTATATTTAATTTAATTTAGTTTAGCTACTTTACCTAGAGTGTTATACCTATTTGTATTTTTTTTTATCCACAACGGGGTAGCACTTAGCCTTCATCACACCTGATGATTAGTGGTGATAAGGCTGAAGGTGGAAGCGCACTACTCCCGGAATCCTCAATCACTGAGGAACTGGCTATCTTATCTTTAACTGCCGGAACACAATAATGCTGAAAACATCATTGTTATGGCCTCAGACTTATATAAGATGGTGGTAGGTAGCCAGGCGGACTAAGAACAAGTCCTACCACCAACCAAACCGAATACAATATGTACCCCCACTGGGAATCGAACCCGGGACCTCTGGGTCTGAAATCCGTGGTATGAACCACTAGACCACAGAGGCGGTTAAAAAAGGCGGTATTGCCAAAAAGATGTTGAAGTGTTTTCATTATTCTGCAGATTAACTTTTTTTGCGATTGCTACGTAAAAAACCATAATTTAAATAGTTATTGCACTTATTTCGAGTTTCATAATTTATTTTTGTTAACTGGTACACCCCTCCTCAAAAAATAGCAAAAACTGTAATTTAACGGAGCTAAAAAGAAATAAAAATAAATTTAATAAGAGCAAAACTCAAAAGGTAGTGTAGTGTTTCGATAAAAAAACTAAAAGTAAAATATTTCTGAAATGGTGGTACACCCCTCCTCAAAAAATAGCAAAAACTGTAACTTAACGGAGCGAAAAAGAAATAAAAATAAATTAAATAAGAGCAAAAATCAAAAGGTAGTGTAGTGTTTCGATAAAAAAACTAAAAGGTAAATATTTCTAAAATGGTTAACTTTTGGATATAGTACATTATTAATAACCTAAATAGTGGTGTCGTTTAATATTAAGGTCGAATTTTCGTGTTACCCTGTACATTCATATTATTGATGTATGTAAGTAACAATACAAACATAAAATTGCTCGGGCACAAAAGACGGCCAGGCTGCGGGTCGGCAGACCAGTATTTTTTGTAGTAGGTTGGCCTAAGTTACAGTAAGACGTTAGTTTGATACTGGTCTGGTACCCCATGACATGAAAACCATCCCGCAAGCCGCCGCTAAAATCGCTCGAACTGACAAAGTGGCCAAGACGGCGCGTGGCAGACCACATTTTTCTAGTCTATCTATCAAGCCTGATCGTATGAACAGCGTATGATGCTGGTACCTGATGAAATATTTTCTCATCATTTTAGCCGCACTTTTTTCATAAATATACTAAGAGGGCCACGTTGCGGCTTGCCTAGCCGCCAACCTAACCAGCACAACTCAACTTTTTAACGTAACTTTTTGCCTTCTAACAATGAGTATGTAATTGTGGTACTCTATAGTAGGTAGAATTACCGACGGTCGCCTCTCGGTCTACCATTTATACAACTATTTGGTAAAGACAATGTCAACATAATTATTTTGCCTCGACGATTGATACGAGAAAATAGAATAGATCGCGTGAGCGGACTGCGGCGGCGCGGTGGCGGGGCGGCGGGGAACCCGTCCTGTACGGCTCCCGCGCCCCGCTCCTACGGGCCGCTTCGTACTCACAGCTCCCGATTGCTGAATTAAGTTTTTCTATGTAAAATGCTTTTAGGTTTTGGTTTTTTTTTGGATATTGTTGTAGTTGAAAATAAAGTGAACTCTGTACTTAAATCAATAAATAAAACAGATAGAGAAAATTTCCACTGCGAGTAAAACGGCAATTTTTAAAATAGTTTAATTACATGGTTTATTTTTTAGATTTTCATTTTGTGGTTATAAAACTTCAATAAAATAGCATTTCCGTAAAAAATTTCGACGGAGAAATTTTACGGTTCGAGTCACACCAAAAACACATATTTTAGTAAAATTTAGTGTTTCTGCTGGGATATTTTTTTGGATGTTTCATAAATCATTTTAATACGTTACATGAATATGTATGGTGAAGAAAGTTTCAACGGAGCATTTTTCCTCAAAAAGATATCTATAAAATATGACTTTCATTAAAAAAACCTAACTTCTATTATTATTATTCTTTGGAATTTTATACAATACTTTTAATTTATTGATACTTTATCACATTGTAAAGTTTTTTCTAACTGACGAATTACTGTGGGGGTCAACTAGCTTCATTTCCTACACTAAAAGGCTCGAAGCCGCCGCCTGACGAAAGGCAGACGCTCAGCCTATTCATGGACGCTAGGCCCGCCACCGATTCCTCTGCCCATACCATCAAGGTGTGTGAGACGCAAGAGCGTACCGCCGCGTCCCCTCCTTATCGCCTTTCACAGAGTAGGAAAGAAGTAATACAACTCTACAATATTGAGGTGAGCGAGATGCAGGAGCCTGTCGCCGCGTCCCCACCTCACCGCCCGTCTTGCGTCAAGCGGACGAGACGGATGTTGTCTAGGGGTTGTCATAATGCAGGGGGAGGGTTACGACGAAGAGTACAACCACACCTTACCGCCCGTCTTCCGCCAAGCGGACGAGGCGAATATTGCTTGGGAACTGTTATAATGCAGGGGGAGGGTTTCGTACAACAAAAGGCACTAACGACACCAGCCGCGGCCAAACCGCATTAGGCAGGCCACAGCGGTATATCGTAAAAACGTAGATCCTTTTGTAATTTTGTTTGAATTTTGTGTTTATGTTTAACAGAGTAGGCAGTTAGACCGACCTGTTTTTGTGTATTTAATAGAGTAGGCAGTTAGATCGACCTGGTTTTGTGCATTTAACAGAGTAAGCAGTTAGACCGACCTGTTGTGTGTATTCAACAGAGTAGGCAGTTAGACCGACCTGTTTTGTGTATTTAACAGAGTAGGCAGTTAGACCGACCTGTTTTGTTTATTTAACAGTGTAGAGTAGGTATTCAGACCGACCACCTGTTCTTTTGTTTCATTTTTATTGTGTTTAACAGTGTAGAGTAGGTATTCAGACCGACCACCTGTTCTTTTGTGTTTCGTTTTTATTGCGTTTAACAGTGTAGAGTAGGTATTCAGACCGACCACCTGTTCTTGTGTAGTTTGAACGTGTTTAGCAGCGTAGGTAGTCAGACCGACCTGCTAACCTGTATTTTTTTATTGTTTTAATGTTTTGTGCTATCACGAATGCGAGGACGCTGATTCGTGCTAGAGGGGGAGGATGTAACGAGGGCAACCCTAAAGTGGCCAAATCACTCGGTTCCTAGTCGCGACACGGGATCGGAAGTAGTTCCCTCCCCGCGCGCGCCCGCGCAGCGATCATGCGTTTCCGTAAAATTCATAAAGCCACTCTCGAGCGACGCGTCTTATGAGCGACACCACGCCACTTCGCGCCCCTTGGCTCACACGCCCTTTCATTTCGGTTGAGTAAAATTGTGATAATCGTGTACTTTCCTTGCATTGTGTTGTGTATTTGTGCCTCAATCAATAAAACGTAATTCTGAGTGAAAATCAAACGGGAGTTTCATTCACCACCGTTACAGTAGTTAAATTGACACGGTTGAGAAGTTTTTAGATTTTGCCCCCATTTTTAACTGAAACAGTTATAAAATTTACTGCTAGCCATGCAATTGATTTATCGGGACATTTGGTGTCCCGATTAGGTGCAAATCGGGACGCGTCCCCAGACCCCTGAAAATCGGGACGTCCCGCGCAAATCGGGACACCTGGCAACGCTACCTAGGTGTTATTTTTCTCTTTATTTTTTTTTTCTCTTTATTTTGACACATACAGTCATTACAAAATAAATTACATATGTGATAGATCAAAGTCTAACTTACAAAAAATACATGTAGGTTTTTAATAAAATACTTTTCTTCTTTGCCTTTAAATCCTTTAAAGCTCAAAGCTCAAGAGCTTTATACGTTAGTACGTCCAACGTCCTTGTCGATCGCAATGAACTTGACCTTGCTTCAATGCTTTCTCGAACATTCTTCATCTCAAAGTTCATTGCTGGATCAACATCAATCATGTTTCGTGATGACCTTTCGTTCAAATGGTTGCAAGACAAATAAGAACATGTAGCTAGAACATCTTCCGGCAGTTGATAAATAGTACTAAAGTGTTTAAAACTATGTCTTTGTAAGTATAAATAAGTTTTTTGTAATAACTTAGTTTTTATGACAAGCTTTTTTGTTGACTGTACGTTAATATTGTATTGTCATCCAAACCAAACCTGTATGCAAAGTTTCAGCTTAATCAAACACTGGGAAGTGTGCCAAATTTAGCTTGCAAGATTTGTCCCCCACTAACTATAACTAACATGGCAAGTTAAATAAAAGCTTGTAAAAAAATATTTTATTTGTTACATTCACAAACAATTTTTATTATTGAAAATTAAGCATTAGAAAAAACAACGGTTGTACTCCGGGAGTGCCGGCAAAAGTGAAATGGGCTCCTTATTATACGTTTTCACAAAAAAAAGGAATTTGACAAAAAAAGAAAAATACGGATAGGATTTGAACCGAGGTCCTCTGGCTTCAATGCCGCCGGTTGGAAATGGTGGCGAAATTTGCCTTCGTATTCTAATGACATAAGAGCGATTGCGCACTACGTCCGATTCTTATTCGATTCTTATCAGTCAAATGACGGATCTTAAAAGCTCCGGATAGAATACGAACAACTGAAATCAGATCTAGTACGTAAACTACCATACAAATAGTTCTATGACTACGCCGGACCGTCATTTGACTGATAAGAATCGAACAAGAATCGGACTTAGTGCGCAACCGCTCTAACAGTTTTTCGATCAGGTCACGTCTTATGAATTTTCGATCTGACGGTCACGTGTCCTGAACCATCACAAAAAGTGCACAACGCCGCTGAAAAGTTTTCACTTCAAAAATCAACCCGCCTCACAACTAGCTCCCATAGTACCTACCTACTGGGACCCACGAACTTTCACAGTCTGGGCAAATGCTCAAACCACTGAAATGCAATGCAAATGACAATGCTCTAACGACTCTGTAGCTCAGTGGTTAGAGCCCGGACAGTGAAAGGTCGTGGGTTTGAGTCTCATCGGAGATAGTTGAGTGAGACGGGTATTTTTTTTCTAATCCTTCATTTTCAATAATATTTTCTTTCATTAAAGCGAATTAACAGAAAGATGAATCCGAGGAGTCTGGAGAAACGCAAAAAACACCTTTTCATTACATTAGGTACATTCACTACCTACAGTGTTTTTAACAATATTATGTCTCGAAACACATTATGTAGAGTACGAATATATTACGTTACGGCGTAGATATACAAGTAGAAAGCTGATTACCAGCGCTGAACTCCGCCGACAAGTTCCGACATAAGTTATCAGCGCTGGTTCGGCACAGAGTTATACTACCTGCGCGGACCGGTTTTGACAAGCGTTGGTAGATCGGCGCTGCTAGCCAGCTTGCAGCCCCCTGATTCACAAACCGTCGGAAACTCTCCCGACCGACGGCAGAATGTATGCAGTCACTCACTATACAACGTGTTAATGAATTAGCCCAAAACCTGATACACCCCAATTAAAAATAAATAGAATAATATAATTAAAATATAAATTAAGTCAAAAATATTTATATTTCAAAAGTTATTCAACGATAGTTTGGTGGTGCCCAATCTATGAAATTTCAAAGTCTACGTCCAGCCGCCCCACCCGGCCCCTAGGCGTACGCCGCGTCGAGCGCTCACGCATTATAAATAATTTAGACATGAGCCAATAAAAATGAAAAAATATAACCTATATTAAAACATAGTGCGATCGCGCAATACGATTCTGAGCAAACTACTTTCTGGTTTTGGGTTAATCCATTAACACGTTGTAGAATAAACAAATACAAAGCAAAGAATTCGAATCCGATTCCGTTTCCGACGGTTTGTGAATCGGGGGGCAGATGTGTAAGTGTATACTCCCTAACATAAGTGCCAAATTAATAAAGCACATAACAAATAAAACTTAGTATATTATTAAGCACCAACTATTACTTATAATAAATTAATGAACACGAGTAATTCAGTCTCAGCCAATCCCTAATATCGTTAATGCGTTTTATTCCTGAATAGCTCTAGATAACTGCCCATTACACAAACCATTACACGAACTATATGCGAATCGTAAAAGGTAATGTTCGGAGTTACGATTTAGCTTATTTAATCTTTCTATAGATAGTGACCAAACTATTGCTTTAATACTTCGATGATCGAAGTTATAATAATAACGTCCCTTAATAAATAATAATATTCTTTTTTACAATCGCGGCAATTATATTTTCGTTTAGAAACTGTGTTATGGAAACTACACTCGCGAGCAATAAACCAGGGGGGCTACCGGCTAAGAAATCTGGATTTGGGTATGGGCTTCAACTGTCATTTGAATTCCTTATTCTGATAGATTTTTGCTGCTTTGTTCTGTTGAACGTTGCTAGCTAGTTATCGTTATACCCGACGTCACAAAACAAGGAACTGATAGCGGCTATTTTCTTTATAAAATTGACTTAAAGTTCCCAAAAACGTATGAAGTTCATATTCATAAAGTTACGCGGTAGCCCCCGCTGAATCACTTTATCGCGGGTTGCTGAAGACAAGTTTTTACAATTTTCATGTAATGAAATAGATTGTGGTATACATATCATTCAAAAGGTAACTAATTTCATCAGCTTTCAAATGATGAATAAAATTGCAAAAGGTTAAAGTTGTACATGTCTGAATGAATATGAAGCAATATGAAAAGGTATGTTTTTTTACAATGTGTATTTTATCCCCCCCTCAATATTTTGTATTAAATAATTACATTGCCTTCTTAGTAGTCCAATTCGCTTATTAACGTCTTCGCCTCACTGTCACGTTTAATGGGTTTGTACTTACAAACATAGTTATGTGATTTAACATTTTATATTAGTCTATCTTGTAACGAGGGTGATAAAAAAATATTTAATTTTTATATACTTAGGTACGAGTACAATAGAATTCTTAACACGTTAACACGTTGAAAATGATGTAAGTATTTGCACAGATTCTTTGCCACTGTGCACCGAATGTTGCACAATTCTCTGTATTGCTATTAAAGTCACGATTTGTGTGTGATGTAAGAAGATTACTGGTACAGTTCTTGACAAGACAAGAATACTTAATTAATTACACAGACTAAGTAGAGAAATTAAATGCTACCTACTTTGCAGATCTTTGTAGGTGCTTAAATCTTTATTCTGTTTACACTTAATATACTTTTAAAAAGGAATGAATAATGTAATGTAATCTGTGATTGAATTAACATCTTATTTCGGAATGTAAAAATAATAAATTTTAATGTTAAGGGCCATTTGCAGCTTAACAACTTAATCTCGGACTAGCTTTCAGCTCGCGGTGTTGCCCAGGAAAATATCTTGTATATTTTCCCGTGGAAATGAGATTACCTCGTCCCGAAGTTAAAGGTTGCCTATATGCTATTCTGGACTATCTATCTTTGTGCCTATTTTCATCCGGATTCGTTCAAGCGTTTAGTCGTAATTGAGTAACAAACATCTAAACTTAAGCATTTATAAATATTAATAAGATTACATATCAGAAACAATTGAGTCGTCATCATCATCATCAGTCATTATAAAACCCCACTGCTGGGGCAGAGGCCTTCCTTGTGGATGGATAAGGAGAATGAGCCATGACCCACCACGCAGGCCCAATGCGGATTGGTGGGTATTAACGACTGCAAACGCAGCCGGGACCAACGGCTTAACATGCCTTCCGAAGCACGAAGGAGCTCAAGATAACAAATTTTTGATCACCCATCCCTTGACCGACCATTGCGAAAGTTGCTTAACTTCAACGATCGCAGGCCGAGCGCGCTAACCACAGCGCCACGGGCACCTCTAGATTTGATTTAACAATTGAATATTATTTAAAACTAAACACAAATTATCATCATCAGACCCTCAGGAATTCGAACCCGAAACCCCTGACTTAGTAGACCATGATCTCTGTACTAATATCGCTATCGGCAATAAACAAAAAAATTAAAAGAATTGGACAGCATCACATACCTACATTGTTCCAATACAAAAATAAGCTCCAGTGTTATGGAAATTTGAAACAATAACGGCGGGTATTATTATCACATACACCCAGACCCGAGGAAATATTATAAAGTTCGTTTTCAATATTTACCAGTACCCCTAGTGTAAGTTATAAGCGCGCTACTCGCCGCTAGAGGCGCTGATACAGTTTTCATACAAATTGACATAAATACGGAATCGAAATAGTTTGCGTTTGCTTGTCATAAAAACTTACACTAGGGGTACAGACTGGGAAACGAACCTGGCACAACCGATCCATAGTCACACCAAGATGGCACACCAGTGTGACTATGGATAATTTTATTTATCCGTCGTCACACTGGTATGACTACGGATAATTTAACCTGAAAAATAAACAAAAAAATAAACTTGTTGAATTTTTTTATTTTTTTTTATTTTGACTATGGCCTATAACTTTCTCGTATGAAGTATAGGTAGAGGTATATTCCAACAGTGGGATGCTAATGCTGTTGATGATGAACCCAAAAAAAAACGCAAACTGCGTCAAGGGTGTGATGGTATGATTATACGGATCATGTTAAATTATCCGTAAAATCATACCATATAGATAAAATTATCCATAGTCACACTGGTGTGTCATCTTGGTGTGACTATGGATCCATTGTGGAACCCGGGACCTCTAGAGATCGAGGCCTTGAAAACCAATGGTACCACTCGGCCACGGAGGTGGTCTAACGTTTTGTCAATATCGATATTTTCTCAGTTCTCCATCAGAAGCGAGCATGAGATGTCGCAACCGGTTGACTAATGTCAGCTGACCCGCATTCCTCGTTTTCACAAAACACAGTTTTTTTTCCTCTTGTTAGCTAAATGGTTTGTTTCACATGCATGTGGTGTTTACTTATAATGGTTTGTTATACTCATGTAATTGTCTAAGTGTATTTTTATTATGTCTCGAAGTGTAACAAATGTTAGTAAACCTTAAAAAAAAAAAAAAAAAAAAAAAAAAAATAATAGCTATTGCTTGTCACGTGCACTGCAATATTAATAATAATAAGTACCCACTCATTACAGGCACAGTACAGTCGATACTCGCCATAAGAAGCTTTCATTTCCATCAGCACTTGCGTCAGGAATTATTTTGGTTGGTGGTAGGACTTGTTTTTAGTCCGCCTGGCTAGCTACCACCATCTTATCTAACTCTGACGCCATGACAATGATATTTTCAGCATTACTGTTTTCCGGCAGTTAGAGATAAGATAGCCAGTTCCTCAGTGACTGAGGATGACTGGGAGGAGTGCGCTTCCACCTTCAGCCTTATCACCACTTAAGATCGTGTGACGAAGGCTAAGTGCTACCCCGTTGTGGATAAAACAATATCATCAGTTACTTTAATGCCCCCATTACTGGGAAAAAGGTTTTCCTTATTAGATGGGCGACAAGAATCGGCAGTGACCCACCACGCGGGTCCAGCGTCGATTGGTTGATGACTACAAAAAAATTTATCCCTCACGTGTCATGACTGAACATGCTAACAACTAGGATTCCGACCGAGCAGAGTACCACAGATAAATTGTGTTAATTTTAATCTTTCGAATCCAAAATCCAAAGTCCACATCTTTCAGACAGAAAGATGTGGACTTAAGTTGTTCATTTTAGGGTTATCATCATCATCTTCATGAACGGCCAAATGACTCCCACTACTAGGCATAGACCTCCCCCAAGGATCTCTGCAATCCGCCAAGGCACGATCGGTCCTGCGATACCCGCATCCTGCGATACCCGCATCCTGCGACTTCCCGCGACCTTGATCGTCGTCGGGATGGTAAATGAGTTTATTTATGACAAAATAATTGAAAATTAGACAACAACAAAACAGCGTAACTTACTGTTTAAATATCTTTGTTAACGTGACGTTACTTTAAGTGACTTTAAAACTTATCATAAAAACTGTGTTGCTAAAACAAAGTTTTAAGACGTTTTTATAATACCATAAATTGTGAAATTACCTCAATTATGTCCACGATATAAGTAACACGCCTTATCTTAAAATGTAAATAAGTTATCAATGAACACATCTTGCATTAAAACTGCGTAATTCGGAACGCGATGTGGTCCAAGGTTGCTGAGACACGTAAGCTAAGCTTAGAAACATGTAATTGTAAGTACACTAATTGTATAGTTGAGTTGGTAGAATATAGAGCTTAACATGTTGATCTATAGTCCATCTTCTTATTTTGCACGTTTTTTGTAGCCGTTTTTTGTAGTGCAAAAGGAAACTTACATACGCACACACATAGGTAGGTACATACATTAACCCTAAACACAATACATTCCTTTTTTTGGCAGTTGTATAAAAACCTCCGCGTTTTCGATTGTAGCAATCGGACTTGATGTTTAGGAATGTGTAATTTTCACTTGAATGCAAAGCTTAGAAGTAAAAACTTACTTATATAGATAGAACGTACTTAGATAATTTAATTAAAAACCTAAAGGTCGTCGTGTAGTCCACGAGGGCGAAGCCCCGGGCGGAGGGCTAGTAACTAATAATGGTGTATTACTCTCTCTTTTTCGGTATGAAGCTCATAACGAGATCCTTCCAGATCATACCAAAAGAAATAGACACACTATACATATGAGTTACCTATAACACATAGCGTACCGACCTTAATTAGGACTTCAAAAAAGGAGGTTATCAGTGATATAGATGGAATTGGATAATATTTGAGTATAGCGCTCTGCTTAATTTCGTAAGTGTATGTCTTGTAAGCCACCAGTCTTACAAGTAAGTACCTACATAAAAAATAATAGAAAGATGCCATACAGTTTTGGAGTGCAAATATGATAGTCGAAAAAGACTAATTTATCTAAAGGAGGCATAACATAATATCACCGCGAAGTGTTATCTAGATTTTCAGATGGGATGCTGATTATTAACCGACATCAAAAATTTAAAAGGAGGAGGTTATCTATTCATCGCGTTTTTTTTTTATATGTATGTACACCGATTACTCGAAGACAGGAACCGATTGAAATGATTCAAACGTTATAACATCAAGTTTTTTCCCAATTTGGTCCCATTTTTTGAAATTTTGAAATCGGTTCAGTAGTTTACAGGAAATCTTGAAAATACTGTCGTTTTCGTTACCACTTTATGTATTACGTATCTTTAGGCATAGCTCCTTTGTTTATAAACCGATTTAGATGATTCTTGTTTTGTTGGAAAGGGGATGCTTCAAGGTATTTTAAATGACTTCAAAAAAGGAGGTTCTCAGTTTGATCACATATGTATTTACCAGAATACACGTAAATTGCCTGCATGATGCACAAAAAAGAGTGAAATAAAAATTATTTTTATAAAAAAATATTCTTCAAGGTATTTTAAATGACTTCAAAAAAGGAGGTTCTCAGTTTGATCACATATGTATTTACCAGAATACACGTAAATTGCCTGCATGATGCACAAAAAAGAGTGAAATAAAAATTATTTTTATAAAAAAATATGCTTCAAGGTATTTTAAATGACTTCAAAAAAGGAGGTTCTCAGTTTGATCACATATGTATTTACCAGATTACACGTAAATTGCCTGCATGATGCACAAAAAAGAGTGAAATAAAAATTATTTTTATAAAAAAATATAACCGCCTTCAAAAAAATGACATCAAAAAAGTAAGAAATAATCCCTCACCAAATAACGTAAGTACTTTGAAGTCGGGCGGGTTTTAACAAAATCAACAAAATATTGTAGGTACCTACCTACCTACTTACATGTTTCACGCCCGACTTCAAAGTACTTACGCTATTTGGTGAGGGATTATTTCTTACTTTTTTGTGGTCATTTTTTTGAAGGCGGTTGTATTTTTCTATTACAGTTTATCCTAAAATTCAAAATAGTTCTACGAAAGGAAGCAACAGGCCGTATTATTTTCGAATTTATGATATAAGCAAGGATTTTAATAGGAACGCTTTTGCAGAGCGGATATAGCCAGACGCCGGAAATGTTTACTTCCGAACGTCTCGCCACAAACCGCAGTGAATGACTCTGTTTAAATTAGGTATTTTATTTATAAATGTTTATCGAAATCGTTATAATAAATAATGAATTCAAGAGTTGTTAAATAAAATACTATGTCTAAGGATTATCTTGGTTCTTAAAGCTGGGAAACGCTTGCATGGTGCAAGCGTTTCCCAGCTTTTAGAGCTTGTCATGGAAAAGTTTTTTTCGTATCAGAAGGAAAAACTGCTCAGGAGTTCTTTTTTCTAGTAAATTGTTTTGCATAAAGCATAGGTGAACTATGCGCATTTTAATTTTCGTGGCATCCATATCCATACTAATATTTTAAATTTGAAAGTGTGTTGTTTGTTTGTCCGTCTTTCACGCCAAAACGGAGCAACTGATCGACGTGATTTTTGGTATGGGGATAGTTTGGGCAAAGAATACTATAATATTGGGAGCCGGAGAGTGACATGGCTACTTTTTAACTGACTTCAAAAATTGAAAAGGAGGAGGTTATCTATTCGTCGCGGTTTTTTTTTATATGTATGTACACCGATTACTCGAAGACGGCTGAACCGATTGAAATTGTTTAAACGTTATAACATCAGGTTTTTTCCCAAGTTGGTCCCATTTTTTGAAATTTTGAAATCGGTTCAGTAGTCTTCAGGAAATCTTAAAAATACTGTCGTTTTCGTTACCACTTCATTTGAATTTATTACGTATCTTGAGGCATAACTCCTTTGTTTATAAACCGATTTAGATGATTCTTGTTTTGTTGGAAAGGTGATACCTTTAAGGTATTTTAAATTTCAAAAAGACACGTACACGTAAGTTGCCTGCAGGATGCACTAAAAAGAGTAAAATAAAAATTATTTTTATAAAAAAATAAAACCGCCTTCAAAAAAATTACATCAAAAAAGTAAGAAATAATCCTTCACAAAATAACGTAAGTACCTACTTAGAAGTCGGGCGGGTTTTAACAAAAACACAAAAAATTGTACGTACTTACATGTTTCACGCCCGACTTCAAAGTACGTACGTTATTTTGTGAAGGATTATTTCTTACTTTTTTGATGTCATTTTTTTGAAGGCGGTTTTATTTTTTTATAAAAATAATTTTTATCACGAAAAACCGTGTGAAAAGCCGCGGGCGAAGGCTAGTAATATAATAATATTGTAACGTTGCGACATAATGATGTAACATTGTAATATCAATGGTATCATCTGGAGGTCGAATCGAAAGATTATACGTGGTCATGGGAAACCATATGACATTGTAATTTAAAAGTCAAAATATGTGTTTTTCATTTAAAAGTAAATAAATAGTCAGTTATGCTTTGTGCTTACGATAGTATTTGATTAGAGACTAAACTTACCTAAGTATTGTACAACCGAACAAGTCACTTTCACATTTTATAGCAGAGAGATAAATAAAAGCAATTCATATAAGGTAATTTACAATTCTATTTCAATCATAATCAAAATAACATAGCGGTCCTGATTGAGTAAAGGTGCTTGAGCATTGCAATAATTATA
This sequence comes from Crambus lathoniellus, assembly GCA_949710035.1. Classification (NCBI taxonomy): domain Eukaryota; kingdom Metazoa; phylum Arthropoda; class Insecta; order Lepidoptera; family Crambidae; genus Crambus; species Crambus lathoniellus. The sequence goes on along the minus strand of OX453316.1, from coordinate 7,960,389 downwards.
CAAACTTGTCATTGATACACGTGTAATTACTTACTGGCTAAGTGACCGAAATATTATGTTCCTATTCTCAATAGACGATATTTTTTTTATCACCCTGGATAATGTCAGGGATTATTCTACTTATGAAAACAAACAACTTTTAATCAAATATTTTTGCACTTTTCTATGAAACAGCTGATTTTTTTTCTCCGATTTAAGTTTTGGTCCCATAGTAAAAGTTGTTTGTTTTCATGAGAAGAATAATCCCTGATCCCTGAATTATCCAGGGTGATAAAAAAATACCGTGTTCATATCCTCACCATGACTAGGCTGTGCCATGACTATGTCTTAGTAGAAACTTCTCCAGATCCCCATCATCCATTCTCATTACCAACCTCATACCTTTTAAATTAAAACTAACTTTATAAGTATCGATATAGTTACTTAGTTATAATATTGCTTATCCATAAGTTCCTTTTCATCCGAAAGGCGGAACACGGCCGACGGTTCCGTAGCCGGGGGCAAGGTGATCCGCTCGCGTTCTGTTTTATATCAAATCGCACGTGATGAATAGACGGCCTGTTATGATCGCCATTGAGCCGAGCAATTACATAGAGATCATGTGACATCTTGTGACAATACCTGTGAAGTTAATAAGTAAGAATGGTAATGAAAAGAAAAGACTAGCGCTATATTAGGAGAGACTTCACACAAAAGTGACTGTCATTTGTTTTGGATTATCTTAATGTTCCAAGATGATATAGTGTTATTGACTAGCTGAATGAATAGTTATAGGATATTTGACTGGTGTTGAAATGTAGATATTTAATGACGAAGTTTAAAAAATATAAATTTTAAGAAAACCAAATGTGAAAATGCAATTTAGATCCCATATTTATATATCTTAGCCGGTATCCCCCGTTTTACATTTTTTTTTTAATACTAATATTAAAAAGAGGAAAAATTTTAAAGTTTGTTTGTTTGTTTACAAGTTACTGCAATGGATAAACTCAAAGACTAGGTTCTAGACTGATTTTTAAAATTCTTTCACCAGCTGAGAGCTATATTATTCCTTAGTAACAAAAGCTGTATTTTATTCCGCTTTTTACACGAAAAACGTCCCATTCCCGCGGGATAACGCCGCGCCGTGTCGTCAACTCGGGCGAGGCAGCGAGCGGGAGGCTAGTAAATGATAATTTATGTAAATTATATTATTAGTGACTTACTGTTTATTTCGTTATCATCATCATCATGTCAGCCAAACGACGCCCAATCCTGGGCATAGGCCTGCCCCAAGGATCTCCACAACGATCGGTCCTGCGCTGCGCGCATCCAGCGGCTTCCCGCGACCTTGTCTAGATCGTCGGTCCACCTTGTAGGGGGCCTGCCCACGGAACGTCTTCCGGTACTGTTTATTTATTAACAGTTTAATTATTATTGGACTACTTTCGTGGCCAAGTAGTGTACGCACAGCGGGCCACTCGCCGTAATTCTATGCAGCACGTCTTCATCGCGTTTGGGTCTTGACGTTTGACTTCGTATTGCCGTAATGACATAACGAAGAACACGTCACGCAAGCCTATAGTCCTACAATCCTGTCTGATCCGGTGACATCCGTGACAGAGGAACCACTTGCAATACGAAATTAGCTGTCAAAATAGACTGTCTTTTGAAAACTGTTTTTAACCGACTTCTAAATCAAAAAATAAAACCGCCTTCTAAAAAACCACATCAAAAAAGTAAGAAATAATTCCTCACCAAATAAATAACGTAAGTACTTTGAAGTCGGGCGGGTTTTAGCAAAAACAACAAAAAATTTTACATATTTCACGCCCGACTTCAAAGTACTTACGTTATTTATTTGGTGAGGAATTATTTCTTACTTTTTTGATGTGGTTTTTTAGAAGGCGGTTTTATTTTTTTATAAAAATATTTTTTATTTCACTCTTTTTAGTGCATCGTGCAGGCAATTTGCGTGTTTTCTGGTAAATAGGTATGTGATCAAACTCAAAACCTCCTTTTTCGAAGTCGGTTAAAATACCTTGAGGTATCCCCTTTTTAACAAAACAAGAATCATCTAAATCGGTTTATAAACAAAGGAGTTATGCCTAAAGATACGTATTAAATTCACATAAAGTGGTAACGAAAACGACAGTATTTTCAAGATTTCCTGAAAACTACTGAACCGATTTCAAAATTTCAAAAAATGGGACCAACTTGGAAACCAACCTGATGTAATAACGTTTGAACCATTTCAATCGGTTCAGCCGTCTTCGAGTAATCGAAAAAAAAAAAAAAAAAAAAACATACATACAGACGAATAGAGAACCTCCTCCTTTTTGATTTAGAAGGCGGTTAAAAAGGAGGAGGTTCTCTATTCGTCTGTATGTATGTTTTTTTTTTTTTTTTT